>JAVJGI010000039.1:6553414-6594448 GCA_035590275.1 Ibycter americanus | reverse complement strand
CCAGGGGGGTGGCCCCACCATCCCCTTTCTTTTCCTTTCCTTTTGCAAGTGTATTTCAGGCCAGAATTTGGTATAACCACCACACAGGGTGTGCTGGGCCAGGAGAGGCTGCAACCCAGACATGAGAGAAAGCATTCCAAGTTTTTGCTGAACACAGTGGAAGATCCGCAGTACTCTGTGCCGAAGCAGTGCTGCAATCGCATCAGCCTTTCGGATTCAGGTCAAGAGAGGCAACGTCTTCCTCTCAGTTTAATACTCCCAGCTACTCCAGCCATTAACTCCACTTCTCTCATCACTCTTCTCAGTGCTCATCCTGCCCTTCATTTGTACTGAACCAGGTGGCAGCTGCATCCTCTCACTTCGCACCCTACCACGAGAGCGCAGTAACCAGGTGAGGCGAGCACCTCTAACCGCTTGCCGATCGGGTTTATTGACGAACGCGGTGATCTGATTGTAGAAAGGGCACAGATGCTTCCCTGGCTTCATTCACATGAGGCAGCTCTGGTACTAGCCAGGCTTCCACACAGCATCACTCATGGGAGCGATCCTGTGGCGTTCCGGCATTTCTGGGATTTTATTCCAGCTCCATTCAGAGTTGCAAAAGAAGGAGTTTCCTTTTGATGAGGAAGGCTCAGCCTGGGGACTTCTCTTGCACAGGGTCCTTGCCCTGCACATGGCGAACATCCCAAGCACAACTCCATCACTTGCTGACCACCCCAGACACAAGGCACCAGCAGTTAGTGCAACTAATGTTCAACCAGCACACTGAGCAAACAAGTGGAAAAACAAAAAGACATTCCTTTTATCTTCTTTCTTCCTTGCTGCCAAATTTAAAAAGAAAAAAAGGCCGAGCTCTTTAGTCTTCATAGTTCCAAAATGAAAAGATGAAGAAAAACCCACAAAGAGAAGGGTATCCTGGGAAGCAGCTTTATGGTGCTGAACCTCTGAGGTAGCCTGTGTTGCTTATTCTGGTAGGGATATAAATCTCTTCCTGGGTACAAAAGCCTTTTCCCAAGGCCAGAGAGAGTGTGAGGAGCAGAGGACTGACTTGCCAGTGACAGTCTGAACCGTGGTACCTCCTCACCAGCCTGCCCCTATGCTCTTGAGCTCAGCCCTCCCTGGGGCTGTAACAACGCAAAGTGTTATCAAGCTTTAAAAATAATCATTGTTGGGTGGTGTGGTTGGTTGGTTGTTGGTTTTTGGTTTTTTTTTCTTTCCCGCCCCCCCCCAAAATAAGAGGGACCAGTAGCAAATTGCAGGAGAGAAGGGTTTCATGCTGTGCTCTAAGCCAGAGTAAAGGAAAGTAGCAGCTGATGAAAGGATCAAAAGATGTTCAGCTTGCTGGGGATGAAATGCCTGGTAAGAGAAAACAGCAAGCACTCCTCAATATCCAGCCAGGCACCTTTTTCCATTACTCTAATGGAAGTTAGTGCACACCTGCATGCAACGATAGAACTGGGTGGAGAGCTGCTTTTTGAAATGATATCAAAGGAGGAGGATGAAAATACTCCCTAAAGCTGGGGAGTAGCACAGGTAAGTGCTGGATAGTCTGGGAAGAGCAGCCAGATGAGGATTAATTATGTCAGGCCATGAAGAGTCTGTGAAGGGACTAAGGCATGTCTTACACCGATGTCTGATACAATACAGATCCTACAGCTACCTCCTTATAATGAAAAGAAACACATAGAATTCACTATTTCTTCTTACATTAAAATCACCCCCTCCTACATTCACATCATTGCTGTCAGAAACATCTTGATTCTCCACACTTAAGGGGCCACGGAAAAAATGCAAGCATTCCTGCTAAAAATAGACTTTTTTTCCAAGCTGTATTTATTCAGAATTATTTGCCTCCAAAATGCAGGATTAATTGTAATTGAATTGCATTTCTAGATAATTCCAGTACTGCCAAACAAAGAAATTGTAGTCACTGGGCAGCGGGAGCTCTCCCTCCTGCAGAATTCCCACTGCTGAGAGGCAGCCACGTAGAGAAGCAAACATTGGAAACACACCCAGAGGAAAGTAGTGACTCCAAAAGCAAAACACTAGAACTGCCTGTAGGGTTGGATGCTACTTGATTTGAAGCTGTCCAGGCAGAAGCACAAGGCACCACCACACACACACACACACAAGATCTTTGAAGATCCATTTATGTGGTGCAGTATGGCAAGCAATTTGGAGACAGCAGGGAATGCAAAAGTCAAGGTTCAGACAAATTCAGATCAGCCAAAAGATCTGATGTCTTACACCAGGGTGGAGACAGGACAGTAATTAAGGAGCCTAAGTTTTAATGAAGGTAACTTCTAAAAGACTAGAGCAACAGACAACAGAAAAGCGAAGCAGACATGTGGGATCCCAAGCAGGAGGTACAACCGAACGATGCTGTGCTATGACCATATGACCTTATGACCAGATTCACAGCAACAGAAGAGACTGTTCTGCAAGTGAGGTGTGGCTGGGCACGCAGGTAATGCCAGGGATGGATTTGTGCTGAGAAAGGACTAGAACTCTTTGGGCTCTTTCCAGAACATGACATCGACCTGCCTACACGGAATTAATGCAGATATCTGCTATTGGAAGGAAGATTTTTCTTTCCCTCACCCTCTCCCACTCTGGACCATCCTTCTACCAGGCTATGTAGTAAAACTGAATAGTCTGAAGGGCAGGGAACACCGAAACCTCTTCACTCTTTGGTCTTTTGTTATGAATGACTTTGCAAGTAAAACACAAGATGATGATGGGATGTTGGGAAGGCAGTTCCCTAGGGCTGGATTAAAAAGTTCAAACCCCTTGAAATCTTAGAGATTTCATTCCAGCTGTTGCAAAGTGCCAACTGTGAGGCTGGATTCTGGCTCTGAACTCCCCAGGGCTGCAGTGAATGCTAAACTATGCGCTTTTCTTCCAGGCAAAAAGAAAGGAGCAACTGACTGATACAGCTGTAAATAAAGAGGACAGCCAAAGAGAAATACCTTCTTCATACGAGCAGTTTCTCCTCCCAGCAGGAGGAACTGATCTCCCTTCTCCCATGTGTTCACTGTGTTGTCCCTTTAGACCCCAGCTGCCTCAGGACCAGAAGCGCTGCTGCTCACTGCGCAGGTGCCCAGCACTGTTCAGCATCCAGCACCACGGGCCTTCAGCATCTGCTCTCCACCACGGGGGCTGATCCCGCACAAGCATCAGTAACAAAACCAGGGAGAGAAATTCCAAAGGTCAGCAGAAGATGTCTGCTGCAGTGAGATCTACTGGGAATTTTTTTCCCCAGAAAGACTGTGTTTCTCTGCTTTCAAGACTGTCCTTTTTCTTTTAGTGCTCTTTCCTAAAGAGCCATTTTGAGCCATGGATTAGGTGGGATGAGTTGCAGAACTGCTGGGGAATCATAAGTCATGTACTTGTGAGTGATGGCAGTCCTTAGTCTGGAGAACAACCCCTTATGCGATTTTTCCCCCTGGTTTTGGAGAGGGGATGAGATAATAGCAATGACTTTCTAATCCTTTCCTCTAACCCTGTTCCTAGGAGGATCATGAGACTCTTCTCTCTTGGCGCACACTAGTCATGAATTAAAATTAACCCTCTCCAAGCCAGATACTTTCTACCACTCTCTTCTGGATGAAATTCAAATATTCAAGGGTGCAGAACCAGTGAAAGACAAGCCTGTTCTGGTGATCCCTCTTCACAGAGGATATGCCACTTCCTTTTTTCCCCCTAAAACAAACCTTACGACCAGTCCTGCTGTCCCACAAGATTCACAGCTGCCCTACGGCACTTGTACCAAAGAGACCTCGGGGGCCAGTTCTGGCCAGCCAGAAGAAATTGCAGTTGTGATATTTGCTTTCATTTCAGATCAGAAAAATGCCAGAGCACTGTCAATTTACACTGAACATTTTTTTTTTTAAATCCAATAGCATTAAACAAAAGTGTTTGATCAAAGCAAAACATAAGTGCAGACAGGAAGATTTCATTTCAAAACATTTTACTGTAAAGAATTTTCCACAGAAGACCTAAACTTTCCACTGAAATGTCCACAAAGCATTTTGATCACGACAAAACCATCTCTCCTGCAAACAATTTTTTTCGTCGGGAATTTTATTGCTCCACGCTACACATGACAAGTCCCCATTTGCTCACTTTCTGGTACTTGGGCTGTAAATTTCTCAAGTGGAAAATTGTTTATAGTCAGAGCACCAAGACAGCACTTAAGGAATCAGCAACAGTTCTGGCTTCCACCTGCCTGGTAAGAGTGTGAGGTGCAGTGAGGCCGTTTCTTGGTTCTGTCAATACCTTTCCTCTTCACTGAATTTATACGTGTGGTGTCTGTCGAAAACAGTAAGCGTTAAAAGCCGCACCCTGGCCATTTCCCCACGGATCTTTTTGGTCAAAGCAGCGGCAATCGGATGCAGGCAGCTGGTCCGGTGTGCCCAAAGTGCAGGGAACTGGAATTAACAGAGCACAGGGTGGCTTTAGACAGAGCTCCCAGGAGTCAGCTCACCGGTGCGTCAGCCCAAGGCAAAGGGCAGTAGTAAAGCAGTGTGAAAAACACCCGCCAACCACCAGGTATCATACTGTTTGTGTATTTTTTTTTAAAAGCTAGTAAAAGTTGCTGTGATTTAGTCTCCTAACCAGATCCATACAGAAATACCTTGTGCCTCCCTCCCGCTATGTCAGCAACAAGAGTTTCATTGACTAAAGGCATCTGAAA
Organism: Ibycter americanus; assembly: GCA_035590275.1. NCBI lineage: Eukaryota > Metazoa > Chordata > Aves > Falconiformes > Falconidae > Ibycter > Ibycter americanus. The sequence goes on along the minus strand of JAVJGI010000039.1, from coordinate 6,589,752 downwards.
TTGCCCGAGAACCCAATCACCTCCAGAACGGATTCTCCATCAGCTTCTACCACGCATAGTGCTGAGTGAATGAAAACCACCGTTAAATCAAATCAGTAATGAATTATACCAATTACACATGCATGTCTATAACTCCGCAAGATGACAGCGATACAGCCTGTCCAGCTTTAACGCGGTTTCAGTTTCAGAAGTGCAAGTCACAGAACCCCCAGGTTTTGGCTACGTTAAAGCCTTTTCATACCACACACAGAACTAATGTAAGCTGAGCATTGCTCCTTTACGCTGTAAGATGTTTCATTTCCAGCAGGATGTGAGCAAAGGCAGACAAGGTTTTGAAGAGTAATTGATTTGAAACCGTCCCCGTGGTTCACGCTGGCTGGAGCTGCTACACGACGCAGACATGTTCAGAGTAGCAGTCCTGAGCCATCCCATCAGGGGGCATGGAGTAAACGCTCCGTAGAATTCCCTGACATGCCCATTACAGAGGGAAGTTGCCCAGGGTTATGTTTCACAGCCAAATACGAGTGAAGTGTTTAGCAAATCCTCTGTTCATTTGCACATGGACTTTGCATGCAGGTGTACTGTGTAACTCAGGGCTGTCAGCAGTAGGCACAGAGCATCTCCCTTCCCTTTTTCAGATTTCACCCGAACCGGAGGGTTGTGGCACTACGTTATTCTGCCAGTAGAGCCCTGGATTCAAATGCTTCTAAGCATTAGGCTGCTTGAAATTTGTCCTCCAGATCAACCGTGACTGGGAGGGAAAAGCAACAGCTCAGTCATAAAAGATTCACCCACCAACCCCACTCCGTACCCGAATCAAATGGAAACTCTATTGAACCAGCTCCAAGTCTCAGAACAAGAGGCAGATGCTGCTTTTGAGCCAGGTCTGTTATGAAAAAAATCATGCCATCGTGGGGAGCCCTGCCGTTTGAGATCATTGCCAGAGGCGTGCTGTGCTCTACGGCACTGTTTGCCAACGGCACTTTGCAGATCGAGAAGAGAAACTAGTTCTGATCCAACCCACAGGTCCAAAGAGAGCCAGGGTAAGTTTGGCCTGCGTAGGGCTGGTGCAAAATAGAACTGGTGACTTCCTTTCTGCTTTCCATCCACAGATCTCAGTGCCTTTTACAAGTACTTGTAGACCAGCGACCTTCCCAACCCTATCACAGAAATCACCTTTTTTTCCAGATACTGGGAAAGCCTCTTCTACTCCCCGCACCACACCCTGTTTGCGATAGAAGAAATCACACTGCAGAAAATCAGACATGCAACGGGGAGATTAATGTGAAATTTTATATTACTTTTACATGTAAACTTAGAGTGCTGGGAACCCACTGCTGAAGGTGCTGCACAACTACCGCAAACACGGGCAAGTGAGGACCGTCAGTGTGTACGGCTGCCTTTTCTCCTGCGTTTGGGGTACCGCAGGCAGTGCTCAGAGCTATCCCCCTGGTTCCAGGCCACAGGCAGCCCTTCAGTCCACTCAGGGCTCAGGCACACATGGCTAACGAGAAAAGCAACCTCTTGTGCTGGAGAAGCACTTACCTTCCCGAACAGGGTCGGTGGCAAAGTGAGGAACATGGCTCTGTTCGCCCAAGCAACCTTGGATACCTCAAAGACATGATTTTTGTGAGGTCTGAGGGTCAACAGTTTTGGTCTTTGGGAGAGCCTGAACAGCGCACTCCAGAAATGAGCTGTTTAGAAGATTCATGTCCTGTCACCGCTCCCTTCCGAAGGGACTGCTGACATGCGCTGCCTTGGCTGTCAGCGCTGGCAGCTCTCGGTTAGGAACACGATATAATCATCAGTATATTTATCAGCAGGGACAAAAGACTAAAATGTATTTGAACAAGGGGAAAAAGGGGGGGATGGAGACCTAAGATTAATTTTAGAAATAACAAGCTGCAAGTTGCACAGTCACAAAGCGGAGGCTGGAATGCAGTTTTTCAGAGTTTGTAAAGACTCATTTAATTTCTATAGAAACTGAGCAGCAAACAGGTAATTTTCTCTGCAAATTGCTTCTATCACCTCTGTAATGCTCTGTAAGAGGAATGTATTTCCCTTGTGTCTTCTTAATCCCCTGTTATTTTCATTATAAAATTTAATTAAGCTTTCCTAGGGAACATTCTATGACATATGAGCTGAGCTTTGTTTTTCTGTCAGAGTGATGACAGAAAGGAGCTGCTGAATTATGTGGCAATCTGATTTCTTCCCCCCCGCGCCGTGTAAATATTTCAAATGATATTAAGCAGTGGAGACGTTCCCTTCCCCCAGCTGAATCAGTACGGCTAAAGTTAAGAGAAAGAGCTGTACCAAAACGCCCCGAGTGCCTGAAGCCTGCCCCCACTCCTTCGGACGATGCCCACAGCTGCCCTTGTGCAGAGCATCTCCAGAGCAGATTTTTTTTCTGTGCAAATCAGGTAAATGCAAGCAGGCCTAGGAGCAAAGCTCCAGATGCAGCAGCCTGCACAGCAGAAGCGGATCCAGCAGAACACCCTACCCTTTGTTGCAAAACTGGCATTTAAGGATCCTCCCTAGATCAGCGCACAGCCGAACACCCCTTCCTTGCCATGGCTTTTTCTTGCTGCGCTGGCCCTCACAGCAAGATAATATTATTTCAGGGAGGGCTTTTCCGAGCATCCTCTATGTTTTGCTCGGGACCAGTTACCAAGCCACACAGGCTGTATTATCCATGTTCCAACAGGACACAACTTGACTGGGACACTTCTTAGTTTGGTTCTCTCCTTGCAGATTAAGGTTTATCCCAGGCTGATTCCCTGTTTCTAAAGTCCCGCTCATTTCATACTGTTAGCTGACACTATCAGATGAAATATATCAAATCATATGATTACCACTGTCACAAATTATGCCTGAAGACAGATGTTATTACAACTAGTGTAATTATTACATTACATCACCATGCAGAGGTCCTCAAGACAGGATCTAGGCTGTCTTGGGTGACAACCAAATCCATGCTGCCTCCCACCCCAGTTTTCCCTTTTAACCAAGTGCCGGTTGGGAACATCTGCCTTTGCTCCTGTCCGACAAGCAGCTGGCGGGGGCACTGGTACAGTGAAGCCAGAAGTTTTGCAAAAGCTCAGATTTCTGAAGACCCATACAACCTGCCTTCGGTACTGCAGCTGCAGGATTTTCAGAGCTGGGCATAAACATCAAGAATAAAACCCAAACCACCCTTACTGATTAATTGAGTCTTTAACCTGTTGTTGCTCAGCATTTACGAGGATTCTGGTATCCTAAACCTTTCAACTTTGCTTCCCAAGAAGAGGGGGAAGGAAGGAAATTTCATGTGACATTGGCTGACCTCAAGGTTGAATATGTAAAAAACCATACTGATACTTAAAAATATATATATATAAAATTAAGACATCCTTACTTTCCCATATCACATTAGCACATTCTCCAACTGCTTTTCTACTGTTCCCCTCACCTATCAAAAATGCCATCACATGCAGGATTGCAAGGAAGTGCATACGTGTGGATAACGCATGGGGAAGCAAACCGTGCTGCTCTTAATTCTCACGTCTCTGCAACTCGGTGAAAGCAACAATTGTGATCAACACAGAGAAGCGGGAAATGCGCTGTGTACAGCAGGCAGGAATTGGTCCTCCATGTCCCACGTCCATCCCTCCACACCCCACCCCCCTCACCCCCCATCTGCTACCTGGAGATTAAATGGAGTAAAATGAACACCAGAGGTTCCTATCACAAGTTTGAGCCCTTGAGAGCACACAGCTGAAAACAAAAAAACCCCCAAACAAACAAAAAAACCACCCACAAAACAAAACAAAATGCACAAACAAAACCCCCCAGCCAAAAAACAACAACAAAAAAATTCCAAACCCCTCCCCAGACTTACTTCAGTTACCACTGAGGTTTTGAGTTATCTGGGCTGTTGGATTTTATTTTCTTTTCCCCTCCCCCTTTTTTTAAGACATTACTAGTGCAGGGAGACCAGTACTCCTGCTGCCATTCACATCCATCATCCTGCAGAATTTCAAGCATCACTGCTAAGAAAAACATCTTCAAAGTGATACTGGAGTAAAAATGTCACACCAAGGGAGAGCTGCCTGTCTGTGCCTCATACTTCTTTAATGTTATGCCTCTGACAGCTTAAAAACAGCTAAACAGCTTAGGTCTCAGCGAGATATTTCCAGGGTGCTCGAGCATGACAAGTATGACATTTTAATTAGAGGCAAAGCTTCTGATTTGCTACAAACACCCCTCCGAGGCTAAGCACGAGGAGCACTGCTGCTGCGGCACGGCACGTGGCAGCAGTGGCGGCTGTACGGGTCTGAGCCCTGCTCTTCCCACCGGAGCCCCAGGCACCGCTGCTGGCAGTGCTGCTGGTGTTACTGGGGGCCTTTATCCCCCAGGCTCCCCATTTTTCTGGGCTTAAGAGAAAGGACGCTCGCTGGGCAAGCCTGAGCACAGTCTGGAGCACTTTGGAGACAGCGCACTGCTGCCCAAGGGCAGTCAAGCAAAGAAAAACATCCTTGCATTAAAATACTCCTGTTAAATAAAGTTAGGGCACCTCACCAGAATGTCTGAATGGGAAGTGTTGGAGGACGCTCTGACGGGAGCAAAATTTAACTATTTCCATTGCAAGTATTACTACGAAGGAACCCTCCCCCCAGAGTGGGGGTGGGGGTGCTAGCCAGACAGCCATTCCCCGTTTGGCCAGTGTTGATGCCATGTAATGCAGTTTGCCTTCAGCATGCCACAGAACCCAAGAATGTAACTATAGCATCAGCCAGGAGCACGCAAAGGTACGGTCTTTTTCATTCTCCTGCGATACAAACCCATCAGATACAGAAGATACTAGCTACAGTCCTGCTATCTGCATGATATCCATAATAAAATCACCTGGAATGTCAAGCTCATAACAAGGCACTGAGAAGCACAGAGAGCAAACAGAACAAGAGCTGTATCATTTCAGAGCTCAACAATTGTGACTCGTTCCAGTGCATTAAATTGCAGGCTTTCCTTGATTAATGAGAAATGGGTAACCCCACCCAGGCGTCTCTACGTGCTAAAGGTCCACTGCAGGAGGGTGGCATTCTGAGAGTCACTTGGGACCTTGGCATTTACTCTCTGATTTGCTGCCTTGTTTCAATCCTCTGGGCACCAACTTAATGCAAAAGATGTCATTACCCTTCCTCTCTCTTACTTCAACAGATGAGTAAGAAAAAGCACTAGAAGCAGGGCAGCCTCTTCCAAAACCCTGCCTGTGTCCACACCCTGGACTGAAGACAGGGCACATTTAGTAGCCAGCACTGGGAAACAGCTCTGGATTTCAGAGCTAGGCTTCAAAGCAGAACAGATGGCTCTAGCTCTTTGGCAGGGAAATACTATAACGGCTAAAAAAAGAATGGGGACAGTATTGAGCAAGTGACACTCCCCCATCAGCTGAAGGGCAATTCTGCAGCTTCTCTTGCTGTGTGTAGAGCTCTGTTCTTACGGAGAGTGAACGTCACCCAAGAACTAAGCTGGGAGTTGTCTGAAATAAGCCAGGTTACACGTATGCAATCTTTACGTGACGCAAGGCGTCCCTCAGGGCGGTACAACTGGGGAAAGGAAGGAAGAAAACCAAGGAGATATTAGCACAGGTGATGGAAACTTCACTCCATATTGTATGGTGGGTACAAGCTACGCAGTTCCTTCATCTTAATTATAGCAGCCTCTAATCCCACTCCGTACAGCCCCTTTCCTCCTCCATCCCTTTGAAAACCTGCATCATAAGCTGACGCTGGAAGGTAGACAGCATGAGCAGGTAGGCAAATGCTATTTCCATTCTCGAGGAATTTCTGTATACCTCATGAGTTTTTGTTGCAAACAAAGGTACATTTTTAAGTTCCCTGTGAAATAAAACCTCACCAGCATTTCAATTCATAAGCTGCAGAGCTCCTTGCTTCAGCAATTGCAAATGCTACAAATGAATTGCTTTAATACAACCTTTTTTAAAATATCTAAAGGTTTTGCTTTGGTTTCAAAGGATGATTAAGACCAGAGTTCAAATATATTATACATTAATATTCTAAGTTAATGTAAAAATGAAAATTAAATAGAGGTTGGGCTTTTTAACCTTCTCGAGATCTGGAACTTTTCAAGCAGCACTTCATGAATCACTTCGACTTTTTCCATAAGTAACATCATCCATTTCCCCACAGAAAACATTTCAATTGAAAACAACGTCAACTATATCCCTTGGTAATGTAATGAAGTTGGTTCTGTGTACACAGCCAGAAGAACACCTTTTCGGCATACCAAAAATCTGAAACGCTTCTGATAAAATCTGACAGCAGATAATTGCAAAACCATATTGCACGGACACGAATCGCATTCCCACTGGGAAGGCAGGGTAGCGGACCCCCGTTCAAGCAGAAGGCAAGCCTGGAAGCCAAAGCAATAGGTGGGAAGTAAATCGGGCATGTCCCTGCCTTTGTGGTTCAGGAACACACCTTCCTCCTGCAACTGCTGTCCTCCGGAGTGGTGGCTGATCCTGTCTCTCCCATGGAAAAACAGCCCGTAGCCTGCCCTTGGGGATGCAGCCCTCCCCCTGTCTCTACCCAGCCTATGATAACATCCTCACGACGTGTTCAGCTGCTCAAAAGGAAAATAAATGCATGAGAAGAGACTAAACGATATTTAATAGCAGGCACTGTCATCACAGTCATCCCTCCTCATCTTTTGTTTAGCATAGTCCAGAGACCTTCAGCAGGTTAAAGCTAATGTAAGGAAAAGCACGCTGCATTACACAACAAAATGCAGTTATGATTTACACATCACAATATAGCTTAGTTCTTGCAGGGCATTTTAAACCTGATGTTCTGCTCTGTCCTGATCCAACAGCTGCCAGTTTTCCCTGGATAATTGGCATTTCTCAGGCACACCAAGCCTCGAGAAAGCCACTGAGCAGAACTTCCCTGTACTAGAGCAATTCCAGTTGCTGGCCAGAGCTGAACAGGAGTTCCCTTCCGTACGCCTTTCACCCCTCTTCCCGCAAGGTAAGGAACAAGCACAACATTTCTGAACAGCTAAAGCACTACAGATGGCACCGAAACACCAGCAAGCAAGAACAGATACTGATGTTCAGCTAGAGAAGACAGTCCCCAGCACAGTTACACTTCTCAGCTCAAGCACAGCTGCTGGAGCTTTAACAGCTGCCTGTTCAGACCTAGGAAGCCTGTTTGTCTGGAGCCCACCATCCCATCACTGTAGGAAGCAGATTACATGTTGGTGTTATTGCCTTGGCTTGCTTGCTGAGACCTGAAGCGTGCTGCATGCACAAGGAGACTTTATTTCTCCATCTCTAATGGATAAAAAGCAACACTTGCTCAAGGAAGGATTCCCAGCTAATAAGGTCCATCAGGAAAGATGCACCTTCTCCCCTGCAGAACTGTGGGTTATTTGTTGACATTACAGCATTTTTCCAGCTAAAGGGATGAAAGAAAGTCATCATCCCAGGCACATTTTGGAAGTGCTTGTCAAATCACAGTAGCGCTGTCACAAGCTATATGAGTGCTACTTACCACAATAAAAGAATCGAATCCATGAAGACTGTATGTTCTCCAGAGAAGTAACCCAGCTGTAGAACATCTTCCCAATGGAGATCAAGAATTATTTCCCAGCAGAGACATGACGTAGACCTTGACCTGAAAATAGCTGGTTCTCTTGTGTATCAGCTGTTGACAACTTCTCTGGGGCTAGAAAGCCTCCTTTGCCCTCCAGCCAGCACAGCCACCTAACTTACTGCTGAACAATTTCCCTGATTCTTCACCTCTAAAACCAGCCCCCACAAACAGGGCCAGGCATACAAGTAGGATGCGTTTATCATAAAGCCTGTCCACTCATCCACAGAAGCATATTTTCAGCAGAAAAGATCGAAGCTAGGCAATTGAATTTGACTCCTTAAGCACTGCTTTCCAGAAGACCCTCCATCCCCTCAAAGACTATATGAAGGCTCTTAGAGACTGGCTTTTTAAGCTAACACCTACAGCTGACTGTTAGAAGCCCACCTGTCCCTTGTCACAGACTAAATACCTGCTAATTTTCCCAGCTGCTCTTAGGGGAAAAAAAAAAAAAAAAAGGCAATGAGAATTTGGGGTAACCCTAATTAGATACTGCTTTTCTAAGCAGAAAGGTTTTTAATCAGTCTATGACAACCCCACAGCAGCATTTTGTAGTTAAGACTGGAGGTTACTGGTAGCCCTCATGGCAGGGAACAGGATTCAGAACTGCACCCACTTGTTGTTTCATGCTTAGAGCCATCTTTCTAATGACAGCCTCAGTGTTTAAAGTCTGAAGTGTGGAGGCGGTCAATAATTTGAATGCTTAGGAAAAAAAAGCTCTTGGCTCTTTTTTTCTGAAGGGTTGGAGTGGAATTATTCTGGAATTTCTTTCCTCTGTGTTGCATCCATTTAAATACTCTCTACTAGTGATTTTTCTTCCTTCCTTGTTTTATTTTATTCTTGTTACAAAAATGAGATGTCAGAAAATCTGACACATTGCTGTACCATATGCTTAGTATCTATTTCCAGCAGCAGGTGAGAATCTCATGATTCAATTCCCACCTGTGCCAAGGCCATTTTACACCAATTTGCTCTGTAGGAAAACATAGAATAAACGCAATAAAATGTGTGGAAGACACGTATGTATGGGCTGCCGTGCACATCTTCAGCATTGCCCATATGAGAAGGGAGTACATACATCCATTTCCATCACTGCACAGTATTACAACAGGAAAGCATTGCCTAAAGCCAGCATCACCAAGCCAAAATGTTCTACCATCTTGGTCAGGCTCTGGAAAATAACTTGTCGGCTTCCTTCTGCCGCTCCATTTTCTTTTACTCTTTTAGTGTTCATGCTTCGAAACTTCCATGAAAAATACAACAACTATTTTCCGGTAATCACCAGGTGACAGGATACGGTGGTTTAAGCTCGAAGGTTGAAGTGATAAATGCTGGACTTGATGAATCTACAAATCTGTCCTTCCTGGAACAAATTTGGGTCTTGAAATCTTAGCATCATTCACCGGAGTCCTATTCCCTGATCTATTAATCAACGAGTCCTTGCCTTGAAGCAGTGTAATGATGTTTTCTTTCTGGTGTCTAATTGCCAGCTGGAGGGCTGTACAGCCAGTGATATCTTCCAGGTTAAGCAGAGCACCAGCCTTAATCAAGGTCTTTATAATGGCCATATTGCCCTTGAGGACAGCAAGGTGCAAGGGTGTCCAACCCACTTTGTTCTTAGCATTGACATCTGCTTTGCACTCCAGAAGATTGATGACAGTCAAAAAGGAGCCCCGCTGGACTGCAAAATGGAGGGGGGCCCACTCTGACTTCTCAGCGATGTTGGGATCTGCCCCACATCTCAGTAACTCACAGACCACCGGCTCATCGCTGTAGCGAGTGGCCAAGTGAAGTGGTGTCCAGTCCATGCTCCCTTTGGCATTCAGCTTGGCGTGGCTGTCTTTGAGCAGGTGGATGATTTCAATGTGTCCTTTGAAAGAAGCCAGGTGCAGGGGAGTCCAACCTTTGTCCGTCTTCAGTTCCACGTTGGCTCCGTATTTGATGAGCTTCTCACAGATGAGATACTTGCCCCTCACCACAGCCAGGTGCAGGGCACTGTAATGATTCTGATCCAGGCTGTTGACGGAGGTCCCGTTCTTCAGCAGATAATGGACTACCCTGAACTTGCCCCTCTCCACAGCAACGTGAAGTGGGGTTCTATGGTTTTTCTGCTTTTTCTCCAGGTCCGCTCCTTGACTGGCAAGCAGTTTCACCAGGCTGACGTGTCCAAAGCAAGCTGCCACATGGAGCGCCGTTTTCCCATCCACCTCCTGGGTGTTGGAGTCAGCCTGGCGAGACAGCAGTACTCGGGCCACATTCTCAAAGTTGTTCTGGGATGCCAAATGCAGAGGGGTCCACCCGTCATGCTCTTGAGCATTTACCTGTGCCTGGTGGTCCAGCAAGAGGCGTACAATTCTGTCATCCCCGTTCTGAGCAGCAAAGTGAAGAGGTGTCCAACCATCATCGTCAGGCATATTGATGTCCGCCCCATGCTCTATCAGAACTGAGCAGATCTCTGGTGACCTCTTCTGAACAGCCATAATGAGGGGGGTGTAGCCACAGACTACCCGGCTGTTCACATTGGCTTTACAGCTCAGAAGAAACTTCACCTTCTCCACATTTCCCTGGATCACCATGAGGTGAAGCAACGTGAGGCCGTTTTGCTGGACTCTGCAGATTTCCTCAGACAGGATCTCCTCTGGACTTTCAACCTGACCGTAAGCAGGTGGCAAACGAACCTCCTGATTATCAGTTTCTAAAGGCAGGGGGGAAAAAACAGGAGAGAGTAAGATCAAGTGAAATAGCTTGGTGTGCATGAGATGGGAGGGAGAGCATGGGAATCTTCATAATATGAAATGAAATTAAATAAAAGTCATTTTAGCGATAGGGAATATGAAATGAGGCAAGGCTGCTACATGCAGTCCCTTAGAAAGCAGCAAGATGTATGGCCTCTCCCCCACGAGAACCGTGCCTGCTATTTCCTGTAGAGTTAGTTCATTTTCCTTCATTTAAAAAGAAAAGTCACCCACATGGAAAACTTTCCTGAGCCAGATCCTTATCCCTGGAAAGCAAGGCAACAGGCTATTTTTTGTAGGTTCCCCCTTCTTTATTTTTGAATTATAAAGTCCCCTACTTACCACCACTTCTGGTGTCTCGGGGGAAGGTGAACTCTTCTTTGTCACTCTCATTTTCAGGAAACGGGGGAAAAAAAGCCGTAAGACAAAGTTACTTATTTGCAGTCTATAATGTCTTCATATAGCCCTCTGTTACTGCTCTAGAAGTTTGTACTATCATCGCAGTGATTTCTATCCGATCCTGTTCTTGCATCCAAAACGCAGCAGAGCAAATCGTGACACTAACAGGAATGTGGCAGCCTGAAAACGATCTCTGGATATAAATGAGATTTTCCTCCTTTTGCTCGTTTGCTCCCAAACATGCATCTATTCTACCTCCTCACCGCAGCACGTGCCCACGGCAGAGATAGCGGCACTCGGGCAGCATCCCAGCCAGTCATTTGCTTTGTGGTACAGGGAACCCAAACACCCCCACCTCCTCAGCCCTCTCCGCTCAGGCACCTTGCTGCTTGCTGACTGCACAGCTAGGCAGAACCTCAAAATAGCAGCAGTTCTCAGCTGCTGCTTCTCCCTGTATGAGGCTGACTTCTAGGCACAATTACCTGCCAGTAGCTGGGCTAAAATTGTGACTGTCCTGAAACTTGCTTTTTTTCTTAGTCAGAGAAACACAGAATTCAAATTTTTTTTTTTCTCCTCCTACGAGACTTATTTAAACTCCAACATCCTCAGATCCATGGAGCTGGAAAATGGTCTTCTGAGCATGTATGCCAGTGCCACAAGCAGAACCCCCGTCATTCTGTGTCTGCCTGAGCTTCTTTTACGGACTGAGGCCCGCATGACAAACCCACTTCATTGGAACAAGTAGAAAGGTCTTCCTCTCGGACTGTCTATCATTCAGCACGCTGGCTTGCTAAATTTATTTGCAGGTTTCCTATCCCCATAAATGAGTTATAGCTGCACAACCCACGCAAACACACTGCCCCAAGGTTGCTGAGGTGCCCTTGTCTGATGCTAAACAATGATGAGGAACAAAACACATCCTCAGGAACTGGTGAGAGCAGGGAAAGGACTCAGTGGAATTTCCCAAGTGGTACTGGGAAGCCTTCCTCACCTGCTGGTTCCCGGAGATGGCAGGCTTGTGGGACATCTTCCTAACAAGGCGCTCGTTCTCTGGATCTACTACAAGGCTCTGTATCAGTGACAGCAGCATGTCTGTTTCCACAGGGATATCTACCAGAGCAAAAAGACTCGTTAGCTGCCCAGACAACCCAGATGGCCAGAACGCAGTCAGTACCCAAGTCTTCCACGTATCTTCCACATGGGAAGGAAGGAAAGAAGGAGAAAGATGTGTTGACAGCAAACGGGTACCAAACATTTCCAAGGCGACAGGCGATTCAGCTGGCAAAGAGTTGTACACAAGCTCACCCCCCACTTGTTAATCCAGCTGGTCCTTGGCTAATATGTGTCACAACCAGCTACTGCACCTGTAAAGCTTGGCCTTTGCTTGGGGTCTTGGTCCCAACACCTCTTCATCAAGTCAGCCATCTGCTGGCATTCCCCTGGCCAGTCATTGCTGATGGGTTCTAGGCAGGGCCTCTTCCCCGCTGCAACCTTGACTATAATGGCCATCATGTTGGCTCCTGAAAAAGAGCAATGGGCACTGGGCTTTTCCTCTGTGAAAATGGCTGTAATAATCATTTAATAAGTGCAGTGCATGTAAGAAGTGTTCATATTTACCTGCGTAAGGTTTCTTCTGCATAAGGACCTCCCAAATGACGATCCCAAAGCTGCAGGCAATGAGAGATCGTGAGCAATCACTCCCATAGGTACGTGGCCATAAAGTTCACTTACTGCTTTCATCTTTTGAGAAATGGAAAAGTAAGGAAGGAAGTTCCTCAGGATGGAAGGATTTCAGCCCCCTCACCAAAAGGACAAGATCTTATGAATCATCAGATACATCTTTGATGCCTCAGCGAAAGGGTTGGTGTAGGGAATGAGCGACTTAGAACTTTTCCCATGAAAGTCAGGCTCTCAGTGCCTTTTTTTCACTTTATTCACTTCAGGTTTTAGAGACCTGCAAATTCACGTGGCCATGCAAATCCTCCTTCGTTTCTTGTCTTGGGTTACTGTGTAGGGGCTAAGGAGCTGACGGATTTCCAGAACATATCTATATAGCTTGTGTAAGCAGGCTGCAAAGCACTTTGGCCAAAGGGGAAAAAAAATGAAGTTGAAATATTTTCTCCACCGGCTACTGACTGAAATGAAGCTGAATACCAAAGCAAGCAAGCAATAATACAGCTGTGTTAAAATCAAAATAAATCTAAGCAGTGACTGCTATGGAAGGGCAGACACTGTTCTGCGCTCCAATCTTACTCCTTTTCCATAACTTCCAGCAGCCTAACAGGGTACGATGGAACCTAAAGCCATGGAGCCTGCAGCTCACATGGGCTCAGTGCTGCCCAGAGGCGCATCTGGTAAGAGACAGATGGTTCCACAGATAAGCCCACTGCCCCTCACTCTCCACCACGGAGGCTGGAGTGCCACGTGTCACTCCCGGTGTGTTCCCCACCGAGGACATGAAGCAAAGCAGAGAGCCAGAATATAAACACAGTGAGGGAATGTGCCAGTCTTGCTCTGTGAGAGAGCTAGGTGGCACCCCTGTGGGACCTCTGAACAGGGACCTTACCTGTACACATCGTATTTGATTCCTGGGGGCTTACTGTTCTGGAGAAACATCTCAGGGGGGATGTAGCTCAAAGTGCCTCTCAAAGCAGAACTTTCAATGTATTGCATTCGGCTAGACTGCTCCATCCATTTTGATAGCCCAAAGTCTGAGATCTGCAAGCAGAAAAATGAAAGCCTCTCCCATTTTGCTCACAATCTCATCCCTCCTTATATTAGCTGGGAGATAACCTCCATCCTTCATGATCAGGGATGTGAGGTGGTTCCTAGCAGCTGAAACTTGATAAAGCCCTGATAAAATTGTAGTCAGTGCTTTTTGCTGAGTCCAGCAGACCAGCATTTCCTCCTAAGTTGGAGCCTTAAGTTCCCATTTCTGGCGCAAATTGCCTGGATGATCTTTAGAATACCATGTAATATGTCTACCAGCTGCTTCTCCTAAGCCCCACTGGTCAGTCTTTCATTGAGTGCTCCTGAAGAATCTAACTCACTAGGATTCTGGACTCATTTGGCAAAAATAACCTTTCTCTTATCTGAGAAATAACCTGTCCCTACAAACACGGCACGAAGCTCGTACCTTGACATGCATATTCCCATCCAGGAGAATGTTCCCTGGTTTTAGATCTAAGTGCAGCAAAGGAGGTGTCATGCTATGCAGGAAATTCATAGCCAAGCCCATCTCATGGATAACCCGGAATTTGAGCTGCCACGACATTTTGTGAGTGGGAAGAATTTTCTCCAAGGACCCTCTGGCCATATATTCCATCACTATCCCCAAAGGACTGTTGCAGACCCCATAGATAGTGACAATGTGCTGGAATTTGATTTTCTCCATCTTGGTTGCCTCTTCCATTAGACAGTTCATACTGGTCCTGCAAAAATAAATAATAATAATAATAATTAAAAAAAAAGCGGAACCAAGAAATGGTATCAGTCAATTCACAGGCTAAGATCCAGCCTTTCCAAGCAGCCCTGCCTACCCCAAAACGATTTATTCCAACTTGCCTCTTGAATTGGTGATGCAACCACATCATGACTAAAATCTAATATACAAGGTGTTATGACTTCTCAAAATGGACCAAGGATTGTTTGGGCAAATTCAACCACGAGGCACCTAGAGAAAGCGATCAAAACTTCCATCTCAGTCCAGCTCTTAGGAGACCTGCAGGGATCACAGAAAGCCTTGTCCCTGTGCCTGTTCCCACACTGTGGTGAAATTCCCAAGTGATGCTTCCCTGAAAGCGCGATGTCAGGAGCAGGCGCAGCACGGTGAGCCATGCTTTTGTCGGACACCACGTGTCCACAGGGCAGCCTCAGTGACAGCCTGCACGCAGGCGGCCAGGGTCCAGGGACACACTGACCTGCTCGGCCCATGGTCCAGGGACACACTGACCTGCTGAGCTGGGGTATACGGGGCTTGCAGAGCCCGAGGACATGCCCTGGCTGCACCTATCCCCATGCCTCTGCCTGCAGCTTTCTGTCAGCACAAGGAATCTGGTCCCAAAGGGAGTCTAGACATGCCTGTCCATCATTGCCTGTTTTGGCAGACCTGTTTCACTAAATCTTTACATTTCCCAACCTGCTGAACGAGTTGGGGTGCCCAGAGCACGCTGACAGCAGCCAAGCAGTGAAGTGCCAAAACTACATTTAAAAAGCACACCCTGGGAATGAATCCGAGCTTGCAACAACATCATGCCAGGCCACTAATAGCTCTAAACACAGTTCAGCTAAGCAAATCCTTCTACCAGACTTCCTCTAGAAGGCTCCCCAAGGCAAAATGTGCCTCTGTATTAAAGAGTCTCAGCCCACGGCGGGGGAAAGGCTTAACACAGGGGAGCAGTTGCAACCTGCAGCAGGCAGGGTTGTGGATCGATCCTTCCCCCTCCCAGGGAAGTGATGGGCATGGAGAAAGAAGTGACTTCTGTGGTTTCTGGGTCCCTTCCTGGGACAGACTCGCTGGGTGCAGCCCCCCTCTGCCCCCCACCCCGGCCGCTGGTAAGGTCTGACCTACCCAGGAGGTTGGGCTGGACCTTGGGGCAGCCCAGCGCGGTGGGGAGGAGCAGAGGGACTGGGTTTGGCCCAGGAGGAGGCATTTGCACCATCAGCACAGACACGTGAGAACACACAAGAAGGTGGGTGTTGGACAAGCAGAGGGAGCCCCAAGAGATGAGGCTTCTAAGGGAGAAAAGCCAGAGCCCCAGAGCAGTTCCCATAGAAGAATCTGAGTGTTTCAGCCCTCTGGGAAATACTGTGACTGTGGTTGTTCTTTTTCTGTGGGTTCCTGGTGATATTTATTTCTCTCCTCAGCTTCAACAGACCTGCAAACCATGAGCCTTTGCAGCTGACAGAAGCTGAGGCCAGAGCCATCTTCCAGCCACCCTCTTTCCTTCTCTCGGGTGATACATAGATTCAGTGGCATTCACCGAGCACCTGCCCTCCCAGCTTTCACGTGCCCACAGGGCCATCTTCCATCAGCCCACAAAATGCATCTCCTGTTTTCTCCTGACAAGCAAAACCACCCAAGGTTAATCAACTTGCTGTCAATTTGCCCCATCATTTTGAAGGAACAGCGTGAAGCAGTTGGTGATGCATCAAGAATGTGAGCAGATGGAAGTCACCGCACCGTTGCCTCCACACGTAGCTACTGACGGGACACGTTGTTTTTACAAGCCCACAGACAGGAGTGCTAAGGACTTTTAAAAGCTCCTCTGAAACTGTTGCCTCCTTTGCCCCCTTACCAGACAACTTTGCCGCTGTGCTTTTTTCCAGCTGAGTGGCCTGGAAGCTTTTAGATTTGCTTGTACGTGGTGCTGATGGAGAAACCAGAACCATTTTATAACAGGCATGGCAAGGCTCATGCCAGATTCATACGCCGTGCACTCGAGGAGGTTCTCTGGGGGTATGTGTGCCTTAGACAAAGTGCACACCGAGGGTCTGCCTCTCGCAAAAGCGGACACCTTCTAAAGCAAGTAGAAGCAGCCACTGAACACCCCCAGGCACACAGGACCACGGGGCCGATGCTGGCCCTTCTTACAGCCTCCACGGACAGGAGGGGTTCTTGGCGCAGCCACAGTACAGGATGGCACAGCCTGGGCTCGGAATCCCAGAACTCACCTGGGATACTGAAAAGTCTAAGTCAGAGCAGCCTCAAAGATTGTTTGGACACCTCCAAGGGGTAGGAAAGCCTTCTATAACACTACATTGTAGTGCAAAGTTGTTTTAATGACAAAATAGTATAACTTCAGTCCCTAAGAGACCAGTACAGTAACTACTAAAGGCACATGTACTGGTAGATATTTTTCACAAACTTAGATTTTCAGATTTAGTTTTCCAAATCCTGGTGATTGCACGAGTAGTTTAAAAAAAAAAAAAAAAAAATCAATGAACACTTCTGTTCACATTCAACCATTCTTCTAGAGTGTACACGAAGACTTGAGATAATCCGTGAACGCTGTATGATTAAATTTACTAGAACTGATATATGCAGAACTAAAACTGATTAACTGGACTCATTGTTTTTTTCCCCCAAAAAGAGAATGAAATGCAAATGTAATGTCTGACGAGCACAAGCAGTGCAAACTAAAGAGGACAGTCACTGCTCAAACTGAACCACCACAACTGTTGTCAGTAACATGACAAGACGTCGTATGAGCATGTGATTTTTAACCAGGCCGGATCCTTCCAACTTGAATGGAATAAAATTTTAGAATAAATAGCTTTGCTTGTTTTTTTCATCAGGATTGCCTGTAGTGTATGTGGTACCAGCAGTGGTTTCGATTACCTGGCTTTGTCCTACCTCCAGACCCAAGGCAGTCAGCAGAAGAGTCTTGCAGGCGAGAGACAGAACAAAAAGCAAACTGGGGGTACAGATGCACCATCAAAAGGGCATGTGGAGGGGAAGGCAAGCGAGGAGGCAGAGCGCTTTGCAAGCCCAGCAAAAACAGCTGGAAATTCTCCATCCCTCAGCTTTAAACCTGGTGATTTTAATGGCTAATTTAGTTTAACAGATACCCATTAGTCCCAATGTCCAGTGAAAGCTAAAAATAAGTAATTAGGCTGCTTTTATCCACATGATCATCTTTAGTTTTGGATGCCTACTTCAACCTCCAGATTTCAGCACAAATCGCTCTGAGTAAGTGTTCCCTTCCCACTTGCACATGCACATACATAAGAAAGAAAGAGAGACAGAACTCCAGCTCACTAGTGTTTTTTCCACTCCCTTTGGGTACCAAAAGCTAGACTTCCCAGGGAGTAGCAGCCACATGAACCTTTCCTTCAGATTTTTAGCACCAAATCTCTGTAGGCGGCTCTAAGCGACAGTTTGACCCAGAATAGACCGCAGTTACCTCTCTACGCTGGAGTCCTGCAGCAGGTACGGAGAGCATTTCACTGCATAAACTGTTCTCCACCTCTTGTGCTTGACTTGGTAGACATGCCCAAAGCCTCCACTGGCCACTTTAACCCAGTCTTCTTCAAAATCGTCCTTATTAAAGATAGTTAAGCCGCTCAGTTGCCGGTCTTTCGCCGAAGTCATGACAGAAAAGGCAGCCTGGCTGTCTGCCTCCTGCTCGGCGGGATCAGAGAAGAATAAAGGAGCTCTTCCTACTTCTGAGTTGCATAGGGAGTTACCTGAGATGAGCCAAGAGGTGGATCCTAAATGTCACTCCCATTTGGTATGCAGAGGAGCTGCACTACTTAATTCCAGGCTCTCATGCCAGGCTGATGCACAGAGCTTGGCCAGGCTGGGTGTACGTCTGCCTTTCTGTGAGGCTGCCCCTCGTGCATGTCCAGCACGGGCTGGGCGAGCGCTGAAAGACTGCAAGATGAAAAATGATGCAATGCAGCAATCCTTTAGCAATGGCACTGTGCTGAGGGTGGGAGTCCTCACCTGAGGCATCAGTACACGCTGGGTGAGAGTGAAGCAGACTGATATTTAAAGGAAAGCTTTACATGGAGAGAAATCTACAAGGCTACAGTGCAGCGGCACATACGTGAGCTGGATGAAGGAGAAACGTGGAAAACCCTCCAGAAAGCTAAAGAACAGAGGAGAACTTAGAACTAGCATGTGGCAAACATGAGTGCATGAAGCTGAGAAAATACTGAAACCTCAGAGATAAAGTATGCTGACAAATGCCTGCAAGGGGCATTTGAAGAAACAAGACAACACCGAAGAGCTGGTCTGAGCAGTTTAACCATTACCATATGAGCACTAGTAACACAGCATACATGTTTTTAGTTGCTTTGTTTGTGTCTGGACTCCCCAGCTGCAAGAAGGGTTTAATGACACTCGTCTGGGTCTCATGCACGTATGTCTTTCAGGACTTAGCACAGGGACCATCTCTGTAGGTAAGTCAATGTCAGCCACAACGTGGTGCTGGTTTCCTCAGCGCCACTGCAATACAGAGAATAATTAATATTTCTGAAGGGTACTTGTCGCTGAGGCTTGACTTGGGATTTTTAGCTATGTATGAGATCTGAAGAAATTCTTGGGGGCAGACTGATCCAGGACAGAGGGATGCTGGGTTGATCCCCAGTGGGACCTCTCCCCATTACCACCCAGCCCCCACAACCACCCCTTGCACCCCAACACCCCCTGCCTGCCCCAGTAAAAGCCTCACAGATTGTTTTTCTCACTGAATTCGTGCTTCCCCAGGCACCACTGCCACTACCTGTGGAATTCCAGCTGGTGCCAAGCCAGGCTTGGAGCTGGGCGCCCTGGGCAAATGGAGCCGGGCATGCGAAGCAGTGGCCAAAGGGCCACCACAGCCCTGCTTACAGGGACTGAGCACCTGCACAGTTTTCGGGGTTTGGACTGTACATGACCCTTTGGAAAGTGGAAGATCCTCCCTCTTTCAGTGTACTCAACACAGTTGCCAGCAGTACAAGGCGTTGGGCAAACACAAGCAAAAATAGGAAAAGTGAATTGGCATTGGAAAGGAGATCAAGTCCAGCCTCACTGGACCCTAGCAAAGAAAGGCTCCGCTTTTTAAAATGAGGTTTCATCACACACACGCAGAACAGGAAGGTGTTTGGTCTTCACTAACAGGAATTTCCACATGTAAAATGTGTGCAGGTACTTGAAGCCCACACTGCCTTTGTAAGGGGCACCACACTAACACAGCGTCAGGTCCAAAAAGAGGCAGGCCACACTTTCCAGACTGGCACCAAGCGCAGATGCTGCTCAAGCACCCAAAACCAACACACAACGCTGTACTGAAGAGTTACACGCAAGCATCGGTTTATTTCCTTCCGAAAAAGCAGCTGCATCTCTGCCACCTCCTGACAGCTCAGTGCCTTGTCACAGGACTGACAGGTCAGCCTGCAGCAGAGGCTCTACCCTCCGGTTTCTGACTGCTGGAAGCGGTCGATTAACTGGATGGATACGTTCCTTTCCCCTGGCACATGCCTAGCAATGGTGTGAAAAGCAAGTTCAAATTGTTCCCCATCAGGAACCCAAAAGCCGACATCATGCACATAGGAAGGTGGTCAAAGAGAAAACACTTGAAACGCCACACACTGCCCGTAGCATTGACAGCCCTGGACAGCCTCTGCACTGACAGACCGAACATCACTTGAGACAAACCTGGCTCTTGCTGCCACAGCCAACCATGTGCCAGCAGTTGTGCTGCTCCCTCCTTGGCTGACGTGTCCCACCCCATCCGCTGCAGAGCTGGAAAGCAAGCCAGTGAGGAAAATTCTGCTGGGACACTCAAAAGCTTTACAGCGCCAACAAACCATCTGCAAAGTGGAAGACAGCCGTACCGCAGCAGCCAGCATAGCAGTCTATCTGGTTTATTCACCCCAAAAAATGTGGCAAAATGCTGCTGCTGACCCCTCTTGGGTGGTTGCCGATCACCCCTGCCCCGACAACCCTGAACGCCCTCACCCTGAGATGCTTGTGTCCCCCCAGCTGCTCAAGACCCCTTCCCTGAGGTGCCCGACTACTGTCCCCACAAAGGCTGTTGCCCCTTGAAGACTGCTCCTGACCTGCCCCCAAGGACAGTTGCCAACTCTCATTGCCAAGGCGGCGGCTGACCCCCACTCCCCCTGCAGCCATGGCCCCCATCGTGTCAGCTGCGGTGGCCAGGCTGTGGCACCCCGCGCTGCCCGCACTGTACCTGGCCACCGTGCCAGACTCCTTCAGAGCCACAAAGTGCTTCTGTTTGTGGTTCTAGGAAGCTGCTTCCCATGTGGCTGCATTTCAGGTGCATTGCAGTGCCAAAAGCAGCACGGCTTTTTACGTTGTTATTCCTTTAGCTGCTATTTCATACAGAATCTGTCATGTCAGTCTCTGAGACACTGTTTACAAACTTATTTCAGGAAAAAGAACAACCCTTTGGTTAAAGAGCAGGTCGGGGCACAGGAAAGCTGAATTCCCTCCTGGCTGCATCAGAGTGTTGATGCACACACACTTTTATTTGCTTTGTGTCTTGACTCCCCAGCTGCAAGAAGGGTTTAATGACACTCGTCTGGGTCTCATGCACGTATGTCTTTCAGGACTTAGCACAGGGACCATCTCTGTAGGTAAGTCAATGTCAGCCACAACGTGGTGCTGGTTTCCTCAGCGCCACTGCAATACAGAGAATAATTAATATTTCTGAAGGGTACTTGTCGCTGAGGCTTGACTTGGGATTTTTAGCTATGTATGAGATCTGAAGAAATTCTTGGAGGCAGACTGATCCAGGTGGAAGTGCAGGCTCCTTCCCTGTTGCCTTAGACACGAGGGGCTCTGGCTGTGGCCCCTTTCCTGCCTGTGTTCTGGCACCAACAGTAAAGAAACTGGAACTAGGAGTTAAATACGGTGAGTTCTTTTTATGTGTTCCCAAATTCAGCCTTATGGACAACGCTTTTGCATTCCTAACTTTCTCCCACACTATGTGGATTTTACCAGCAGTTAGTGGAAACTTGCTTCCACTGACAGCAAGAAAACGGTAACTTGAGGATAAAGGGACTCAGCTCCTTTAGTGTGAGAAAAGCTGTAAAGCTGAGAGGCTGGATCTCTGGAGTTTTTGGGTCCTGTCCACATTCCAAATCAATAAACTTGGGTTTCGTCAGTTTTCCTAACAACCTGTTCTCCTTGATGGCATGGCTCTAGTCTACAATGCTTTGTTTTACATGGCTCTTCTGCTCCCTGATTTCTGTCTGCTGTCTCACTTCTGTGAACAGTGTGCTGGTACTTCCACACACTGCATTTTAAGCTCTGCTATCCCTTACAGCCGGACCGCTACTACAATTCTTTCTCTACTCTGCAGTTTGTGGACTCGTTCAGGCAGAACAAAAGAAAGGAAGGAGAGACATGCTTAAAGCAGAGATGGGATGTCTTGCTCCCTGGGTCGGCAGAAGCTCTACAAAACAATAGAGTATGCAAAGCAAAATCAGTTGCTTTTCTGATCATTGTAGCAGCAGTGGCGTGGGATCTGCAGGACCAGTCAGCTGCTTGTAGTTCACAGGCCATGGATTTCTCCAAGTTGTGGACAGCCTACGTTTTTGGTTTTCTGCCTGTGGTGCAGCCAAAGGCTTATGAAAGCACTGCCCAAGACAGCAAAGCCAGTAAGAGATCCCAGCAAAATGGGTACTAGCATGGCAGAATCAGGACCTGGAAATAAAAAAAGAAGTAATCAAGCAATGAACAGCGTTATCAGAGGGAGGGAGAAGAAAGACAAGGTTAAACTCCCATTCATCTTTATAGCATGCCAAGCAGGTAGGGCTAAGTTTCCTTCCATAGAGTAGTCTGAATGGGTAGTGCCTTTTCAAACACACTACCTTCTTTGCCATAAGATCCCAGCAGTAAATATTCTTTGCATAAACAAGTAAAGACATAAGAAGTTAGGTGACTCTCAGGGATGGTGCCAGTGGATTTAAGAAGACTCTCACGCTCATGATGTACCACGTTCAGCATCATTCCTTTCTAATAGCTGGACAACATCTAATTAACATTAACCAGCTGCTGTATTTCACCTATGAACAGAAAGAAAAAAGAAAACGCTCCTGACTCATGGCCAGCCTCATTCTGCACCTAATGTTCCTAAGTCAGGTGCTTCCTTGCTGCACCAGATAACTACTTCTAAATATGGCTACTCTTCCCTAAGCTCAGTACAAAACAAATGACTGCATCGCTCTTTCATTCTAAAAGCTGCAAAACTAACAGAAAAAATATTTAAAAGGAGGCCCTTATACCTTGGTGACTCCTATCTCAAGCCACCTAAAACCCAGCCACTTGAAAGAAAGAGTTAGTGAATACTTCTCACAATTAATTTAATGATATTCCGCATCCTCAGTCAACATGTTTCACCAAAATACTACAACATGCAGGAAAATTTTTCTCAGTTAGAGGACATTCCACCTTATTTTACCCCCCTCTCCTCCTTCTAAATCTTCAGTTCCTGCACAGGATGCATTTGGCTGTGTCTCTGGTATGAAAGTCTATTGGATCTGACACTGATTAACCATCATGTTTGGGATTTTTGAAGGCCAAAACAAAGGTGAGGAGTTGTTGGGATATTACCTAGTCATACCAAATGGCTGTCAAGAAAGTTGTTAAAAGTGTGCTGTTTTTCTTACAGCAGGAAAAGTCAAACAGAAGCTTCTGCAAGAGGCAGACAGAGAGAAGCAAAACCAGGAGACCCACCTTCCACAGGTTTATATAGAAACCTGTTCTTCATTCTCAAAACTGGACCAAACGAGATCAGGTTGTGCAGGTTTCCATAGCTGTTCCTGTCACTTGGCTGAAGAAGTGGCTCCACACTTTCAAAGCAGTCCTGGGAAAGACACATGAAGAACATTTGAAAGCATACTGGCATCGCCTGAACAGAACCTCCTGCTCTAGCGACTGTGTGCAGTCCACAGCAACAGCAGCGCTGATGAGAGCAGGTGTCCTCAGAAAAAGTGAGTTGCCTAATGCTTGGACCAGCCCATATGTAAATCTCTATTCCCTAATTCCTTTTCCCTAGTGATTAGCAACTATTGCTACCATTTTGTATCATCAACTCATCTTCCAGACTTTTAACAAAAGGATTGACCAACTATGGGATGATCCTGATGTGGTGACTTTGTTACAGGAGGTAGCTAAGTACTTTCCCAGAAGGTCCAACTCTCTTTTTAGGCCCAAAAGTTGTGCCTCCAGGCCAGGGAGTATTGTCAGAGCAAGCAGGGCATATGCGAGATGCAGATGTATCCTTCACGTGCCCATACAACTGATTTTCTAATTCCTGCCAAAGCTTCTTAAAAGCTGCCTCAGCCTGACCAGCTGAAGTTTTGGATCTTTTCTAGCTCTATCGTGCACCTCAACTGTTTAAACTGTCATTAATGTCTCTTCTACATCCCTCTCAAACACTTCTTTGCACGACTTCTGTAGTGCTGTGTCTTTTAAATCCACAGCATGGTCTACGGCTAAGTAGGAGACACTGTGCCAAGTGTTTCACAGAAGCCTTATCCCTGAGCCCTCCAAGCTTGTAGAAGCCTGAAAAATTCCATATCCCAGACCCAGAACAATCCAATATAGAGACAGATTTGAGCCCTTTCACATAATTCTACAATGCAAAATTGCACAGCTCTGCTGAGCCTTTACCTTACCATTCTCCTATAAGGTTGCTACTTGCTTATTTGTTGATATGATTCTTATACTGATTACATGTAAAGTGAAAACAAAGCATTGTGAGCTCAGTTAGCTTAATCAAGAGTAGAAATTCAGCTGGGGCTTTAGCAGATGCAGAGTATGCAGGAGGATTATGAAAGAATTGTATGAGCTGAAAGAAGGTGGAGCTCTATAATCTACCATTAAGATTCTTCACTGAATTGACTGTTCTTGCTGGAAGCACCAAATCTTTCCAAAAGTTCCTTAGACCAGTGAGATGGGACCTGTCCCACATACCTGTTCACATCCCGTTTGGCCATGCAGACAGACATTAAGCTCACAGTGCAAATAGGCCACCGAGTGATTCAGCATCTGGAACAGCTGGATGGTGAAGCTAGCAGCTCTAGAGTTACTGCTCTGCAGTAATTGGATGTGT
Source organism: Ibycter americanus (assembly GCA_035590275.1). NCBI lineage: Eukaryota > Metazoa > Chordata > Aves > Falconiformes > Falconidae > Ibycter > Ibycter americanus. The sequence continues at coordinate 6,565,401 of JAVJGI010000039.1, read as the reverse complement.
CTGCATTCAAATGGCAACCTGGCAAGGACAATTGGCAAACAGTTTCAATTTCCAGCTCTCCCTGACTAAAGGGTCAAGTTGAGAGGGGGATCTGCTGATACAGGTCTGCACAAGTTCTAAGCCAGGTACCTGCATCTACAGTCAGAGTTAAACAAAAATAAAAAAAATGTCAGTGTCTTGGCCTGTACCTGCCCCTGCTGTGAAGGCCACAGTCCCAGAGCAGTAGAATTGTCTCTTGGAGGTTGATTTCGCTAGAACCATTAAAATGGCTGCTGTAGTGCAATAATCATTCCTTAACCCAGACAAATTCAGAAGCACTGCAGAGGGCATCTCCCCCTGTAGCTAATATGGGCAACTCAGAAAGCTCTTTTACTGGTGACAATAACATGTAGCACTTCTAATGCACATTTCATGCCCCGTTGGTTTTACAGACATCAACTAATCAATCTTCCAACTTCCCTGTGCTCGATCCAGTCAGGTTAGGCAAGAATAGCTGTGAAATGCTGATGGGAAAATGGAGGCCCGTGGAGAAGCCTGGCTCCCATCTTTGGACTGCTCTGCTCCCAGGCTGTGCTGTCCCCTAGCAGTAAGCGCAGGAGGATGCTGTAAACCTGGTACCTGTGACAGCATGGCGTGAAGAAGCAGGATGGCTTATTCACATAAATCAAAGGGTGAAGGGAGACTTTTTCCCTGAGGGTTCTTTGTCTTACCAAGCCCTTAGTATTAATTACAAGACAGCTAAGGGAACAGAGCACTCTCAGACTTGTTCTCACTGCTTCGAGCTTATCCTGAACTCCAGAGATCAGACTGCAGCCACAGGATACGAGAGGGTGTCCTCTAAGGATCAGCCCATTCCCAGCCCAGGCTCAAAAAGCAGTGTAAAGCTACACCCACCCCTGCAGCTCCGTCTCTGACCTATGGAACAGGCAGCACATCGCACCCGGTGCCCCTGGGCTGGCGGAGGGTGTCACGCAGCACGACCGGATCTGGAGTACGGGCTGGCTGCTGTTACTCTGCACTGCGACCAAAGCCAAGAAAGTGTCTTGGGAGGGCGCCGACCCTTCGACCTCAGGGCTTACTTCTGCAACAGGGCGCAAGCTCATCTGCACGGTGTAGTTACCGGAGCCACAGATATCATCACTCACAACTGCAAGGCTTTAGGGAAAGAACGAAAAAGAGCTGAGGTCCAGCTTAGGCTCCACAGCCTGTTAGGAGTAAAACAGCATTAGGGTGAGTTTCCTTAGTGAACCCAAACAGTAAGTTGAAACATATGAACAACATGTAGATGGTGGCATGACAGAGCCTGCCATGACCAGAACCACCTCCTGCCTCTCTGCGCAGTCAAATCTTTTGAACTGAGGGGAACTTAGAAGGGTTTTACTGTGTGGGAATATCTGCCTTCTTTGCTAGCGCATTCAATCACTTGAGCAATATCACTTACAAAATTGCATGTAGATTGTTTTTGGGAGGAGAGGCAGAGTTGAAGGCTATTATGAAAAAGAAAACTAGGTCTGAAAGACACAGTATTAATGTCCAAAATGTGAGAAGACCCTCCTTTTCCTTTTTTTTTTTTTTTTAATGTGAGGTCATTGCTGAATGAACTAGGTGTTTCTAAAACCACAACACAGCATACCCATGTTACTGAGCCCATGGAGCAATTTGGAAATTAGCACCCACCCCCACCCCCCTTATATCACGCAGCATAAATACACAACAGCAACTAAACCGAGATAATTACCCATTCAGAACGGTGGCATTTGACTGCAAAACCCTCCTCTGATGCGATTCACTCAGCAGCACACTAGGCTCCGAATCCAGCAGGGTTAGAACAGTTACCAAGCCTTCAGCCACTTCTTCTGTTACTTCGTTTGTTCTAAGCACCTCCTCTGCCTCTGTGTTCAAGAGCAGCCTCTCGGATTGCCCAGTGTTTGCAACACCCAGCAAGGAATCCCCCTGTGGCGTAAGTGCTACCAAACTCTGGGAAGAATATGAGGGGCTCTCTGGGGTTGGAAGGAACTGGATTAGATCTCCAGCTAGAAGCATCTCAGCATCATTGGCAGCTACTTTATCAAAGACAGCTAACTGATTAGTAACCTTATTTACAAGCCTATTAGCAGCGAGAGAAAATGCTTTTATTGTAGAGGGCTCACTGGCATGCATGACAGTGTCAGGGCTAGAATGACCGGTCTCATGTTCAATGTTATCTTCCAGTGACACCTTCTCCAAAGGATGTCTTGCTGATGCCTGATGTGGTGAAGACGCTGGTGCCTGAGTAGGCAGCTGGCTAGTGGTGGCTGTATCTCCTTTCCCTAACAGGTCCTCACTCTTCCCCACTGATGTAGAGACCACGGTTGAGCTGCTCACTCTGGCAACTGTAGGCACGACCAAGTTTGGATCTGATTGAATAGTTGGTGTTGGCAGGTGAAACACTTTTTTGTTTGGAGGTGAAGCAGTGATATCATTCTTAGCTGCAGAAAGAGAAGTCGTTGCTAATGGAGCATGTGATATGCTCTGTGTCAATTCAGGCTCTCTCTCAAGAGCAACAATAGATCCTGCAGACACAGATGGCTGTACCAGGGTTAAAACAACCTTATGCCCTGTGGGGGTTTGCTTTGTCCTTGTGTTAAACACAGCTGCCAGAGACATGCCTACTCCCAAGAACTTACCAGTTCCTATTTTTCTTGCACTTGTACTGACTTCAGTTGGCTTTGCATTTTCTCCCACACTGGCCTGTGAGAACAGTTTACTAGGGGCTTGATGGGTTTGGTCACGTTTCATGGCTGACGGCAGGGGAACATATGTCGATGCAGGTGAAGGTGGGCTTGCAGGAGAGCTGGTATAGATCCTTGGATGGGTAATTGCAGCCAGAAGTTTCACAGAATCTGTTGTTTTCATTTGGACCTTTGCTGAAAATGGAGTATGCGCTGGTGCTATTGTCGGTATCCCTGTCATTACAAAGGGCTTAGGCACAATGGGAGTAAATTCCAAATGTTTAGTAAGATCAGGTTTTATAGAGGTGCTGTGGGTTTGTGCTGCTTTAGCACACACAGTGCCTCCTCCTGAACAGGCCGTGCTGGCCGCTGCTGAATCTTTGTAATCGCTTCCAGCTGGATGTGTGGAGAAAGCTGATGATGCATTGGGTACAAACTGAACTTGTGATGGCAGCCTTTGAAATGACTCGGTACTTAAGCGACTCTGTGATGTGGACTGCAATGGCATGATGCTAGTAAACATCCTTAATGGATATTTTATGGTTCTAGCTGAGTGCAAGGTCAAACAATCTGTGCATTGTGCACGGACAGAGGAAGGTGTGGCCACTAAGCCTTGGTGATGGCTGGTAGCTTGCAGCGTTAGTTTCTTACCATGCTGAACCTGATCTGCAGTCCCTGTGACAGTAAATGGAGGTTGGGCAGGCATTTGAAAATCCAGGAATCCCTTTGCTGACAGTACGGGAAATACAGAAGAATGTGGCTTTTCCGTGGTGAAAAACACTTTGGGGGAAATACGGGGGCTCTGCTGTGCAGACATCACTAATGGTGGCACAGCAGAGGTGAAAGGCTCTGCTAACATACCGTCACGTAAAAGCAAATCAGTCCCCTCGGCATCTTGGGGACTGGGAGCAAGTACCTGCATCTCTTCAGGCAGCCTGTGCAGATGCACAGCCTGCACCACAGTGCTAATCCTCATCCGTGGCTCCAGCAAATGATTTGGTGCTGAGGTAACAGTTTGAAACAAACTAGTGATGGCTGTATAATTAGGATTAGTTAGCACTGGCTGAGAAGTTACTTTTGTTTTCTCTGCTTGTTGGTTAGATGCAGTGGGAAGAGTAGTTTCAGGCCTCAAAAACTTGCTCGTGGGATAAGAGGAACTAGTTTTCATTGGGATATCATGACTGCTTTCAGGGGTACCCAAATTCAGATCTTGCTTGCTTGTGAACAAGAGGGCGGTTTTGTTGTCATCTTCACTCTCAGGAAAGGGCACCATCTGTAAGTCTGGTCTGTCACTGGGCAAAATGATAAATACAGGTTTAACCAGAATTATGCTAGAAGGACTCAGATTTTGTAAGTTTGCGAGGTCCAGCACTGAAGAATTTGACGCTGCCAGGATTTGCTGAATGGAAACCAGACCCCCAATACTGGTGTTTGGGAATTTTTTAGGTAGAGGGGAATCTTGCATGGGCTGCAGGCATATCATGCCATTAGCACTTTTAAGCAGAAAGGACAAGTACGGTGACAATGGTAGTATCGTAAATTGATCACCTCTAAAAGCACTGAGGTTTTTGGTAGCTGCATCATGTGTCATACCAAATTGTTGCACCACTGCTTGTGCCAGATATGCTGGGAGCTCATCCGAAACACTGGGCACCACTGGTTCAGGATGTGGTGTTACTGAGCTGGACTGGCTTCCCTGTGCATGGAGCGAGGGCAGTTTTGAAGCAGAAGCGGCCAGACTGCCAGCTAGCTGGATGTGGGAGGCCGAAGGGGCAAGGCTGTAAAGAGGAACTTTCTGGTTCCTGTTGTCATGCAGTCCAGAGGGGCTGGAGACTGGGCTGGCTTGTGGAGTCAGGGGGGGAGAACCTGTTTTGCTTATCTGTTGTGGGAGAATTTCCTTTCTCTTGGAGTCTTCCACTATGCTCCTCTGCAGCATCGTAGGGAAGGCTTCCTGAGATACAGGATGGGCAGAAATGCCTTGAACCCGAGATCCAGAACCAGTAGATGTGGATGAAGTTGTTGTGTGAAGTCCTTGCTTAGCAGAGGTGGAGATGCCCATTAGCTGCAATCCAGCATAAGTAGGAAAAGATGTACCTGCTGGCTGAAGCCCTGCATGAACAGAATCAGGAGTGCTTCCAGGTTGAAGAGCTGCATTCTTAAAGGTAGACGAACCTGGAAAGGGTGCAGATGTCGCTCCTTTTAGCTCTTTAGTAGTTTGGGAAAGTTTTAATGTGGAAATCCATGACTGGCCTAATGAGGGTGAATTAACAGGAGCCTGTGGGCTCTCAGGGGATCTGGATTTTTCAGGTTTACTTGTCATTATCTGATGATTAGTATGGCTTTGCAAAACTAGAACTGCAGTTTCTTGAGAGCTCCTGTTGGTTTCCTGGGAAACATGTTTAGTACAGTTGAGAGTCCGGGGCAAAGAAAAGGGCTGTTGTCTACCAGTTGTGCTAATGGGCCCTCGAAACGGAGATGGAAGTGAGTCGTCATGAACTAGAGCTTCCTGGTGCATCAATAATGAAGAAGAATGTACATTGCCTTGTGGGAGTGTATGAAGAGCAGGCAACTGGGTTGGATGTCTGGAACCATATATTACAGCTGTTGTTGAGTTTCTGGCTTTACTGCCTGTTGTTTCTTGCTGCAGAGATAAAACAGGGGAAAACGGAATAGCACTTGTCTGTGTCATTCTGGAATAGACTGCACCGAGGTCCCCTGAAGCTGGCTTTTGTAGGAACGCAGAAGTTGTAACTTTGGCATCCATACTCTGAGTCTTCTTCAGGTATGCAAGTGTCACGCCAGCTTTGCTGTCAGGCTGGACTTGTGGATTTGTGGTTTTTGGCCTTTTGCTAGTGACAGGCATTCTTGCTGGTAACCAGTCCACCCTTACACTTTCAAGAGCAATCTTAACTCCCGTGGGAAATGCAGATGCTATTTCTTTTCTTGGAGGATAAAAATTTACTGTTGAAGTCAGAAGAGATGTTTTAGGACTTGGCACCTCTCTCTGCTTGATACCAGGAATGGAAGAGACAGCTGTAAACTTGGGAGTGTCTTGATGTGTCCCTCCACTGAAAATGGGCTGGGGCTGCCCAGCACTAGTGCTGGTAGGACTAAAACCAGCCTCAGTAATATTTTCCACTTTTCCTTGCAGTGACCTGTCTGGTTGCTCCAGACGTGTGGTAACTTGTGATCCTTGTGTGGAGACAGGGATGCTTACGCTACTCAAGAGCTTGCTAGGAAATTTGTGTCCATCCTGGAGTTTCAGAGCTGCTGCTTCTGCGTGCGGTTGCTCAGGCACCTCCAAGTCTCTAACCAACTCCTTAGGCAGCACAGCTGTTCTTTTTGCAGCAGCCTCTGTGTGGACAGGAGCGAAGTCAGCTGTCGTTTCATTAGTAGGATCAACTGCCGGACTCTGAAAATCAAAGGTCACCTCATCTGAGTTATCTTCTGTAATGGAAAGCACTTTGCTGGGCACTGGGCTGCTCTCAGCTCTTGGTCGGGCTTCTCCAGGAAATCTCAAGCCTAATTCTTCACCTACACGATGTTTATTCCTGGAGGCACCTAATGAACAAAAAACAAACCCTTTGCCTATTCAGTTGTATATGAACTTTTAACAGCTTGCCGCAGCAGTTTGCAACAGCCTGAGGGGGAAGTGGAAAGTTAAGCGGCCACAGGCTCCATTCAGAACCGTCCAGGAGGGAGGATGAGCAGCTCTGGCACCGCCATTCTTAGAGCCAGCTGCTATAAATCTGATCCTCTGCCGTTTATATTCAGTGTCATATGAAGGATTACGCTTCAGACTCCTGCCACATTGATACAAAGCATTAACCAGCCAGAGAGGAACCCTTTATCTTAATTGTACAAGGATATAAACGACAGCCAAAGATGCAGGGAGAATGAAACCCTCAGGCTGCCTGAGGATGGGCTGATAGCTCTTTAATAGTGAAGCAAGATTAATATATACTTGAATGAGCCACCTCACCCGGCTCTCCTTAACCACTCTTCCTCCCCCAACATCCCAGTCCTATGATGAGTTTCCTGATTCATACTGGGTGACCAGGCAAGACAACACTGGTTTTTGTGGAAGTGACACAGAGCAGACAGGACATAGTAACTTCTCTACTTTTAACTTCTCAAATCAAAAGCAGACACTTTGTCATTTAAAGAGGACGACCTCCAGTTTAAATGGCTATTGTTTTATCCACACATTTTACTTTTTTCTGTCTTTGCATTCACAAGGTTGGCATTCCCAACACTTTCCAAACTGTGGACTAAAATATTAATGTACTTTCTTCTCCAAAAACTTTAAGCATTCTCACTTAGGCACCTGCCAGCAAATACATGTATGTAAAAGCTAAAAAAGTGATTATGCATTTAAAACTTATTTTTTGACAAAGGTAAAGCAGAGGTTTAGCAGTTTTGCTTCAGATGAAATTGCTGGAGTTGGCATCCAAGTGCAGTGCCTTAAGAGGAGATTACAACTTCTCTGCGGTCATTTGGAGAACCAGTACTACTTTCAGTCAACAGTGAGCAGAGTAAGCTGATATAAGGGAACCCAACAAGCTGATATATTACTAAAAAAAAGAAATAGAAGTTAATGGACGACAGAGACCGGTATGTTAAATCTACAAAAAATTCGGATTGTGGTTTTGTATAAACAAATGAGACTCCCATGGTTTAGCCCCAACTCAGCAAAGCAACACAAGTGATCCGTCTACAAAGACAAGCACTTACTGAATAAAGGTCTTGCATAAAGAAAGCAGTGTAAATATCCACAAATACACCTTGCAGGGGGACAAGGTAATTTAAACAAACAAAACCCACAAAAAGAAGAGAACTACTAATTAGGTGGAAAATTCTTTGACAACCCCTCTCAAAGTTTATCTTTACTGAAGAGAACAGCCTGCCTGAAGACCCAAGACTGCTTTCATTAGCCAAGTTAATTTTAGGTACACTTGACACTTGGAGGGTATGCTCACAGGCACACAATAAGAGGTAGAAAGCAAAGACTGACTGGTTCCCTGCAGTGAGTGACAGCAGCCCTAGGAACTCGTTTGAGGCATGACAGCATTACAAACTCATCATTGATTTCATGCTGTCAGAAATATTTGGCAGGACAGCTGTTTCCAAAGAAAATGCAGAACATGATGAAGAGGGGAGCCCATGCTTAACGTGATAAACAGTGGTGCCTAGAAACGTGTATTCTGAATGAGGCTTCAGCAGACACGAGTTTGATCTTCAGTTCCGCTATGGACTGACTCTGTGAAAAGTGACTCTATTTTTTCTTTGCTTTCCCCCAGCTGAAGGAGACAATATATTCTTTGGGAAATGTCCATCTCTTAGCTTGGGTAAATAGTACAACTATGTCCTGCTTTGGGGCCAGTAATAGTCCCACAACAGAAACCATTTAAACCGAATCTTGAGCTTTACAGCATAGCTGCACAGAAACAAGTTGCTCCTTCATCTCACTGTTGTCACACACCTGAGACTGATGGCACAATATTTAGCGTAGTTTCCCTGCTCACTGATAACGGAGGAAAAGAAGGCAGAAAGACAGCAATTGAGATTAGAACAAAACACATCACTCACCAAATAAATCCACTAGTCCAGCTGCAATCAGAATAAAGATGGGGAATTTTTCCTGCATCTTGTGAAGCAGCTCCTGAGTCACCCCGATAACTATATTCAGAGAGGAGGCAGCTTGCTAAGGAGTCCCTGCTGCCTCTTAGCAATGGGCATTTTCTGTGTTTGTCCTGGAAGGGCAGAGTATTGTGTTACTTTATAGGAGCCTAGGTTAGACAACAACCAATAATCTGTTCCAGAAAAAAAAAAAAGAAAAAAAGCTTGGACCAACTGGAATCAACTGATTTTTGACAAAGGCAGGGTTCACATGCGTGGCAAAGATGGAAAATGTGATTGCAAACATGAGAGTTTGCCAATGCAAGGCAGCTCTTTCTGTCTGAGGGGTTAAAATGCTCCCTTAAGCACTGGGTGCAGTTCCGAGCCCCACAAGTTCAGAAGCATGTGAAGGTTCTCGAATACATAGAGGAGGGCAACAGGCTCAAAGCTGCAACAGAGGATGTTCAGACTGGATATTAGGAAGCTTTTCTTTACTCAGAAGGTGGTTAAACACTGGAGCAGGCTTCCTGGAGAGGTGATCGAAGCCCTGTGCCTGTCAGTGTTTAAAATGCATTTGGACAATGCCCTTAAGAACGTGCTTTAACTTTGTTTTACCCTGAATTGGTCAGGCTGTTGGACTAGCTGATCGCTGTAGATCCCTTCCAACTGAACTACTCTGTAATTCAACACAATATGGGTCAGGTTTTGCCAGTTTGTGCCAAGACAGATATACACAAGGATCAGTCTGGATCCCAGATGGAGACACTTCACTAAAGCAATCCATTATGCAGATGTTTGGCTCTGTAAGCCCAAATAAGATGGACATTCTCTCCCCGTGACCCTCCAAGCAGGGTTAGGCCACAGAGGAAGGCAGCTGGTGGTGCTGCTTCTATCATTCTATCAAGCCTGCTGGATCCTTTCTTCCTTAGGCCTACAAGCGTTCACAAAGCATATTCTTAATTCTAGAGACACAGAGAAAAGCCAACATACACTGAAGAGAAGCAAATTACAGTACAGCAACTAACCCCACCTGGCTCAGAGCATTCTGGACTAACACTTTGGTGAGAAAGGAATGAGAACCATAGTGAAAGAACAAGCACAACAAATGCTAAGCAAGCACACAATTTAAACTTTCATAATAACGGAAGAAGAGACCAGAAGCTTCGCAGGCAAAGCCGTAGCTACACTCCTTTTACCTTTAACTGTAAGGCCGTAGTATCCTTGCAAATACTCATCTGGAGATAGTAAGCAGTATACCTCAGGCATCTTTTTAGTGCCAGGCACCTGCACAGACACAAACAGCGAGTGAAACTCTCAGAGGCAGGAAATCTGGAGCCATGCAGGTTGAGGAGATAAGAGAAAACATTACACAGCCATGACTGTTGGGGGTGCAGTGGAAATCATATGTAAAAAAATGAGCAAAAGTCAGATAAGTAGAGTAATGACAGCTCAGAAAAGCACTGCAAAAGACACCGAGGACAAGGTGATTGCTCTAGGGAAATAACAATAAGCCATTATCCATCTTTCAGCAAACTGATAAAATGTAGTTTAGTAGATAATACCACAGATTAGGTGCCAACAGATAAAATTTCTAGTCCTAGCCATGTCACTCACCTGGACGTGGTAACCAAGGTCAGGTCACTTCATCTTTTTCCCCACTCCAAGTTGTCTGGGAAAGAAAACAATCCTGGCACTTGTACAGCGCCTGACACACAGAGCCCCAGCTTTAGTCAGTGCCTCTACCCAAAAGCAGCACACATTAATCTGTTACATTAGCCAACACATCAGACCCTTTCTAGAAGGCTCCATTTGCAGAAGTTCCACATCTCCAAGATGCATTCTGCTTCTTTGACTGGTTCACAGTTGAACCATTGCCTGGGCTTGGCTGCACTATCTGCTGCGCGAAGACAAGCCTGTATTACCGTGTTACCCTGATTAGAACAGATAAGTTATTTTGTATCCTGTGATCAAAAGTTTGCAATTTGCAATTCAACCCATATCACGTTGTTTGACAAACAAAAAGTGGCATGATACATCAGCATGGATACCAGCCCTGGTACTGTTAAGACTAAACAGCATGAAACTTTACAATTATAACTAAAGAAATGATTCTACTGGAAACAGTACTTAGTACACTCATAGTCTCTGCAGACCACTTACCCTTGAGAAGCACCAGTCTCTTCCCACAGCCTGTCATGAGTTATACTACCCGAACACCAGTCAAGACATATTCCTGAACTCTAAAATCTGGTGCAACTGTTTTACAAGTATAAAGACGCTACAGAAGTGAACCATAAATCCATGGCAACTCCCAGCTCAGATCTACCGACAGGTTCTTTGTTCTTCAATTGACACTACAGCTTGTACAAGCTCAATGCCCTTTCTGTAACTGCTTGATTGCTCAGGTCCGCTTCCCATCCCCATATGTCAGTAGTTCCTGCTGGTAACCTGGTAGAATTGTAAAAATTCTGCAAGTTAATTCTTTTTGAGGAGGACAAATCAGTTCTCAAATGCCTTTTGCAGAAAGAAGTTTGAAGCAATTCTCTTACCTGATCACCATTTTCTTTGGGGGACAATAGCAACTGGCATGTGAAAGGTTCCATTAAGCAAAACACAGCTTGTCAAGTCAAAAAAAAAAAAAAAAAAAAATAAAAAATCAAGAAAATCTTTAGCTTTTAGGCTTTTAGGAGGATTTTGACTCTCCTGTAATTTTCTGGTGACACATTCCACCTGCTGTTCCCCTCTGACATCCTGCCCCTGTAAACACAAGATTCAGTAACTTTTTTTCCTGAAGACAATGTGTGGCATTTGTCAGGTTTAGAGCATAGTGCTTATCTGAACTCTTACTTGAACCCTACACACGGCATTTGTTACATATTTGTCTAGGCAGGGCATAAATTAATGGCAGGAGCTTAAAAAAACCCCAGTGAGATTATCAATTGTGTGCTTCTCACTGTCAGGGGAGAAAAACCAGGTGCAAGAGAATTTCCTTCTCAAGTGGGAAGATGATTCAGCTGCTATTTTGAAAAGGAGATGATATATAATTTGTCAGCCACTGTTCTGAAGGGACAAGACTACATACAGAATAGACACCCACATGTGTCAAGGAGGCAAACTGAAGAGCCATTTTGAAGTCAAACATGACTGACCTATACTTCTTCATATAAACGTAATATATTCTTTTGTTTCCTGTGTTTGAAATCAAGACAAAAGAAGAAGTATTTATGGCCAAAGTCCTCATCTAGCCTAAGTTCTACAAGCTTTTAGTATAGATTTGTGTCTATGTGCATCTGTTTATTTGCAAAAAGACTATTTGTTTAATTTAGGCTTCTGCCCACAGTACTATAGCTGCTGTTCTGTTAGCACTGGAGTCCTCAACAGATACGCTTTCCAGACGGATCTTAAACTGCCTTTTTGGAAGAACAGATAGGAGGTAAGAGCAATGCATTACTGCCTTTCCTTTCAAGTTACACTTGCCATTAGTACTAATTCATTTTTGACCTCTCCAGAAAACACAGACATTAAAAGGATGTGCCATTTGTGTTACTGTTTAAAAAAAATAAGTAACTGTAGAGGAAATTGGAGATGAACACAAGGGGCCATGAGAAAGTGCTTAAGATCAGGAAACTCCACCCAAAAGTAAAGGACCAAGAGATA
>JAVJGI010000039.1:6534553-6553314 GCA_035590275.1 Ibycter americanus | reverse complement strand
TGGAGATGAACACAAGGGGCCATGAGAAAGTGCTTAAGATCAGGAAACTCCACCCAAAAGTAAAGGACCAAGAGATATCAGTAAATTTACAAAGATAATAAAAGTAACACTATTACAATAAACAGCCCATAATTCATAAACAAGCCTCATTGTCGTAAGTCATCACTAAGACTGAGTGCTTAGTGAAATTAAGGCAAACATATTTAAGCAGGTAAGTATGAGGTTTAAGATTTAAGCAAAGTGTGAGTTGATAACACACATGCGATACTGAATCATAATCTACCCACCAGAGGACAGCGTATAGAGGGGAGGAAAAAGGATTCTTCAAAATCACAACTCATATTTTTTTTCTATTTACTTCTAATACACTGGATATTGGACCCAAACTGGAAAGCAGACTAGGTGAGCCATTGGTCAATGATTAGCCAGTAAGAAAGGACAACGTCGTTTATTAAAGCAAAGATAAGCTTAATACAAGCCATTGTTTTAGTTGTTAGCCTAGATAACAAATTAACTTCTCTCTTCTGATACTTATATTGATATTGTTTCACTGGCTCCCACAGAGGACCAGCACACACTTTGAAAGGGGATTGAAAAGTTGATGTGCTTTGAGTTAGTTTTATTAAGGAAGAGAATACTCAACAGCAAGTGATATTAACAGCACATTTTGAAGTTCTCTTGAAGACTTCACACGCTATTCACGTATTTCATAGAGGAGTTCAGGATAGCCAGTCCATTGAGTTTCCGCAGTTGAATAACATGCCTGAAAAGACAACAGAAAGGTTGCTGGGGGAAGCGACATGACTAACAAAAGTTTTAAGCTTCCAGTGCTCTGCTATACCCCATGGCCAAACTGTCAGGGATGTTCAATGCTACATTCAATAAATTCCTCGTAAAGTAGTTTGAGAAACAGAGTTTCCAGATCACTATTTCCCACAAAAAGGAAAAGAAAACTAAATAATACTTGACAACTGTTCAAATAGTTTTGTTAATTTGAAATGTCACCTAAGAAAATCAGGTGTTTTCCTTTTATTTCTCTAGTGTTTTGCAAATCTCAAAGCAGATACTTCATCACTCATCGGGGATCTCCAGCAGAAGCAAGGTACTTAAGCTTTTGGAACCTAAGCATTATTCCTTGCTGTCTGCAGTGGTTCAGGATGTATATTAACAAGCTGAACTCAGTTCCTCTGTCTGGAATGCAGTTCAAGATGCAGCTGACAGTTTGCAGCTACCTACAGCTTGACATATTCTTGGCACGCAGCAGCAGACATTCTTTGCTGACATTTATACTTTGGTTTTGCTCTCTTTATTGCCCTGACCTCTACAAACGTGTAACACCACTCCTCCTCCTTCCATTCTTCCAGCACAGGTAACACCACAAAGCAGCACAAAATGAGCTCCTTAAAACATGTTAAGACAGATGACTAACACCACAGGAGCCCTAAAGCAGAACTCTGGGGACAGTACCACAAGTGGGAATTCTAGTATGAGGAAGGGTAGTAGATTTCATGGAGCATTTATAAAAACTAATCACTTGCCCTGTACCTGCTTGCTCTACGAACAGAATTGACTTACACTGGTCAGTTTTTCAAGAATTATCACCTACTAACCACCAAACAGTGCAGGAGAACAAGCGTAATTTTTACAATACCTTGGTTCAGCGACACAAAGCTTGCCTAGAGCAATTGCTGCATTCTCCTGCACTAAAGTTCTTGTAGCATCACCACCAGCATGTTTCAACAAAATCATCACAACATTGGAATTCAGTAAGGATGTCGCTGCTCCAGGAACTGCGAGGCACTGGCCAAGGCAGAAAGCAGCATTTCCCACAATCATTTCATCCTCTGAGTCCAAGAGCTTCAGCAGCACACTGAACCCTGGGAGAAAGAGAGATTAATTGTACAGAACGCACACAGACTTGTTCAAGTAGCACTGACATTTCTCCTGTCTTTACCTAGACTCCTAGGAAGTGAGCGTTGTTCAGTGTCAGGCATATTTCTAGGAAACCTGGAGAGCAAGGGAATTTCATAGCAAGGTTCAGGATCCAGAATGCAGTCTCAGCTGCACCTGCTCAAATGTCTTTCTCATAAAACTGAACCTACACTCTGAGGGGTTCTCTAGCACAGAGCTTGTGTTTCTGCATTTAATATTTCTCTGAAACTGAACATTCCACCTTTGCTGCTTGCAGGATCTTGCACTGGCCTCTCACCCCACCATACCAGCAAGGCAAGCAGAAAGCACAGCACTTATAGCTAAGTGTGTTAAGACAGAAATGCTGCTGCAGAAACAATAGCTGAAAAAAAGGAACATAGAAAAGCTTTCTGTATCTGGTTAGCTACCATAAAGCAGCTCAGCTCATCTACTTCTATAACCTGTACTAATGTAGAGTGGCAGAACATTTTGCCTATACTCTTGAGAGTTGTATAGCTCTTGCTGGCATCTGTAAGCAGCAGCAACATCTCCGGCTACAGAATCTAGAAACATTTAGATAAACCATTTTCTAAATAAAATACAGCCACAGCTTTCACACACATGAAGTTTCCTTGGGGGTTACATAAGTTTGCTTCGCTTTTCTTTCATGGTCCCATCTGTTCTTCCAGATCACATCCCACCTTTCCTGCTGCAATATCTTCTGAAAAGGGAGTGCTGCTCCAGACGGCAACAGCGCTGGTGCAGAAGCTGGACTAAGTGGCCCAGCTGGAATGCAATTTAATGTCATGGGACTATAGCTTGATTCCAACAGGCTCCTAGCAACAGGACTACGTCTGGGTTGGCAAACAGAGATGACAAAAAAAAAAAACCAACAGTGACTTCTCACAAGATTAATACCCAAAGTTTTGGTGGAAAGAATGAGAGTGAAGTGTTATGCTAATCTGAGGAAATGAAAGGTTCATCTACAGATGATACTGAAAATAATATGGGGTGTACAAAAGGAAGATGATTCTGTGAGAGGGTTTTAATGAGTGGAAATCCCTAGGGTTCAAGTTGAACTACGTGAGCTGACAGTTTCTTGACAGGTTGAACCATTTAGATAAAACTTAAGTATTCTCTGTTGTAGTTACATTAGCATTAATTGAACCTGGGTTTTAAAGCAATCTAAGTAGTGTTATACCACATGACTACAGCAAATATGCTCAGAAATACCCTAGGACACCTGTCTGATAGCATCATTCTGTCTCCATATCCATTTCCTTTTAATACCAGGCCAAATATCCACATGTGAATTGAAGGAAACTATAAACAGCTTCAGCCTCTGGAAATCAGATGTCTAAATGAGGTTTCTTATTTTAGCTACTGACTTTGGGATATACAACCTAATTCGGTTACAGTTTACAACACGTCTTTCAAAACAGATATACTTCTGGCCCTGAAAAAGCGTATCAAGCCATTTTACTAAAGTGCAGTTTCTCTAACTCAGGCTCATTATCTGATGTGCCTATTTCCATCCGCACACAGAGCTAAGGCTCATTAAGCGCTATTTCAGGATGTAAAATGGCACATTACTCAGAAAACATGGCAAAAGACTTACAAGAGTAAACCCAGTGTTCAGTTCCGTTCTAATGGGGAAGAACATACTTGGATGATGCTGATTACATCTCTGTGTTCACCCTCTAATTAATGCAGTTGTCACTTACTTTTATCTGACTTCACTAGATCTTCTTGAGCTTGTCTGTTACTTCTGGTGCAGATGGAAAGGGTCTTTATACCGTAACTGGATGTGATCTGCCCTCCAGCCTACATGTAATCAGAGTAAGGCACACATTAACAACATACAGTTCATACCCCAACTTACTCAAGGTTACAGAATAGCTTAAGTATCATGGAAATAGGTATTCCTTACATGTAAGCCCAAATACCAAATTAAGACCTTTGTAGAGTGTATCTCTCAAGATGAACGCAGGCTGAAAATGACACAAGAACCACCTCCTTCCTGCAAGCCACAAACATACAAAATTCCCTGAATCTCTGGAGCCCAATTTCTTTCAAACTATTAACTCCTCTGAGGCTTGATAGTTACAAGAGGCAAGTTGAGTGCCACATTTTTCTAGACTACTTTTATCTGCATCACAGCCAATCTGTAGAATCCACGTCAGGCTGGAGGAATACACATTCTGCTAGATACACAGATATACAGCAAAACTGTCTACAGTTTAACATATGCATTACTTAGGGAAAATTTGCTTTCAAGTTTGATTTAGCACTCACTGGTAGTTAGGGGAAGGGGCTCCATTGCTTTTCAGTGGTCCGAATTAGATCATACCAATTTTGAGCTTTAATCCTCCAGCTGGGCCTGCAGTAGTGGATTCTTGACTTTGCAGGTCTCTGCAAGCAGAGCTGTGCAGAGGCATCTGGCTCATACAGAAAGAGCTGAAAAATCTGGGCTATCGACCAGACTACAGAAGGCAGTCTAGTCTCCAAACTGGTGACCTAGCTGAAAATTAAACTTTAGAGCGCTGTTACAATGGACAACAGAGATGCAGGCACATGCAGTCAGAGTGACTGCACACGTCTTTCTCCAGGGAAAAGAGGCTAAACACAGGGGCAACTACAGTTTTCTTAAGGGACAATACAAGCAGAAATAAAGTGAATTTTTTAAAATTAATTTACTTTCAAGAATTTGATCATTTTCTTCACCACCCCTCCTTTCACTACTTCTTCTACTGCTGAGGAGGATGCTGGCAGGATGCGACTTAGCACTCCGATGGCTCTCTTAATTAGAAAAGAGTGAGAAGGAAAAAAAAAATATTTATTTGTCCAGACAACTTTGAGGAGTTTTCAAATCATTTTGGTTTTGCAGAATAAAACCAAAGTAATTAAAGTGATAAAAGGAGAAATTTAAGGAAATATAATGAAGAACATCTTTAGGACATGCCTTTTTCATTGCTTACTGGAAACTGAACTCAGCGCAGCTTCTAAAGACTCAGTGTAGAGAGAGATGAGACCAAGCTGAGATCAAGACAACTCTCTGTATGTTTATTTATTGAAAAAAATTCCTAGTAGAAACCAGCCCAGCTAATCTTTCATTAGTCCATACATATCCTACTTACTGTCACGATCCTTCCAATCTTATCCCTGAGGAGAGACATGCACCTGCCACTTACGTCCACAGCGAAGTACTGAAACAACAATGTGAAAAACTCAGGTTCAGCTGATTGCTGGGAAGTGTTAGAGCAGAAACGGGTTAACAGACAACGTACTCTACCACAAAGAATCCAATGGAGATTGGGGCACACATGGCAGTAAGTTGCTAACACTTCAGCACCCAGATGTAACTTAAGAAATTCTTCCTTCTTGATGAATCCTTAGTTTTAAATCATTTAGGAATGTGCCAAGCATCTAAGAATATCACATAATTGGAGACTGACGCCAAACAAAACATACCACTACAGAAAGGTATGTGCTTTACACTATTTCTCTCATAACTGTGTGTATATGGGGGGGTGGGCGGGTGGAGGAGAAAATTTCATAAATTTTTTCCACTTTTCAGCTTACTTGGTGAACTACCCTTAATGATAACCTTAAACACCAATAAAAATTAAAAATTAACTGAACACCACAAAAATCCACGGCTGGCAGCCTTCAAGTGCTTCAGCATGCCTGCTGTGAAAGAGGGCTCTAAATCCATTTAATGCAGTCAAGCTCTTTATCACTGTACAGACTACAAGGTCACAACGTTCCACGGTCATTCCCTTGCCTATACTATTTGAACGTTCTGGTACAACCTCAGTGGCTTGCATCAGGCCCACTTACAGTGGCAAGGGAGGAGGGTGCTCTTACTGCTCAAGCAACTCTGAAGCTCTGAGGAAGTGATTATAAGAACACTACCACAGAACATTCACAGATCTTGTATACCTGGATGACTGCATTTGATTCAAGCAGTAAGTTCATCATTAGGCCCAGCACTGCAAATAAACACTCCTGGTATTCGGGTGTGCTGACATCAAGGCACTCGTCCTGTGTACAGATGAGAAGAGTGCAATCAGTTCAAAGGTTCAGAATTTGCACTTCCTCAGTGCATATTCAGTGTGCTTACTTACACGGGGCATCAGTGTTCCCCTGATGCACCATGAACTCAGAAGGAAGAAAAAGTCCTGTGAGCACCAGAGCTCATGACACCTTTTTGATACAGATTCATTCTTGTGTTTGTTTCACTTTGGGATCTAAAGCGGCACACTCCAAACTTCTGATGTCTGGGCAGTTTACAAGATCCTTTCCCACCCTCTGGATTCTTTAGTTTCTGAGGACTAAGTTCATACCGCATCCTTAACCTGAAAGGGGCCACTTACAATAAGAGACCACTCACTCTCCTCCACCCATTTATCCATCCACAGCTTATGTGGACAATGGACCGCTCTGACACCTTTACCCAACTACCAGATTCGAAAGATCTCAGTCAGGGGTTCAGAGCTATTAGGGGAGGCAGACAAACATGATCACACAGTGCCATTTCCACAGGAGGCAGGGCTGAACACACCATTCTAGGGAGCCATCAAGTTTCTTTACCACAAGCTTTAAGCACGCTTGCCAACACTCTTTGCACTCGGACATCTGCATTCGAATGACTACATCTGCACACAGACTCCCCATGATGCCAATACAACGGGCAAGGGCTGCCTGGTTCACCAGCTTGGCAGAAGTCTAAAAACAGAAGAGTGGAATAACAAATTAAGAACAAATGACAAGGAAACAACAAATATGTGTTCCTATCCATCTGGCAATGGAAAATAGGGTTCTAGAATCTCTCTCACCTATGCTAAATCCCGATTGTCCCAAGTCTGCAAGTCACCCTCATTTTCACAATGAATCTCCTGATGATGTTTTAAGAGTCTTGGGAAAATGTGACTGGATTCTGTGGTGCCTAACCTCAGGATGTGAGTATTTCCTACTATCACTTATTTAGGTCACAGAACAGAACAGCCTCTGCTGCAGCTGTAATTCCAGTAAAGTACGTTCAAAAGGAGAGAGCAACAAGCAATGTAAAAATGCTATATATAATTACTGCATTGTCTTGGTGTTCGTTTGGAGAAGTGGAAGTATTTTCCTTTCCAACTATATCTGCTGTTCTGCAACAGAACCAATCTTCCCTATCATCTTCCCTCTTCCTGAGGACAGGTTTCTGTGCCAACAGTATTGTAAGTTTATAGCCTAAATAAATGATAACCAGGAAAGGGATCTGAACCACTAAACATCTTTGCCTTGTCACCTAATGCCATCTCTTCACCCTGACCTCTCAGATCAGAAAGAAACAGAGAAAGTCCCTATCCAAGATATAACAAGTTATGACAGCAGATTAAAGTCACACTAAGAAGAGCGTAACACAAAGCTGAGGGTGAAATCCTGGCCTGAGAGATTACCAGTGGGAATCTGCAACCAAGTCCAGAGTTTTCACTGAATATTAAACTAGCAATGTGTAGAAACTAAGCATTAAGCATTAGAGACTGAGAACATTTTCCTGAGCAAAGCATATGACAAAACTGCATTTCTTACAGCTACAGAACTAGAGACACGGTAACTACTGCAGTTGTACCACAGAGGGGTTGTGTCTAGGAACAACTGGTTGTAAAGCTGGAAAAGTGGTTGTAAGACATGTTTACACAAAAGTAAACCAGAAACATAGAAACTGAGATCTCTCATACCAGCAACTGGGTGAATAAAGGTAAAACACCTGTGGAAAGCATGACACGACACTGGGTTTTGAACCTGTTGGGGGATAAAGAAAGCCATATTTGGACACCTAAAGCTTTAGACAAAAAACACAGACAAAGGCAACAACAGCAACATAAAGACAAGACCAATAGCCTCTATCACTAGCTCATTTAGTACATTCCAAAGTACAACTTCATAAAAACAAATGAAGAAATGTAACCTACCTTTCCTCTTCAGTTAAATCAGACAGTATGTTCATGGCACAGCTAGCCCTAGCATCAGTGCTATTGACAAATGTCATCAAAATCTGCAGCCATCTGTTATTTAAAAAAACCCAAAATTTATGTCAGCTTTTAATTATTAAAGACCAAAATTACATTTTAAGTGCACCAACACCGTTTATGACCTTAAACTTCTTTGTGTTCAGACCAAGCTCAGCCCTCCAAATCTACTCAGTCACCTAACTGCCATTAGAACTGTATTTTGGCACTAGATTCTCTTGCAACATTGTCCCTCTTTGCACAAGTACAGTGATTTTAACACATATAAAATTTCTGTCAGCATCAGAATATATCATCAGCATGTAAGCTTCACAGGCTTTTGAAGCTAAGCTGCTTTGCTGCTGGCGAACATCTTGGGGACAGACAAGTCAAATGCAACAGTCAGGACCGAGAACACCATCAGCACAGCCCAGTACTGAACAGCTGCAACAGCCTGTAAAGGCCTGCAGGGAATGTCAATGTTGACGCTTGCATGGCTTAAAAGGACATGCTAAGCAAACCCAACAGTCTTTGAAGGCATTTAACTAAAAAGCTTTATAGTAGCGAGGAAAAAAAATGAATCTCTGCCTGAATAAGAAAGACCATCATAGCATTCACCTTTCGAGCTTTTGGAATAGTGTGAGCTTGTGGGTGTGGGATTTGAACTGCACGCAATTCACACGACTTCAGCCTGTGAACCCATAAGCTCTGCTGAACAATAAGTACAGCTGCAGTACGTGTGCTGGGGTTTCCACATGCTTCTCTACTGAGCTGAAATTCTCTGTCACTCTTCCCTAACTTTGTAGCACAGTAAGAGAACCTATAGTCTTGTCTCTGATGATGAATTCAACTGCCAAGAAGCTCAGTATCTGCAACATTACCTTCTGAACTTCCTAACTCTTTTCAAGCAATCAGGCCCAGGATCTCTTTCAGAAGCTGACAGATTTTGCAGGCTCCTGATATTTCAGGGCATGGTAATATTATCCGCCTTTTTTAAGCATCCTCTCAGATGTGTCTAATTTCTTTAACCTTTTCTCCCAAGGAAAAAATATCTCTGGATTAGTGTTGTATATCATATAGTGAAGTGTATACAACTGTTGGAGAATCTTTTCTGTTCATCCATTACTTCAACGATGTAGTGTAAAACAGTAAATTAAAATTTCTGCTCTGCTTAACTCTAGAAAGAAATAGCAGGAATAACAGGATAAAGGTAATCAACTGTTGTTTCCTTCTGCACTCCGTGAGTCATGGCAACGCTGAATAATCATAAATACCAATTACAAAATGAGAAGAGAGTCGCAGCTTGAAGCCATGAGCTATTAAGAGACAACAGCATAAGCTAGTTGTGCTAGACAAACACACACTTACTGGTTTAGAAAAAGGTAACCACACCTCAAAATTACATGAACATCCTCAGGAATACGCCCTTTCTACTAAGGTTCACAGACATCTTCAGATACAAACTTTACTAAAGTTTTCCCCACACACCTTTTACTTTTGCTTAGCTAGGCCAATCCCTCAAGGACAGAAGTCTCAGTGTCATTATGTTCCTTTCAGAAAGCCTGTCACCTTGGTGCTAGTGGAATGAGTTCTGAACATCTGTGAACTCAGGCATTGAGGAAGTGTTTCTGAGGTACAGTAGTGTTTATTACTTGGTTAGGTCCTGGTGCCTGACCAGCAGTCTCCTCCCATTCTCATTCTCTGAGTAAAGGGAAATTAGTGCCAGTGTCGCCTTCTGGATCTCCGATACCCCACAAGACAGCAGTTTTGGCAGCTGTGCATTCACATCAGGGTGAGTCAATAAAAGACGCTGATTTTCTGCTAAAAAAAGAGAAGATCCAAGAACAATGTCACACACAATGGCATCCCCATTACTCTTGCAATTTTTTTTCCCCTAGGTGCTGATTTAACAAGTTTAATGTCTTTATTTCATCCACTAATGTGCTCATTCACTCTGATGTGTTCATCTTGCATAACACTCCTGCAGAGCAATGGCAAAGGCAGAACACCCACTAATCTTTGTGGGTGAATGCCAAAGGAATTCAGCCTTCTTTAATGGCACTTCTGTAAAACTCTGCTTTTTGCTGCTATAGCTGCTTAAAAAAGACAAAATGATACAAGTGATATTATCTTAAGAGCAGCAATAATCACAGGGAATTTACTTTCCACCCCTTCAGTAGATTTAAAAAGCTCACAGAAGCAGACTGGAAATTTCACCTCATGATGCACAAAACTGCTAAACTTGTGTTAGCTGCTAATAGTATTGACCTGTAAAACTTTGTTTACAATAAGGTCTAGACCCAAGTGCTCTGGGAAAGTGACATTCATGCCAAACAACAATTTTAGACTCAGTAAGTGCCATATTAACAGTACATTAACAATGATTGATGTGGATTACATAGTATTACCATTCCCAGTGCAGACTGCTTGCCAAAGGAAGAGAAGAGAAACAGACAGTTCCACTTCAGCAGTGTTTTTTCTCTCCGCACAAAAGCCCCTAAATTAGAAATGTTAGCTTGTAAAAAGAGCAAAGGACATACCAAACAATTAGCTCTTTGGCTAGGGAAATCAGCAAAGCCCCACAGAGATGAGGCTCTGCTACACAAACACTTAAGCTCATAAGCTCTAAGCCCAGCTCACTGGTTAAACGTTTTTACAACTATCAGACTTGTTTTCCAGAGGACCTCCCGCAAGACCAGATTTCTGATCTAATAGCTCTACTCCACCCTCAACATGTCCAGACCCCATACAAGCATTACACGGCACAAAACAGGTGATAAATTCAGTTCTACACTGACAGAGTTGTGAATAGCCAGGGAAGAAAACCTTCGTGCCAATTTGGAAGTGCTTCATCTCTTAAGTCTGTTTACAGGCAACGCCCAAAACACTGATGAGCCCTAAAGAACACTCTGTGCTGCAGTCCCACTGACAGCCTTAAAGAACAGCTCTCCTGCCCTGCGCAACCCGATCATGTTCTCCTGAACCAACTTAGTTGTGCGGAAGATGCTATTTGAAAATTTTGTACATCTTATTTGATTTCATTATCTATCTGAACCTGACTGAAATACACATTCAGACAAGAGATCCCTCCGAAAACAATGTTTATAAAGCAATACAGATACACATTAGTCAGATTTGTTTCTTGATTGCCGAAACACAACATAATGGCAGCCAAGAAAATAACATCAGCAGAAGACACAGGTGATCCTCTTCCTTGATTACAGGATTAGAGAGTTTCACAGGTTACATTGCAGAACTATACGGCCAAGTATTTACTGATGACAATTAATAGCACCAGGGAGTCTAGCCAGGCATTCTTAAAGCAACTAAGTGATTTCCGATGTTCTTTTATATTAAGTTGAGGGGTTTTAGTGAGTTTCTTTTTTAGTTTGGTTTTGGGTTTTTTGGTTTTGGTGGTGGTGCCCTTTTTTTTTTTTTTTTTTTTTTACAAACCTGCTCTCACCGTGAGAGAGGGTAACTGTACAGAAATAGGAGACAGAAGCAGAAATTCATTAATTCTGTTCACTGCATCTAAGAAAGCACTGTTTGTACAGGAGTCAGATATGTCAGACCATTCAGACATTAAAATCTGTTATTGCATTATCTTTTGATCATTTCATCTGCATTTCAAGAGGTGATTGTGTTTCTTGAAAACAATATTTTCATTTCCTCATGCTGTTACACCCTACTGTTTTCCTTTGGAGAGCTCTTACCGTCTTATAATCTCGTTGTCTTTGAGGATACTGAAGCCATTGTTTGTTCTAAATAAAGTTTGCTCAGTGCCTGAAAAATTCAGAGATAAACAAATCAGTCCTATGGTCCATCTGGCCGATGTATTATGGTGAAGGCAGACTCCTGCTCTTCTAAAACAGAGTGTTAAAAGAAAAGGTCACTGAATCAACAGCTTTGGGGAAAGAACGTCATTAAAAGAGTGGAAAAACTCCAAGAATGCAACTTGAAGCAGAAGCACCTTTGAAGCTGAAGAGTGCTCTAATTCATGCTTGGTGCTGTAAAGAACAACTGACTTCAAGTTAACAGGTTTTTAGGAAGACTGAAACATGAGACCAGCTGTGCAAATCAATATGCTTCAACAGGGAATTACAAATATTTCTAAACAAATGAAACAGCTCTTAAGAGACCCAAATCTGTAAGAAGTCTTAACAGCTCAGCTACAACATCGGTCTAGTTCTAAAAATATTTATGTAAATATCTACTGGCCATAAATTTTGAAATATCAAATATTGCTGATTTTATGTTTTAAACACAGGAATAGTTTTTCCGGTTCCTTTAAAAATTACTCCACTTGTATTCATCTACTTGGATTATAACTCCCTTGATCAAAAACCTTTGCATCAAAGACTTACAATCTTTCACAGCTCCTGTCAAAAGTCTGATCCCTCCTGTATAGTAGAGGATATTCTGGTCAGGCCTATCAAGTTTCCGTAGCAGTTCTTTTACGGACAGAGCAGCAAGCTTTCCAGACTGAACTTCCTTCATTGCTCTCTCTTCATCTTTCATTCTTTTCTCCTCCAAGTTTACCTCGTTCATGCAATCTTGGAAGTCAAAAGAAAACAAAGCATGGCAGTTACATGTGTTGATAGGGTCAAATTTTAAGTGAAAAATGAAGTTGACTCCATGACAGAGAGTGCACTACCTTCTACATGCAGATGCACAGAATGACCCACAGCTCTGGGGAGTGAAACAGAGCTTAAAGAAGAAACAATCAGAAACTAAAGTTGCCTGAAGAGACTCCATTGAAAGGTCTGAAGAGCAGCACAGTTGTTTCAATTAAGTTCCATCTTGACCAGAAAACAAGGGACAGCAGTGTAAAAGTTTCTATTTCTTACCTTTAAATAGGTTTTCCTTCTCAGGATCAATTTGTAAGATCTTCTCGTAACACTGCCTGGACTTAACAGAGAAAGAAATAGGCTCTCAATTTAAGATATAAATGGGAAGATGATAAAAACAATATATCCTAGTCAGAGTCATCCTGTTCAAGCTCAAAAGTTCTTGGGCCACTGTACTTAATAAGCATTACAAATAAAATTTATGGAGACACACAAGTCAAAACTTTCATAATTAAAAATGTAAGTTGAATATATTCTCAGTCCCTACATCTGTCTGCTATTTTAAATTAAAAGGAAAATTTCAAGTACAAAACCTATGAACATACTAGTAGGAACAAAAAAGCAAGGTTCCAGTGAGAAAACAGAAAATGAGGCACAGCATTAAACCTGCAGGAACTGTAACTATCAGCAGGGATCAGGCACGTGCATCTTGTATCTTTATCTTTTATTTGTGCATTTTGTGTATCTTGAGCATACGCTCGGAATTAAACTGATCACCAAGCTTGCAACAGGGAAGACCCCTCTTTGCAGATCAAGCTGCCAAGAACCCCTCAAGGTGGATTTCATGTAACTTGTATTGTCCATGCTCTACAGTTATTTGTAGTGAAGTCATGTCTGACAAGATCAGAAATACTTTTGAGCTTGGCTGCTCTCCTCTTCAGGCTCTTTATTATTTTTGAGGATGAAGGGTCAGGTTTGTACTAAAATATCTGGCAATTTATTTCAAGCTTAAGTATTTCTTAGTAGGATGTTCCATTATTTTAACAGTATTTATGCTTCCATTACGTTTTCACGCATGAAATGCACAATTAAATCTTTTGTTTGACATTCATTTCACTAGGATCTTGGAAAAAAAATGATAATCACTCTCACTAGCATCTTTCATCTTAACAGTTCACTTAACTTGAAATACGTAGAGATTTTTCTCATCCACAGATGATGTGCAATCATTTCTTAGTTATATGCAACAACAGTTTAATAACACCCGCTGCACAGACCAATTTAAGATAAAAGAAGAGAAATATACTTTACTCAATTGTCTCTTTTGGGGAAATGTAGTCACTGCTAGTAGACTGCAATCACAAGAGTCTGCAGTACCTGACAAGGACACTCCTTCATTCTGGTCCTTACCTGAGCTGAAATATGGCACTTCCAGCACTGCTACATCCCTGAGGACACACTGCTACTATCAGTCTTGAAGCATTTCAACAGAAGCGTCAAACATGGGACTCTCTGAGCGAACGCATAATCCTTGCAGGCCCCTCAAACACTCACCCAGTCGAGGCTCAAGCCTCACAGCAGCAGAGTAAAGCTTGCTGTCTTGGTGTCTGACAGCCAAGTGGTGACAAATTCCCACCAGATAAACCATGTATACTGAGTAGAAAATTCCCTCATTCTTTTGAGGTTGATTAGAGCACAAATGGACACAGCTACACAGAAGTGTCCTCCTACATTTTCTGTGTACCGAAGTAAAGGACACAGGCTGTTCTACTAAGATGTGGAAAGAAGACTTGACTATAGAATTATTAGTCTTTGCAAAGCACAGAAAATTTCTCTGAAGTCTAAAGGCTCAACATACGTCCATGTGACTGATTCTTAAGGTCACAAATTTCTGCCTCTCACCCACAACATCACGTCAAAAGCAGAACAAAACATGGTCCCATGGCCACAAGATTTAGTCAGCTTACCTCACTGTAGTGCTTCAGGGCCAGGTGAGCTTTCCCCATTAGAAAACAGGCTTTAATACATTTTTCATTGCACTGTGTTAAAAAAGGAATTGTTAATTATGTGTTTATAAATTTAAACCTATTAATATTTATTCCAGCCTTCTGATTAATAGTTATAGCTGCCCAAAATAACTGTAAGCAGAGAAAAGGGTATTCATACCATCTACTAGATGCATCTAAAGTTTATATGCTGAATTATTACCTCCAGGTACCAACTTTCCTTCCCTGTACAAGGAACATAGGCTTCGGTCTGGGTAAAGGTGGAAAGCAGCTGGTGCTAACATCCCTCCCAGAAAACTGCGCTGCAGGCAATATAAGCAGACACTCGTGCCATTAGGTAATATTAAGGCCTGCATCAACAAGTCTACAATCGCAGACTTCTGTAACAACAGAATTACGGTGTGTCTTTTGATTAGCTCTGCCAGGAATGAAAAATGTACTAATCTTCATTAGCTGTGCACAAAAAAAATCGAGGAAACATCTAGCTCAACACTGACAAATTAGGTGATCTCTTCCAGTTCAATTGTGTGTCAAAAACACTGATTTCTTGAAATGGTGCTGCCAATATTATTAATAATCTGTGTTGTAGTCATGGTCACTGCTGATGTAACACAATTGAATAATTTGGATTCAGCTCTTTGTCATTTTATATAATCTTTACCTTTCCCCCCAGATCTGATCTTTGTGAGCTTAAAGAGGTCCTTTTCCCTTTTCAGAAGGGTGGGCAAGATATTTTGTGCCAGGGTGTGCAGTTAATAGCTCATTACCACTTATAACAAACTTTTAAATTAAAAGCTCTTAAGAGCTAGAAAAGCTTCTGCACACAGGCAGCACTGAAATATTAACTGCTTTTCACTGTTCAGGTTAACTCAGGATGCAGGAATCTGTGCAACACCACCATATTCTTTCATTTCCATTAGCAGGTTGTCTCCATATCATCTACCCACAAACCTGCCTTCCAGGAGCGCTTAACCTGATCATAAAAGACAGAATCCTGTCAAAGTTACCTTTAATGCCCATTCACAGTCACCAATGGCTTTTTCATATTCATGCATCTTCAGGTAGGCCTGAAATAAAACCAAGAGACTTCAGGCAGAACGGTTAGAATACTACAAACAACTTCCACTAACTATTGTACAAACATTAGCTAATTAAAAAAAGATAAAACAAGTCTGTTGATTTGCCTAGCCATTGATTTTGCAGGATAATCACCAGCTGTTTCTTAAACTTGTCTTCCATCTCCTTGGAGTTTGTAACTTAGAATAAATTTAATAAAACAAAATTCAGTACACACATATGGATTATACAAAGGCAAGCAGAGAATGCAAAGCAATGTTAACATTCTACAGTTATAAAAGTGATGCCAAAATAAATAAAAAAAATATCAGTGCATTTAAATAAAACTATGAACTAGAATGATTTATTTTTCCCCCATTTATTCTGGAGGAGCAGGGCATCACCTGTGCCACATCCAAGACAGAGGAGACACAAACAACCCCTCAGGAATGACTAGCCACAGCAGAACTAAAGCTTCTGAGGGATTCAGACACATCGATCAAGAGGGCAGAATTTACACCTTTAATGATCTTCTTTGTGCAACTCTTTCATTAAGTTTGTAAAAAGATTAAAACCTCAGTCTGAACTGTATTGCTGTTGATTTCCAGCCACAGTAAAAATTTACTGTTGATAATATGGCAGCAAAGCAGAACTCATGAATTCCTGGTAGTGGAGGACAACCAGGAAAAATTTGTCTGTTCCCCTTTTTAAGCCTCTCTGTAAGACAACATATATTACCTTTTTGGAAATTCACTTAGATAATAGAACAATCTTCTTGGGTTCTATCCTGGCAAAGTAACAGTAAAAGCAGTATAGTGGTAGCTCATTTCCACATGCTGACCTGTGCTCTGTTTGTGTAAAGTTCCTGTTTATCTTTCAGTTTTTCCAGACCTTCAGTGTATCTCTGAATGGCTGTGACATAGTCTCCTTTCCTGAAGGCATCGTTTCCCTCCTCTTTCAGAGCTGCAAAACAACAGACATATTCAAAATATGCATTTGGGTTTTATTTCCCCAAATGGTGACTGAGGAAACAGAAGCCATAGTCTCCAGTTGGAACAGTCATCAAAATTCGAGTCCAGTTCCACTGCAGCTGTCCTCACTAGCCATTATTTGCAAGGGACCTGTGAGCTGTTCAGTGTACATGATCCCCATTCCTCTTTCAGAGGGCAAACGGTGCATTTGTCTCTACCCACCCGACCTCTGAAATACTCAGACTCACTCCCTCCATCCCAAACCCTTATCATAAAGATGACAGTATAGAGAAGAACAGGATGCAACAACTCTGTAAATTCTATAACCCCATTATATCCAGCTAATCAATGCTGTGGACAAGATTGTTGATCTCAGATAACCAAAGCACTGTCTCAGTGAGCATAAGAATGGCAACAACAGAGTACCTCAGTAGCCTCTTAAATCAGCCCAATTCCTGCTAAGTAGTTTTTGAAGGCATTAGCTAGAAAAGCCTTTAACAATTACCATTTGCTAAGCGTTCATTTCTCTTCCTTTGTTTAGCTCGTTCTTTTGCATCCTTTTCCAAAATTGCCAGAAAGCCATCTTTGAGCCAGGAGAGTTAGTGGTATTTTAGTTTAAAAAAAAAACAAAAGAAAAGTAAGCTTCATTAAAATCAATCTAGAGATGAGGAAAAAAAAGTAATTTATAAGGTATTTCTGAGTAATTTCTCTACAAAGAAAATATTAAGGGGACATTTCAACAACTAAACTGGAACACAAATGACAAGCTATTACAGATAAAGACCATGCTACCACTCAGGATTTGCATACTTGCCTCAAAGTATCTCATCTCTAGAGAAAAACTTGTTTCCTTTTAAATTCAGAATACTAACTTTTTAGATGAGAAGCCAGAATGTGATAACAAAACAACAAGCCTCCTACTACGAACAAGTACAGCCACACTGGTAAGATCCTTGAGTGTGCTGCTAGATCTGACTGTATTTTTATCAGTCACTAGAGAAGTTAGCTTTGACTTTGGCAGGAGTGGAATTAGGTTTTGCACGAAGTACCAGCAATCCTTAACTCCAGCTCTACTAAAACAGATAGAAGTGATGCTAAATACTGGAGAGAGCACTGTCTTACCTGCATTCACTGCCTCTGTATTTACCGTGTCCTAAAAAAAGGAGAAACACAGCACATGCATGTACACACACAGACATTTTGGTAAAACCAAAAGCAGCAAGGGAACAGTTGGTTAACATGTTCAAAGCTACTGGATGTCCGAAACTGCCAGACTGATCCATACTGGGAATATCAAATTGACCCTTAAGCAAAGGATGGTAAGGGCTTAATAACTTTTTACATTACTGGAAAGCTTTCATTTGTATCTTTAATGGGACAAGTCACTGAAATCCAAACTCTACAGCAGGAATTAAAGCCTAATGAACTTAATGAAGGGACTCTTGTGTCTTTGGCTAGTTTTGTTTAAGTTCCTGAAGCACAGGTAAAAGCTACAAGTTATGACACCTCAGAGCTCCCATCCAACTTGGATAAATCCAACAGAAGTATTCTGTGTTATTAGCAGTCTTAAAGCAAAGACAAGGCGACAGCAAGTACCTCCCAATAAGATAATTAGTGAAAAAAATAAAGTCACGTTCAGAACATACTTGTAAGTATTGTTCAAAACTTTTTCTCCTGGGCAAGGAATGTGAATTACTGTTATTTAGAAGACTTAAACTGCATGCAGCTTTAACAGAGAGCTTTAACTTCAAGGGGAAAAAAACCCTTACAGAAGGTCGTGTGTTGATGACTGTTGTGTTCACTGCAGTCCTGCTTTCCTCCTCCTTGCTGGTTTCTTGGTCATGGAGCCTTTTCTCTATTTCAGCAATGGTTTTTTCCTTGACAGCTGGGTCTGTGGAGTTCAAGCCTTGCAGTAAAGTGGCTAAAAAGGGGACAGGGAAAAAAAAATGTATTTAAAAAGAGATATACAAACAGGACTGTAAGTGATCCTGGAGGGACCAGGAGTCCAGTTGTGCCTCTAACGACATATGCTTTTGAAGGCACTGGTGACCAGCAAGGCTATTACAAAGGGAAACATTTACAAATACAGCTTCATCTCACTTCCAAGCGCTACCTACAGCTTCTGCGTTATAAAAATTCCTAGCTTTAGAAAGCAGCTCTGGGCATCCACAAAGCCTCACGACACCTGAGCTCCTATGAATTCGCATAAAACAAACTCGGACGGGGGCGGGGGGGGCGGGCATTCTCCTCTCT
>JAVJGI010000039.1:6430113-6534030 GCA_035590275.1 Ibycter americanus | reverse complement strand
CGGCTGCCGTCCTCCGCCCCGTCCGCGGCTGGGCTGCCCTCCCTCAGATAACTCACCGCGGGGGGGTGGGGGAGCCAGGGCCGGCGGCTGCAGCGTGCGGCGAGGGGTCCCTCTCCTGGCGCAGCGCGGCCCCTGCGCTTGTGGGAACTCCCGAATTCTTCCAACTCTGATGGTTAAACTATACGTGTACGGAGTTTAGGTCAAGCTGACCCTCTGGAGTCGTCCGGAATGGCTAATAAAGGGACTTGTCATCGCAGGAGGCAGCGTAGGGAGAGACAAGGCAGAACGCCCGATGTTTGCGGTGGTCTTGTTCACGTTAAACTGATCAGTGAGCTCTTACGGCCTTCAGCCTTGCCCTAGAAGTGAATTCCCTTCAATATAATACTAAAAATCACACCCTGTAAGGGAAAGACCCGGGTCCACCACAAGCCCTTTCCTCAGGGAGCGTGCATAGGAGCAAAATAAGTAA
The DNA here is from genome assembly GCA_035590275.1 of Ibycter americanus. Lineage (NCBI taxonomy): Eukaryota > Metazoa > Chordata > Aves > Falconiformes > Falconidae > Ibycter > Ibycter americanus. The sequence continues at coordinate 6,533,561 of JAVJGI010000039.1, read as the reverse complement.
AGGCTATGCAAACGCAGAGTCAATCAGTATGGGCCTGGCAAGGAATGTGTGATAAGATTTTGTGTATAACGTCTGTAACTTCATACGGCGGTGTGCCAGCTTTGTTTGCTGGCATCCAGACTTGTGCAACTCTGTAATAAAACAATATCTCGTCCTGGTGTGTAAGATCGGCTGGTTGCACACCAGGAATGGGCTCACATTTTACAGATGGCTGTAATGTAATGTACGGAACGGCTCTAATGTACGGAACGGCTCTAATGTACAGAACGGCTGTAATGTACAGAATGGCTGTGGAGGGCCCCTTGGTCGCAGGCCTTCCCAGTGAGCCCTGCAGAGATACCTATGGCACAACAGGGAGGCTCCGGGTCCGCAGGTGGTACAGAGCCACTGTCTCCATCCTGGCTTTCCTCGCCTAATTTCTGGCTTCAAATCTCAAGAGAAATGCTTCACCCATTGCTGAGCTGAACATGCTCCTTTTCCCTCTGCTGAACAGGTCAGCCTTTGCCTTGCAGCCCTGATGCGCACAAACCAGAAGTGAGATAGATCTGCTGCTGTTCCCTCCTGCGTGTTGTTTGATCAAAACATAGATCTGGGATTGATTTTGGCACAGTGAGGAGGCAAGCTGCCCTGCTGGCAGCTAACAGCAGGGAGCACATCAGCAGAGGCATGGGCATGTTATTTCCCTAAGGAGCGTTTTAAGATTCTTTAATCTGGCTTTTTTAATGCCCAAAGTCATCTTCTGTTCGTACGCAGGGGACGGGAATGGGATAGCATGGGCAAAAAATCAGTGAAAGGGACTTGTTTGGTTAATATAAAGATTAGCTGAACCGGAGTTTAGCAGACCTGCCATCTGGGAGAGGGAACCTGAAGAAAGAAACATGACCGCTCATCCACAACCAATACCCCCAAGCACCTGTTGCCCTGATTTTTATACCAGACTTGGATTCTTCTTTAAGATAACCTTTAAAGACTGGGGCTTTCTCAAGCTTTAATTGGGAAGGAGAGAGACTGGAGTCAGCTGAGGGTTAAGCCCTCACTGGGAACTACTTTTCCTTCCCTCCACATTAAGGGTCTCAGCAGCTCCCCAGAGCCAGCACAGCCCTTCCCGGGGTGGGACATGCAGCCTGTCACCAGTGAGACAGCCAGAGGATGGCACCATCCTCCAGCACAAAAAGCAGCTGGGAGCAAAGCTGTGATTTCAGACCTTTTCCTGCTTTGTTGTTTGTGTCCCCAGTCAGCCTCCGTGCTCCTACCAGCCAGGCTTGTGCACTGCGTGTGCTGCCAAACGCAAGCTGCCCACCCAGCTGTGCTGTGGATGCGCAGTCTGTCCGGGTGGGTGAAGCCACAGGAAAGGAGACACAGGGGCTGGCTGGTCTCCAGCAGCACATGCAATGGCCCAGAGACATGTCTCCCAACTTTTTTAGGCTCTGAGGGCCAGCTGGGTGCAAGAGAATCCCAGCCCCCTGTTACACAGCGTGGCCCTGCTAGGATGCATCAGGCTTGTGGTTCAGAGCAGTCTGCATCCAGCTTCCCCTAGCTGGCACTTCACACAAAGCACGTCCCCATCCGGACATGCACATACATGGCTCCTATAGCCAGGTGAGTCCTTGTCACCACTCTCAGGAGATGCTCTTACGACCACATTCTCAGAGGCAGAAGACTGGAGGTGGCAGTTAATGGAAGCTGTCAGCCACCAAAGGGAGTCAGAGCACCACTGAGGCCCTGCTGCGCTGCCAGGATATTTTAATCCCAGACGCATTATCACCCAGCCGTCTCAGGAGAGAAAGGCGAGAAACAGAGAGAGAGAGGTGACCTGGCAAGTCTCCTGAAAGCAGCAGCATTGCCTAAGGTGTGGCACAGCAAGAGGAGCAGGCCACTCTGGTGTCTGCTGGGCATGAAATTAGAAATCTCACTGCAAAGTACCAAACCACAGCTCCATTCATCTGCCTGCACTGCAATGTCCCACCACACTGCCTGGGAGGAGAAATGCTCTCCTGGGTTATGTGTGCCAACAAGGTGCTGAGCTGCCTGAGTCCACAGGAAGCAGGGATCTCCTGTCTTTTCCAGCCCCTTTGCTGCAGGAACTGCCAGATCCCTTTCCCCTTCCCTCATGCACTGATACAAAATAGCTCCCTTCTCTCCCTGCGTGTCAGCTCTGCTCTTGCTCGCATAAGCCTCCCTCCCAAAGGTGGGGATTTTGTCTTGCTCTAATGAAGCTGTTTCAAATCCAGTGTCTGTGGTGCCCAATTAAAAATACCCACAAGGCAACAGCTGTGTCACTAGGATGCTCAGCAGTCTAGCTTTTATTTGTTATCCTAGAAAACCTGGGGAATAAAGCTACACTTAAGGTCTAAGAGAATAAGAACTGTGATAGGTAAACCACACATAGTACAAAGAGCTCGGCTTGTCAGTTCATTAAAGGAATGCTTTGGAGTTGCAGGTTTGCAGCAAGTGGAGGTGGGACAGTCTGTCTTGCTTACCCCTCTCTCTTGTCCCGTGGGTGCTGCATGCAGGCAGGAGCATCCAGCCCTATGCACTGGCGGAGAGAGACCGACTCAGTTCCTGCCTCTCCCGCAAGGGCGCCGGGAGCGGCTGACAGAGACAAGTGAAGGACAGGGAGAAGGGTTCTCTCCAATGGATGTGAATATGCACAGATAAACTCCCTCCAGATGGGTAGAAAACTGAGCAAGCACTATCCCTGCAGTCCCTCCCCTCAGGTCAGGCGGACTGGCTGCTGCAGGTCAGCCACGCTCGGCTGCCAGCTTTGCACTCTCCTCTCTTGCCTCTGGGATACCCCACTGGCTCGGTGGCCTGGAGAGCAAAGCCTTTCAGCTGAAAGATGCAGCATCTCTGTAGGCAGATCCTGCATTTACTCTCAGTCACCTGCATCAAAATCGTCTTTTACTTCTGCTCCTCCCATTCAGCTTCCCCTTCGCTCTCCATACAAGAAGTTGCATTTCGTTCTGCCATCAGATCCATTGTTTACTTCTCCTGGTCATCAGGCTCTGCAGGAGGGTGACAGAAGAAAGAGGATAATTCTCTAGCGCTGCGCAGAAAGCTGCTGCTCCCTCCCAATGCTCCTATAAATGCTCTCCTATAAAATAACTTGGAGTAGCCAGCAGGCATGGTGCTGTGCTGCTGGAGGGCCCCTGATGAGCCAGTGCCCGCGGTGACTATGAGCTGCAGCAGTGAGCCAGGGAAATGTGGCGAGAAAGAAGCCTGCAGGACCTGAGCCTCTGTGGGCTGGACGAAGCTAATAACGCAGCTGTGGAAAATAAGAGTTGGAATTCATTTAGCAGCCAGGCAGAGATCTCATTACAGCAAATGAAATGACGAAGTTCTCCACTCGGCTCCCCTGCAAGGTCTGCTAATCCCTTACAGAGAGCATGGCTGTGGTGTGTGCTCCCTGCCTGGAGCGCTGGAGGCTGCGCTAGGTGCAGCGTTTTCCTGCCAGTTTGCAACAAACAGTAGAGCGCTTTATCGGCCAACGTGCCGAGGGGAGAGCCGCCTTCACTGAAATGGTCTCCAGGTCTCAAATATTTCCATACAGTTCAGTACGGAAGCACTTAAAATGATGCCCTGAAAGCATTTGCATGTGTATTCCTAGATTTATATCTGATGACAAGCCAACTAACTAGAATGTCTAGAAGGGACAAGAAAAAGAAGCAACTGCTTGTAACAGATCTCCGGCCACCTCCCTTAGCTCCCACCACCCCCTGCTTAGACTTACTCTTCAGCCCAGCCTGCGGTGAAAGGAGACACGCTCAGCCAAGTTGACACAGACAGCTGGGTGCCATGGCCTCGATAGAGGGAGAGACAAGTTAAAATTACCAAGAAAGGTAGGTCTGAAGATTGATGAAGGGCTGAAGAGCTAGTGAAGAGTTTTTCAGTTCTGTTTACCATTGAGCACAACCCCTGACTCCAGGGAAGGAAAACTCATCACTCTTCACACATGGGCATTTGCTCTGCAGCAACAGTAAATTAGGCCAAGTGCTTCAGGCCCCTCTATTAATCTCTGAGAGAGGAGGAAAGCCTACCTAAGCTCCTCACGGCTCATTAAGATGCTACAGCAGGAAACAAGCCAAACACCAGGGAACAGAGTCCGCCAGGTGTTATGCAAAGGTGACACTGGTGTGATTCAGGGAAGCAGCTGCTAAAGCCAGGAACACAGAAGGCGGCAACCTCAGAGGCTCCCCTTGAAACAGAATCGGTGACTTTTATCAGTTAGGGTTTCCTGATTTGAAAGTACTTGAAATTCTTTTGTTTCAATGATTAGGTAGTGAGAAAAAAAGCTCTTCTTCAACCAAATGGAAACTTCTGTGTGAAAATAAAACGTCTGTTTTGCCTGCATTGGTGGAGAGATTCTCAAGAAAAAGTAAACAGCTACCCCTCTGCAACCCCAGACAAGAGAAATGAAATAAAGTTTGGCATTTTGGCAGGTTTTAGTTAAAATTTTAGAAAAAAAGAGAAAAAAAATGATAGAAAAAAGACATTATTTCCAAAGCATCTCTTGACTTCCCAACCTTCCTGCAGAAGCAAGCGGTATGACACGACTGCACATGTGCATGTTGGTCAAGGACACTGTCCCCCACCTGCCCACTCTCCATGGTTCACGGTGGGTTCTGATAAAAACCACGGCACTGCAGACATGGAGTGTCACGAAGCGGAGACTGAACGCAGAACCATTCTGCCCTCTGTATGCCACCGACTGGAGTAAGGAGGAACTTATGGACAAAGCCGGCTGGGAAAACTCCGCAAACTGTGTGAAAGTCAGGAGAGGGAAGTCAGGAATCCATCGAAAAACAAATGACAGCTATAAAGGAGCTGAGAGCATGAATCTGGAACATTAATTCAAAAGGAACCCTGCAGGAACAAACACCTGATGAAAGACCCCCCCATGAGGGACGGACTGTTTCCTGCGCATTTTTCCTGTCCCTTTTCCTCCACCAGCCTTAAAAGCTGTAGTACCAAAGACATATGGGGCCAATGACAGCAGCGCTGCTGAAATACTGTCTTACCACAAACCAGTGTCAGTGTCAGTCAAGAAGAGAGGGCAGGGTGCTGGAGAGGAAGCAGAACAAAGGCTGTTCACTCAGGGTAACAGGTACTTTAGCTCAATACATTTACTGTCGTCTTTTTCTGCGAACAGTTCTGGCACCCAAATATTGACACACATCACAGCTCTCATTTCTCCTTCTGTGTCCTGGGAGATCAATGCTTAGGACAGAATTAAATTTAATTAGATTCACCCCACGTTAATCAAGTTCAGGCAGCCAATTCAGGATGGGTTAAGGACACCTTTTAAAGCCAACACCCACATGCACGCACCCCCCACCCCCCCCTTTCGTAACCAGTGCACAGAGCAGCACCTTCCTGTGGGAAATGCAGGTGTCCCTGATTCACAGTAGACATGAAACTGCATTTGTGCATCAGTTCCATCAAGAAAATTACCTACAGTGGGACTAAAAATACTCCTCTTCGTGACACTCGGCACTTCGGAAGAGCCCATCAGCGGCATCACGCGCTGGCAGGGCAGGTTCTTTCTGCACATCCCCAGCTTGAACCGCACAGCCTGACTGCGGCACTACCGTCGCTGCGCAGAGCTGCGCTGCCCGTGTGTCTACAGCCCAGAGCCTCCGGCAGATGCTTCACTCGTGCTGCGGGCATGCCTCAAGGGGACTGCTCGCTCCGCGCTAAGCTCACGTGCAAATACAGCCCTGGGAATCCCTGTCTGCAGCCAAGACCTGGCAGAGCATCTAAAGAAGGGCAGACTGTAGGCATGAGCTTTTTTTTTTTTTTGTAATTTTTATTTGAACACAGTATTCTGACAGAATGCAAAGTCAAAATCCTCAGTTAGTATCAGTATTTACACCAGTGAGAATGGGAATAAAGGTGGAATCGATGTTTCACTTGGTAAAAAGATTTTTTGTTTTTTTGTTTTTTTAACAAGATAGAAGGCCCCCAAAAGTAGGGAATGCTGGGTAAGGATGTCAATGGAGGGTCTGAGAACAACTATCAAAACAGCCTAGTGTGAAAACATGGGGTTTGAAGGCTCCATAGAAAAGTGTGAAAATAAAACTCCACTCTAAAAGCTGAACAACTGGATGCACTATTATCTTATCATCGTTACGTATGGTGCAGCATGAAATGGAATCACTCCACAACTAGAAGCTGATCAGTCTGCATTGCCATATAGATATATATGTATGGCATGGATACATATATAAACATATACAGCGTAAACGGCATCAGGTTGGTCCCTCTTCAAAGGTTTAAATAAAAGCAATGAAGCCTAAGCTAGCTTGGAAATGGGGTACTTCTAAATTAAAACAAATTATTCTCCATTAAGGGCAAGTACAAAACCACTCTCCAGAATTAATCTACAAGTATTGGGAGGTATCACGAGGGCATTAAAAAGGAGTTGGATGGGCACTCCCAGTGTTCAGGCAATCACAGGGTTCACTTCTGCCTTGGAATGGTGCTCACTCCCATCAATCCCGACACAAACCGGCTGCAGCCTGCAGGGTACTTTCTCACGATGCCGCCGGGTGTTGGATCGGGCTTTGACCTGGTTACCTTTTACGATAGAAATGCCAATCCAGGTGATAGTTACCACAATTTTCACCCAACAGGTGCCGACCAGGGTCACTGGACACGTTTCTGGTCATTAGTATTGTGCAGCATTTGCTCCCTAGCAGCTGCTCAGCTCTCAGTGGGTTATAACTTAGGAGGTGTAACATACAGATGACAAAAGCAGTCAAAAACTTTGCAGAAACGAGGAACAAATTGTTGCGGTCATCCACAGGAATGGAGGTACACACTGCCTACCCACTAGTCCTCTGCTGCCCCAAGGACTCTCCCCTACCGTAGACAGACCACGGTAGCTTTTTGTCCAGCATTTTATGGATTGATTTCTTAAGAAAAAAATCCTAGGGACCATGGCCCAAACTTCCCCACACTTACACCGCCACTGCTGTGATGGGTCATGCAAGGGCCAAATTTGACACAAGGCTTCGAAGTGAGGACCCATCCTGCCCTGCTGTCCTGCTCAGGATGGGTATTGCATGAGTGTCTATGCCTGCATATCCAATCATCCTCTGTTTGCATCCCAGGAGCTACAAAAAAAAAAAATGCAAAACCCCCACACTTAGCAAATGACAAGACCAATATTTTTCACAGTTTGAAATTATGCGATGCTACTGTAAAAGACTGCATACTTAGAAGAATACACTGATAAAAGTGGCTCAATTTACCTGAGCCAAACTGCAGTCTACTCACCCCCCATCATCCTTCTGTTCATCACCTTAGCGCAACGGAATGGATGCCATAGTCAGCTCGGTTTGATTTTTCATTTAAAGGCTTCTGTTCCTTGTAAGAGTTGTTCTCTTTTTTTTTTTCCTGAATATTTTTTTTTTCAAATCTGAACTATCGCTACACCTTCCACATCCAAACTATGTTGAAGCTTTTATTATTTCAATACTATGACAAAAAACACATTTCACACTAAAATAGTCACGCATCCACAGTGCACAAGCTTGCAGATCTAAAGTAGAATAAAAAAGAAAACAAAAGAAAAAAAAAAAAGAGAAAAAAACCCCAAAACCCCAACAGAAGGAACATCTCTATACAATGGGCTGGTCTTCCCCTATACACCTCTGCCTTCCTTCTGCTCAAGCCTCCTTTCTTTTCACCCCAAAATCTCGGTGTTACTCCATGACTCTCAACGATAAATGCCTCTGATAAGCTCCCCCCCCTCCATAACGATAATGCAGGTACTACATCAACCCCCTTTTCCAACTGCTAAAGACACGGCGCCAAGACAAGTGAAACCACTGGGAGTCTTGGTGCTGATTTCCAAGCACTTGCTCTTGATTTCATGGTTTTGATTCTGCAGAGCAGAGATGGGTGACTCAGGACACGTGAGGGGATAGAACAGTTCAGTTGGAAGGGACCCACAACGATCGTCTAACCCAACTGCCGATGGAGCTGGCTTCGCAGGGGGGGCTTGTTTGCTGCCAAGCACCCTTGTGCAAAAAGTCTTTGCTTTTCAATCAGCTTTCTAGGGTCAAAGGAAATGGTATTTACTGACGTACTAAGGAGGAATTGATGTAGTCAAACATCTGAGATGAGAGACCAGACCAGCCCTAACTGTACAATCTCCCTTCTGCTTCTCAAAGCTCCGGGAGGGTTCCATGAAGGAAAGGGGAGAATGTCCTAAAAAAGCAGAGATGATATTTCTCTTATGCAGTCAGGCCCAGGTCCAGCAAGGGACTTAAACTCTTACTAAATTTAAGTATAGAAGGACTCGCACCAGCAACTCTCTCATTCCAAGTTAAGCATGTGTTTATGTGGATTGCTGGATAAAGACCTTGGTTGGTGACAAGTGGTCTGAATACCCCCCACCCACCCAAAAAAAACCCAAACCAAAACCCAGCATTACTTTTCTTCTTACTCCAGTAAGAAATAATAATAATAATAATAATAATAACAATAATAATAACAATAATTAAGAAAAGATAAAGGGGAAACAACTACTGTAAACATCCATGTTTTAAAATGTCTCCCTTTGCAAAGCAAGCATGCTGCTAACCTAGTATCTATAGACTGTATTTACTTAAAAAAAAAAAAAAAAAAAGGCAGCTATTTTACACATACATTTAAACACAACAAAAGTTAAAAAAAATATTTGTCAATTGTAAACACTGGAAAGAACAAAAGTTGGCAAAAATTAACATAAAATTTAAAGAAATGTAGAGTCTGAATACTGCAAATTGAAATATATCCCCGAAGCTGCAATTTTGGCATTCTTCCTAAAAACCAATACTAATTAAGCCCAAATAAATGTCTAACGTGGAGAACAGAATTCAGTCACAAAGAGCTCAAGACACTTTGCATACTGAACAAATACAAGGTGAACAGAAATTATAACTTATTTATGAGGCTTTACATATTTCAAACTCGATGAAAAGTATAAAAATAAATTGTGGACTTTGTTCATTAAGTACCAGCTGTACCAAGAGGTACAGTGGTTATATCTGCTATACTAACGAAGGAAAGAACAGGGTCTTTTCTTTTTTTTTGTCTTTTTTTTTTGTCTTTTTTTTTTTTTTTTTATGTCTAGGACTAGTTGATTTTGAGCTTCCCAACCACGCTGCAAATGGTATTTGCAATTTTGCTTATTTGAATATACACAGGGTCAGATAAGCCCTGATTTGGTTACGGGTTTAACCCTGTTTTTAAAATGTATTACTTTTTAAAAGCAAGTGCACAACAAATAGAACCTTTCTAGAAATCTTAAAAAAAAAAAAAAAGTAAAGAAAAGAGAAGAAAAGAAAAAGAGAGAGAGTCCCCCCCTCCCCCCATTTATGCATTTTCTGTTTTGTTTGTTTTTTTAAAAAAAGGCAACAGACACTAGAGGAATGAGATGTGTGTTGTGTTTTGTGTTTTAAATGCTTGGGTGAAGTTGTTCTGTCATTTGCTTTCATCTGTCGCTGATCATGCTTTGCTCTCGTTTTCATTTGTTTGTGTGGCTTCATTGGGGACCGTCTTGACTTCTGCTGGAGGTGTCTTAGTTTCCGTTGCTTGCACTTCAGATTTGTCTTCTACTGGGATTTTCCTGAAGAAGAATCACCAAAATGGCACAGTTTAGAGGCAGAGAAATACACTGTCTATTGCTGATTTAGTGATAAGGAAAGAATGTGTTTCTGGAAACAAGCAAACATATTGCCTTGCTAGAGCAAAATGAGCATTTCCAGATGCAGAAATAAGTAAAACCAAGCTCACCCCCCGCCCCAGCTGCATTTGGCTCTAGTAAAATCTTTTTTCATTTTCCTTCCGCCCTGAGTTAACACACTAGTAGGACGAGGTCTCAGGCTGCAGCAGAGGTGCAAGGCGTCTTGTGGTGTGCAAAAAGGAGCAAAAGGGAAAACTCACACAGTTGCAAAGGAATTTGATTTTACCATCACTCATTTATGCTACCCAAACGTCCCACTTTAGCAGAAAATCTTTTTCCCTACAGGAAGTCAGTCCCAGAATTTCCCAGCTCGTTGCAGGAAAGGAAACACAGTAAGTAGTGAATTTTGCCAAACACATTATCACAAGTGTAAGGCGGGCAACATCTCCACAGGCTAAAGCTCAGGTTCATCAGCCTGCCTTTGGCACCTTACTGAAGGGTCAGAGAAGCCTGTTCGTCCAACACTCTTCGTAGCCATGAAAAGTGCCACACCAGGCGTATCTGGTGGCCGCCCTGTGGTGCCCGTTCCAGCCCATTAGCCACAAAGTCAGTCTGAGACGACTGCAATCTGAATCCACCCTGATGAGCAGGTGAGATGAATCTAAGCCTACGGTTGCGATACCGATTTGTGCCAAGGGAAGCAGATGAGCAGCACAGGTAGAAGGAGGTGGCTGGATCAGCAGAAAGAACACAGCTCTGTGTTCCACCACACCATAAATTCATTTACATGACACAGACCAAATTGCATTAATTCAGTTGAAATGTTTCCTTACTACGGGCAAACCACTTCCTACCTCCTTTCAGCTCGGTACCAGATCACGACCCTCTATTCTGTTTGTCTCTCTGTAGCACCCAGCATCACAGGGCAGTGGCTGTAGATGCAATGAACTGAAGCCAACATGGATTTCTCTGCTTGGGAGCGGCTCAGCTGCACCCATCAAAGCTGCCTGGTTCCCTCCAACCCTAGTGCATCTGCTCATGCCACCCAGGCTTTCCAGAAGGGCCAGATGCTCCACAGCTGCGTGGGGCACAAGGCAGCGCTGTGGAACAGTCACACGGCAGGAATGTCTCCTGACTTAGGGGAGGACGGGAGCACAGCAGGGAGGTAGGAAGACCAGAGCCATAAGATGTAAAGGGACCTGAATAACAAAGTAAAACAGCATAGGTTTTCACTCAGATGTGGAAAAGAGCCAGGTTCCTGGTCCTACAGTGTCTGACTGACTGCTCTTCTGTGAGTGCTAACACACACTGCAATCGCAGCGTCAAAGCCAACGATCAAGGCCAGGGCTTTATTTTGGATACAAATGCAAAGCTTCCAGAATGAGGTCATTTTCCTGGAGATGCGAAGATGGAAAAAGTTCTGACCAGAGCTGTGACTTAGGGTATGTCGGCAGCGTGGTTGCTATAACATAGCCTAGATTTATCTGAGCGAGCTGTGAACCTAGAACAGCTAGTTCCGCTCTTGGCAGCAATCTAGCTGACAGTGCAGAGCCCAGTGTCCTCAATACGCTTTCCTTTGCAAAAGCTAAAGACACAGCCTGAACTCAGTCTTTTGGTTTTGGGAGCTGCTCCCACAACAAATCTGAGCTGTCTTTGCAGGACTCTTTCTCGTGATAAAGTGCAGACCCTGCTCAGGCAGGAAAGATGAGATATTTCTATTTCATCCTGCCTCTATCCACACATGGTGTCCAAATAGGAAGCCAGAAAGAACAGGGACCTTAGGGACTTGTCCCCTCAAGGGTGGCTTATCCATTTTCAGTCAGCATTTTCCAGGCTTCTGTGCTCATGGCTCTGTCAGCAACTGCCATCCAAACCGACACAGCAAGAGTGTTCTTGTCCAACATCTGCACAACAGCTGTGGACCCTCCCCCCAGTTACCCAGGTGAGGACTTCGTGCTGTTTTCACTCTCCAGTTACAGCGTCTCCTGCCAAACACAAGGTGCAGACTCATCTCAGCTGAGGAAAGTGGATCCTGTCCAGGTGGCATACGGCTCCAAAGGACCCCTAGGGCTGTCCTGCCTAGAGGCACGCTGATGCTCTCAGAATAAATCAGCTGGGTAAAGAGGAGACCCGGTACTGTGGATGGAGACTCATCTCTAAAATACCATCCCAACACACTGCAAAGTTATCCTGACCCAACTGTGTTGTGACTGCTCTCCCTCTCTCAGACAGGATCACATTGCCTTATCCTTTTGACAGTTTAGGGACAAATCCAGAGGTACCACGCTTTTACAGTTTCATACAGCGCTAGTTTCTGCCCCCTGTTACACTGAAATAAGTTCCGAAGGGCTCCACTGATGTGTTAGGAAATTGCATTTGGGTGGCTGTGCTCACTGAACTGCAGGAGCTCAGCGCCTCTGAGGACAGCACTCCCTTTGCACCAAACTGAACTGCTTCTCATCTCGTTCATCAAAGAATAACCTACGATAGACCAAGCTACATAAAAGTCTAAAGAATAACACATTTATGATCAATTCCTGGGTTTGTCTTTTCTCTGCTTCCCTGGCACAGCCTATTCCTGCTCTCCTCCTGGACCTTCAAAGCCAAGCCCTGTTTAGCTGGTTCACAGGTGAGTTAGTTTGCTAAGGAAACAATGAGATTAGTTAAGAGAACACCCAACAAGAACACAGCACAAGCACCAGTGCACAAGAGACATAGCACACAACCAACAGAAGATTAAAGGCAGCCATACTCGGTCTTTGCAGGTGCAGCAGGTACAGAGCTGTCTGCAGTGGAAGAAGCAAGCTCACGAGCTTGCCCGCTAGTCACACTGGCAGGGGTGGTAGTGCCAAGAGCTGCAAAAACATCCTTTGCAAGATCAATGTCTGGTGTCTTGAAGGTCCCTTCGTCCATTTTAAAGTCCTCATTCTGGGAGGGGTTTGTGGTGCTGCCTGAAGCAGCCTCGCTCTTCACATTGCTTGGGTTCTTGGTTGTCTCTGTTGGGCTCTTCACTGTACTGGGCTGCACAACTTCCTTTTCAGGGCTCTTGGTGCTTGAGACCTCCTGCTTGGGCTCTGATGGAGCTGGAGGACTAGTGAGGTTTGCAGGGCTTGGGGTAGCTGGCTTGTTACCAGCTGCCACTTTGGAGGTCTCGGCCACATTAGCGACAGCGCTGGGGCTGAGCACTGCACCTTGGTTGGACAGGACACTTGAAGACAAATTATTAGTAGCTGGAGCAGAGCTTGGGGTATCGCTGAGATCAACAAGGGGGGCCACTTTAGGGGTGGAGGAGGGTGGTGGTGAAGAGACTGAGGTGGCTGCCCCTTTGGCTGGAGTAGCCTGGCCAGGCGACATGGCGTTTGAGTCAGGAATGGCCGTGGCTGGCAGGGCAATACTGGAGGTCAGCGTTGTGGTCTCACTGGTGGGGCTGTTCTGAGCAGTGGCAAAGGTTTCAGTGATAGTGTCAGAGTTAGTGGTGCCCGTAGTTACAGAAGGCAGCATGTCCTCAACAGTGGCTGCGGTATCGGCAGGGTGCCTGTGAAGAGGACAGGAGTAGAAGAGAAATAGAGACAATGAAGCCTGTAAATGACAGCAGGAGAAAGGGGAGCAGAGTGTAAGACTCAGGAGGCAAGTAGATGGTGCAGCAGCAGCATGGCACGTCCACACAACACACACAGAACATGGAGAGGTACTCAGAGGAGCAGAAACCTTTCAGAGATCAAACACGCAAAGGGTAGCAAGGGCTGGCTGGGATGACTGAAGAATAACGAGGAAGAGAAAAAGAGCAAAGAGAACACGACCTTCAGGAATGGCTTGTTCACAGGCAGATTTTGGTTCAAGTCTTAGCCCAACGCCACCCCGCCAACTTACAGAGACTCTTCTCTTTTAGCCTAACTTTCCTCTCAGCCTCTTCCACCTAACCCAACAAGGAAGCTTTCTACCAGTTCCCTGAGCTGGCAGCCCTGTGCCATCTGTCACCACGCCACAAGGTCCCAGGGTAGGACCCCTGAATCCAGTCCCTCATCTTGGCCCTGTCCTTTTGCCTGCAAGTCTAAGGCCTTCATCAAACCACACAGAATGTAATTCTTTTCCTCACACATACGTGGAATGCATATACATACACACATACATACATGCAGCTTTGAGGTGATGTTTTCTGCCCTTTTGACCAGATTCCAGCCTGTTGTGTTAGCTGGAGAAAGGTTTGCTTTAGGACAATGTCTGACAGTGTAACTATGCTTTAGCAGCCACGATGTAGCACTGCTTGCCTTAACAAGTACACGGATGCAAGGCTGGAGACACAAATGGTTTGTTCCATGAGAAGCCACTGTGCCTGAGAACACCACCTCAGGCTCATCAACAGAGAGAAAGCCTTTGTAGAGGAGGATAATTGAGTTAAAACTCTGGTAAGACTAGAGAAGAAAATCAGAACAATATAAATCCCAGCTATTCCTCACTGTTGTGCATCTGCATTTTCAGTGGTGCTTGTGGCTGTAGCCTGCTTTCTCCTCCCACCTCACAGACTTCCAGCAGAGCCATTTTACCAGTGGGCCCGACTGCTAACCTAATGAAAGGAGGTGAGCAGCATGCGGGTAGAAGAGCCTGACCAGCACTGGGATGACTCTGCTGAAGGACAAGAACCCAACTTGTGCCATCAATCCCAAACCTGACCCAAATATTAACCAGCATTTCAGCAGCTTCCTGAAGTGAATTCCTTCCATTACTACTCCAGAAGCTATGGAGAAGTACTCAGAGGACACTAGAGCTCCAACAGTCTAGGAAAAAGCTTAATGTAGACAGTGGGCAATACTTAAACCCTGCCAATCCCAGCTAATACGGATTCACAGACTCAGGCCCCAAACAAGTTCTCCGATACAAACAGAGCTGGTAGGTAGCTCTCAGCCCTCTCACAGAAGAATCAGACTTGCCACGTCTCTCCAACATCCAGAGCGCAGCTACTCTGCTGCTATGGGCAGAGAGGACTGCTTTCACCATGGGGCATTCAAGCACTCATCCAGCACTGCTAGGGCAGAGCTCAAGCAGGAGCTGGTGCTTGCTGGGGGCTGCTTTTGCTCTGGATCCTTTGCGGCGAACCTGGACAGGTGCCTGATCTACACGCTAGACAGGACTGGCAGAGACAGGCCTTTCAAGAAACATTGCTTTACTCCCCTTTCCCTTCCAGGGCTGGAAACAGGAGTCATTGAATCTTGAGGAAAAGAGGAGGCATTTCCTCCCTGGTAGGTCGCAAATGGAACACGGAGATATTACCTTTCTTCCTCTTTTCCTGCCCTAAGTCATAGGCGTGAGAGATCAGGGATAAATGCAACCGAGGGCACTGTATTGAGCCTGTGCTAAGATTGACTAATGCCAACATACTCTGGCTCTGTCAGCGGGGTGGTCTCATTGGGCTCTGTGTGCTTTCCCCCATCGTGGTTGGGGGTCCGCTCCTCTTCAGTCCGCACCTCCACAATAGGCTCCTTGGACTCGTCTTTCCTGTAACAAAGGAATCACATGGAGATTGGTACCCGCTCACACCAGGTAGCCTCCTGCAAAGACATGCTGCAAATGCCAACAGTGAATGACAGAAACAGACTGGCCTAAGCAGCAGATTACTTCTTTTTGTCACTTCCCCTTCCAGTTACTACCTACAGCACAGAAGACCACCGTGATGTTGAGCACTTGGGCCAGTCATTTGATGGCTACTAACAGGAATAGGACAAAAACAGAAGAAGAAAGAGTTGAAGAAACCCCTTCCTGGATATACAAAGCAGAAGCAGCATGGCCCTGGATCTTTCAGTGCCTTCCCATCAGAGATAAGGAACCCAGAACTCCCCAGAACAGTTTCTTTTCCACAGTTGCTGAGGGGAGACACTGATCAACAGAAGGAGCAATATAAGCGATGACAGTACTCACGAGAAGGCGGCTTTGCCCTCTTCCATGTCTTTGCCCTTGGCTCCTGGGCCGGATTTGCCACATAAGTTGACAGCAATGCACATCAGCAAGCCACACTTGTTCAGGAAGTAGCAGGTGACATCCACGGCCACCAGGAGCAGCACAAAGATAACGATGAGAATGCCTACGATGGCAGCAGTCCCAAGGCCTGATGTAGGGCTAGTGCTGGCTTTAGAGACCAAAAAGAGAAGAAAAGAAAGCACTGTAGTTAAAAAGTGAGTCAGGGCTAGTTATGGCTCAACTTTGGCTACGCTTAGGTCACATGGGAAACTTCCAGAATGTACACCCTCTCTCTAGCAGCTTTGTGTTATAACCAGTACTTTATCCTCAAGACACGCAGGACAATCTACCTGAAAAGACAGATTCACTTGGATGGGCTTTTCCCATCTCTGTAGGGCTAAGGCCTGGAAAGCAGACTACAGATACCTCTTCTACCGTAGCATACACCTACTGGAACTCTGAAGGGTTCCTGTTTCCCTCCACCACTTCCTCAAGGTGAAGGCTGCCTCTAGGGTCCAGAGTGACATTGGCATTGCCAGCCTGGCACCAAGGACAAATGTAAGTGAAGCCTGGACTCTGAGGCTTGACTCACCCCGGTGGGACACAGAATTCTGGGTGATACCTGAGCCTTTACGTGGTGAAAACAACAGGAGGAATTAAACCCCTTCCTGTTGCTCAGGTGAGCCCCAGCTATCCAGAACTGGAAAGCAGTAGGCTTTTCACTTCTCATCCAGAGACAGCTGAGCTCACTGGTGAATGCTCTACGAGTGTTTTGGCTTGGGTACAGCCAACAATCCAAGCAGCCTTCTGAGGAATCAGGTGGTAAAGATAAGCAGACTGTCACCCTGTTGATGTTGTCTCAGTCACAGCAGCTGCCCTCTCCACCACACCCAATCTCCACCACGTTTCCCCAGCTATAGAACAGAAAAAAATACCTTGCCTTTTCCAGTAGACAAAAGGACAGCAGGTGAGAGGTGGTGATGGAGACCTAGAAAATGCACGGGGTTGCCCATACAGCACTAACTTTGGGGGATGTGCCTTTAACTTTCTACCTGCTTGTAAAATGCTGAGCACTTGCTTAGAAACAGGGAGTGGACAAACACATCAGTTAATCCTGTCAGAGCCTTTGATCATCACAAAACCAACAGGCACAGCTTTGAAAGTTGCCAGCAGCAACTTCCCAGCCTCTTATTATCATACCCTGAACACAAACTACTTTTTGTTCCCCTTGTTGTATTCAGAATAATTCTTTCCAAGCTGCTGATCTGCAGGCAGAGCATTCAGCTGCTGGCTCATTCAGTTCAGCACCCATTTAGAAGTACCAAACTACTCAAAACCTGCTCGCTAGCCTCAGCTGCCACATAATCCTCCTCTCGCTATGGGACTGGGCACGCAAAGGCCTGTGCATCTGACAGAGCTGTGTATTGATGTTTACTGAGACAGCTGAACAAGAGCAGCACGTTTGTCATTGTCCCTAAGAGTATTTTTGTTTTTTCTTTCTATTAAGATGCAATTCCCTTCATTTCTGCTGCATTTTGTTAGTGCTGGATGTCACAACCCCCAAACACTTAGAATATTTTCTTTGCAGAGAAGCCCGGCAAAGCCCCCTTTCCCCTCAGCCCGATCTATGTTGACTTTGACAGGTGGAGAGATCATTTCCAGGGCTTACAGGCAGAGTGCCACACCCTCTGCCACACATTTTATTACTTGAAAACAGGAGACGGAACATCTTTAGCATCTTTTAGAGTGTTGTTTCATTGTGTGACCCTGATATGTATTAAGGAATCCAGACTCCAACAGGAAGGTTTCTTTCTGCATTTAACTGTATCTAAAAGTCACCCTGAGGCACCCGACTGACACCTATATCACAAGTCCATTAAATGCTCAGTAGAACATTTGTGCCAGCACCTTGGAGCAAACTACATAATTAAATGAATTAATCACCCTCCGATGCATGCAGGGAGTGAGAAGGTCATGTATTTTCCCTCTTCTAATGTATTCAGGATTCTGGCATGGATTATTCAGTAATTAACATGTTCCTGTTCACAGCAGCTCCTGGAGAAAAAGCTAAAGATGTGTCAAACTTTTTTTCTCATCTACATCACCTTTCTGGGAACGAGCTCCTTGGCAGGCTGCTAAAGGTGCATTATGGAAAGCATTACAGCCAGGATTACAGGTTCCTTGTGCTTCCACAATATACCTCATCTCAGTCACCAGAGCTGGAGTGAGACAAAATATTCGGTCCTAGGACAGATGGAATTTTCCCAAGTGCCAGAAGACATCATCTGGAAAATTCCATTCACATGAAAGTCCTACTCTTTGCTTCCTCTCCCCACCAGCTTTTACAAGACCTGTCAGTATCAGCTATAAGCCCCGTAAGGTCAGGAATTACCTGTGGCACAAACCACATCGACAGCCTTACACATTGCCCGCACCTTCGCACCTTGGCTGTGAGCCACTGCGTGTGACCCGCGTGAACTGTAGGAAGAACTGCAGGAGGAACTGCAACAACTGCAACCCCCTCAGGACAACGACAGCCGCTGCCCCGCGGCACAGCCAGAGCTTCCGTGTCCTCAGCAGGCAGCGCGGCAGCGACCGGCTGCAAGTGCCTTAGTGTTTATGCATGGTATCGGACTTGGGCAAGCTGCTTTACAGGAACTAATTCCTTCCCTATGCAGGAATCAGTTTGCTGTGCCATTGCAGAGCAAAAGGTTCAGGCATTCCCACGGGATCCTGGGCCAGCCTGTTACCATTTCACTTCTGGCAATACCAAGGCATATGTATAAAGAGGGATACAAGGAGCTGAAAATGAAAGAATCCCTCTGGTTTTGGCACCGGTATGACTAACGTGGGAAAGCTATTCAGAAAATACGCTGAGGAAGGAGACGATTCAGGGAAATATCACAATCGTGGTTGAAGAATTAAAAAAAAAAATTACTTGGAAACTCAGTCAGTGTAACTTCAAATGAGACGTGCAGGGATGAATTAGGTGATTGTAGCCCTATACGAGGCAGAATAGTATGTATAATAAAGGCACTTTATTTGAGCAAAGATACAACAAGATTCAAAAGCTGGAAGCAGAAGGTGGATGAGCACAGGAATAAAGTATGAAATTTTAACAGAAATCCCCAAGTCAGAACAGAATGTCGTATCTTTCTCCATCAAATTTGGTTGAATAGAAAACCATGTTACTTTCTAAACATGGATTTTAGGCAGATTATTTAGCACTAGTGCAGAAAAGCATGTCTGAATACTCACCTCTTTCTATTTAGGATTAGTAACAGAAAGCAAAAATGGAAGAAAAAGATGGTTCCTGTTCCAAGCAACATTTGCCATTCCATTGACAATGACAATGGCGGATTCTCATGTGTTTGTGTGTGCATGTCTCTGCATTTCTGTGACTAGTGCTTGGGAAGCAGAGTATTAGTTCTCTAACAGCCCTTGGCAAGCACTAGGATCCAGTGGGACAGCAGACACTCTGCAAAAAAAACCCCAGCAAGTACCAGGCCCCCCCAAACGACTTATCTTGCTAATGGCAATGTGTACGATGGAGAAGGTGCCAGGCTTCTGCTCAAAGGCCCAGTGAGGGCTCTATGACTCAGTCTACAGCCTGTCTAAATTTTGCTTCCATTAGCTTCTTGTGAGGCCCTGAAAACACACACTTAACATGAGCAAAAGTCTAAATGCTCACAGACAGAAATCAGAAAACTGTTGCAGGTATCCCAGGTTTTATGAAACTTGTCCAAACCCCAGGCACATTATCAGATAACCTGCAAGGCTTTTCTCACATGAAAGGTTAGAAAAGATCAGATATAGTAGAGAGAAAAGATGGTTTTATGACTAGAACAACAGATGTTCAAACCTACCACTGATTTTCTCTCTGACCCTAAGCACCCCTGAAACAGTAAAGCTTCAGCCACTACAACTGCCAGAGAATCGCTGGAGCCAATATAACCCACAGTTCGTAGCAAAGATGTGCCCCACTATCCTTCCACTCTGCCTCAGGGTCCCATCTTTTATGTTTAGGAAGCACGGGCATAAACTATTGAGAAAGCTACACTAGGAGGGCTTCTATATACCTACAAAATAATCCTGAGTCTCCTCAGAAGTCCGTTGGGTTTAATTACTGTGAAGATACAGCTGTGGTCTCGCAGCCTCAGAAAGCGACCTGCAGCTGATATACAACACTGCACAGAGCGCCCAAGTTACACTGGGTTTCTGTGCTGTCCATGACACCAGCATGAACTGCTGTAACCTGGGGGTAGACTGACTGGCCCTGAAATTTTGGAACCCACTGCACAAGGTTATAAAACCCACCAAGCACTACTGTCCCCACAGAGCCCACCTCTGCTACGGCAACTACAAAAGAACTCTTTTCTCTCTAGACACCCAAAGGAGAACTACTGAACAGGTACAAGCCACCACTCATTTCTCCCTCCCTTCCAAACCATCATCCCTTCCGCTCTGCCCCTCGGCCCCAGGGAACACGAGCAGGTTATACCAGGAAAGGCTGTCACGACGAAGAGTACGGAGTTGGGGAGAATAAGAGCAAACCTGCAAAGGAATGCCCTTGGTTCTGTGCTATTCTCAGATCTTATGTTTCAGGCAATGAAACTGGGCCAAGGTAATGGCCTGCCATGTTTTCTTTTTTCTAGGCTGCTAAGAAAGTCCTGCAATTTTCAGTAACGTCCAAATCTCTTCCACTAGTTCTGGTTTTATAAATTCTAATTCATGACATGAGTTGATATTCCAAATCTTTCAGAGACTAGCAATAAGGAAGAATAATATAAGAATTGTTAAAGACCCCATGAACTTTGAGGCTGTTGGTGCTGCATTTATTTTTTCCATATATATTTTGTAAAGGAATTCTGCTGTTGGTCTAAAATGCAGGAAGCGTATAGTATATTACTCAGTTTCACAGACTAGCACATTTGATTAAATTAAATTGATCTACAAACACTTCAAGAACTATTCACTCCATCCTATAGCTAAATTTATGTTGTATTTAATCAAACTAATATTTAGACACTTAATATCCATAACAAATTTGCTGGGGCCTAAAACAGTTCAGTGCACAAAAGAAGGGTATAAATGAACAGTTAGGATGCTGAGCACCAGCTGCTGTCGCTGTGCCTACGAGAGTACACGTGTATCACCCAGTGAGTGCTACTGGGCAAAGAGATGGTGGACGTTTCTGACCTGATCCAGAGCACATTCAACCTGATAAGCAGCCTTCTACTGATTCCTTTTTGCTAGTCTCAGGACTAAGAGGAATACTACTTCCACAAGTTAAATAAGGAAACAAAACATGTTCAAAAATTTGAGTTCTTAATTCTAAAGAAATGAAGAATTTATTCATTACAGATTATTTTTTCAATGGAAAATTAGCTTCCTGCAAGACTAACCTTTCTAATCACCCTTATTTTACAGTGTAAAATAAAATGACCCATCATTTTGACTTCCTGCAACTCCGTACAGACATCTGCCCTGTAAAAGGGAGCAGAACTACTCAGGTGCATCTTCCTGGGGTGGGTGTCTCAGCTAGACCATGCAGAGAATGTTCAGGCACAGGCAGACAAAGAGACAAAAAAGGGATGGAGAGAAGCAGATATTATTCCAGGCATTTTAAAGGTCCTACAATATTTGGCAGAAGAGAGAAAAACAAACAAACCAAAAATTCACGTCATGCATCAGAAGGAAAAAAAAACCCAAACAACCCAGGAAAAAAGTTATTTGTTCTCAGTGGATGCTAACAGCTTTAATTTGTAAAGACTTAAAAGTACCCTTTAAACAAGGGGTGCCATGTTTTACAGACCTCGTTCTCTAAGACACTCCACACAATTTATAGCAGAGAAAAGCAGCATGCAAGCAACCTTCTATTCCAAGTGACAACAGCTTCTGTTCCCACACAGATTTAGGCTTCACGGATTTATGCTTGCTTCCAACTTAGCTACCAGGCAGCAGAAATACACAGCAGCCTGTGGAGCATTTCTTCCAAGACAAGAGGGCGATGGCTATTTCCCAAACCCACTACTGAACTCCTTTCAGATTGCCACCAACGCTGTGTGGCTTCAGTGGTCTGCTCCTGGCTTCAAGCTCTGTTACCTTCCTGTGACTGACTCCCTTTCCAAGGATGAAAAGGGGAATACGAGCATACAAGAAGGAAAAACGATAAGCAAAGAGTCACATGAAGATCCCTCTTTTCAGGAGTAAACCAGACTGTAAATCTGAACAGCTGATCTGCAGTCTGACCACTGCCACAGCTGCCCTTCTTGTACGCTACTGCATGCACACACCTCAGAGCCACTGGCTGCTCATTCCACTCCACCAGCTTCAAGAGCCAGGAGAACTTCAAAAACTTTTTATCTAGCAGAAACTAGGTGGTGTGAACAATTGCACCTGATCTTGGTGGAGCAGAATGTTATCAAACAAGGCCCTCCTGGAAAATGAAGGCAGCCAAAGTAATGCTTTGACAAACATCTTTGAAAATACGTAAAGACAACAAACTCGGAACATGGCTGCTGGAATCCCACGGGACATGTGAGATCCTGCAGGGCTCTGTGGTTTATGACACACATGGGAAGACCTTTTCTAAGGGTCAGGGTTCCAGCCTTCCAGTAGGTATGACTCGTTCACATCGAGCATGTGCTTGCAAGGTTGTGTGTATGTGCTGAAAATCTGAATGTTTGAACGTCTGGTTCCAGATCTGAACCTAGGTCTCATCTCTGAGCACAGAGAATAGAGCTGGCTTTTCTGCAAACTTTTTAAAATTGTATTTTATTTACATCAAGAATCAGGCCTAGGACCTTGTCCAGCATTGACTGTCAGACCTCAAGGACCTGATGTGTAGCTAGTATCTGACATGTTACGAATCCACATAAACTGGTGGTAAAAATATCAGTTATGCTCCTTACTTTTACAAACACAGGGACAGAAGCTCTTTTTGCATATATTCCATGTTGACTGGATTCCTGTTTGCCATTGTGGGATTCACTTCAATTCACTAGCCATGTAAATGATCTCCCATCTACGTGCCTGGGCTTTGTCTAGTCGCCACGCTCAGTCAGAGCATAACGCATCTCCGTTGCCTTAAGGCACCTCTCCTTGAACAGAAAGAACAGCCTCCAGAGCTGCTGCCCTCTCTCCACGCAACACTATGTGAAGTTATAGTTTAGCCAAGGTAATTTTAATAACCTATGAGTTGGGTGAGATATCACAGCATGGTCAGCGTTGGAAGGGACCTCTGAAGACAATCTAGTCCAAGCCCCTGCCAGAGCAGGTTCTCCTAGAAGAGGCCACACAGAATCACACCCAGACAGGTTTTGAATGCCTTCAGAGAAGGAGACTTCACAGCCCCTCCGGGCAGCCTGTGCCAGCACCCTGTCACCCTCAAAGTAAAGAAGTTTTTACACATATTCAGATGGAATTTGTTGTGTGGCAGTTTGTGCCCATTGCCCCTGGTCCTGGCGCTGGGCACCACTGAAAAGAGCCTGGCCCCATCCTCTTGACACTCGCCCTTCAGATATTTGTAGACACGGGTAAGATCCCCTCTCAGCATCCTCTTCTCCAGGCTGAACAGGCCCGGCGCTCTCAGCCTTTTCTCCCAAGGGAGATGCTCAGCCTCCACTAGTGACCTCCGTCTGTGGCTAAGGGGAAACCCACAGTGCAAGCTGATACCAGATCACAGAGGAACTTAACAAATTCAGCTACAGGGAAGGTCACATGACTTTTTAGTATGATGATTACTCTTGCTGTATTTCAATAACACCAAGATGTAAACTCAAAAGATCTAACACATTTCCTATACTTAAAACACTGGAGGTGAGGGTGTTTTGTTGTGTTTGGGGGTTTTTTTGTTTTTGTTTTTTTTTTTAAATAAATCCACATGCTTGTGTGTGCAACACCTGCACAAAGTTTTCATTTATAATTTAGATAGAAAAGCAGTTCACAAATCATAATGAACAAGGTCTGAATAAACACAGCAGAGACTTATGTGCAGAGCATAAACTGCATAGTTAGACAAGACTGATGGCAGGGTTTTTTCTTTGTCCCTATTAGAATTTTGTTAGAAAGATTAATCCCGTTCCAGACAACTCATAGTATTTGAGATGTTCTGTACAGACAGTTCAACAACTATGTCAACGGTTTCATCCTTGGCAACCTCAGGCCCACACATGGAGAAAGGAGAGACCCAGAGGGTGACACCCCCCCGTTTTAAGAAGAGCACCAGAACCAAATGGATTTCCCATCTGTCACGGTTTAACCTGAAACCAGGACACCATCATAAAGACAACTCATGAGGGGCACAGGGTACTTTTGTTGGTGTTTTTTTTGTGTGGTGGGTTGTTTTTTGTTTTTGTTTTAAAGCAAGAACAAGAGAAAAGAAAAAAGTTAACTGAAATTTGTTCAGCGAAATGCAATACATAGAACTTGGTAACATGGTAACAAAGATGCATTATATTGCACCAGTTTACACCATGGATTAATCCTGTCTGGTAGTGTCACATGCACAGCTAACCGTGAATATTATTAAGGATCAGTAATAATAATAATAATTTAGCTGGTCAGGTAACTTGATCCAAGCTAATATTTTCTGTTAAAATGCCAAGAAAAGAGAGCTCTCTATGAAGTTGATAATACAGTAGTGGAAAACCAGAAAATGTTAGACAAGCATCCATTGCAAATTTGTATGCTCATGGGCTGTATTGTGCCCCAGATCCATCATGGGTCATGAGATACTTGACTGCACACCAGCGGCCAACATGTTGCAAGGATTCAACCACATAAGGAATAAAGAAAGAAATCTCTTCAGTGTAATTCCCACAAGATGTTTATATTCAGACCACCACATCAGGAAAACCTTCTCATGGCCAGAAATTTGAATCCACATGCAAAAGCCCACAGAGACATTTGGGCAACCAGTAGGACACCTCTGACAAATCTTCCTTCTCTTTTTATAGTCTGTGGGTTTAGATTTGTGGATGAGGCTTTAGAAACCTTTTGCACAATACAGTGGTGATCAGCACCAGATGTGCAGAGAAATGAGTAAAAAGCAGTATCTTAAAAGGCTTTCAACATTGTACCTTCCTTTGATGAAAAACAGCAAGCAAACAACAACAAAAATCTTTCTTTACATCCATTAAAAAGGGAAAATTCATTACAAGTAACAAAAAAATGTTAAAGAGAAAAAACTCGGCTTAAACCTTTTTTCCTTGTTACAAAATACTGACTCTTTCAAATGAAACATTTTTTTTTAAATGTTCTGTGGTTTTTGCTTTTTTCTGAACTGACATGATCCTCTGAAGCAAAGTTATCTGCTTTCACGCCTTGGTGGGACCCAGGCCTTTTCAAGCAAATACTGCTTTATTTTATTTTAAGTTTCTAACAGAGCAAAAGCAGAGTCACTGCAGAGAGAAGCAATGAAACAAAGGAGGACGACGTTGATGGACTTCCCAAGGTCGCTGCAGGTGCCAGACAATGGTTCCCAGGAGGGGAAAATATGGTTGTTTAAAAACAAATTTGGTGCATGTGGCAAGCGTGGATGTTTCCCCGTGAGATCCAAGGTGACATGTATGACGACAGACATAGGAAAGGAGTAAGGGGAAGAAGGGAGAGGGGAGGGAAGAAAGGACGAAGAAGAAAAAGAAAGAAAGAGAGAAAGAGAGAAAAATAGATAAAAAAAATTAGGTCATAAATATAGAAAACATAAGAATCAAAGGTTTATTTAATTTCGTAAATTAAAATGGCTAAAGGTTAAAGAAGAGCATTAGCACATTCACACCGACAAAAGGGCTGGTTCAGAAGCTCAGCAATGTCCAAAGCTGCAGAGCAGGGTCCAAGTCAGGGTTTATGGGGTTCGCAAGCAAATGAGATTAAAAATGATGGGACAGAAGACTCAGCGAGAAACACAAGAAAATGGTTATCTGGTATTTGAAAGGACAACGCTGCCTTTTACACATTCAAAAGAAAAAAAAGAAAAGAAAAGCTTTCGTGTAGCAGACAATCCACCTGCCTGTCCAAGTCCTTCCCTCAAAGCCTGTTGTACCAAGGACTTGGAAAATAGATCCAGGTGACTAAAACCCTGGAGAAGCAAGGTCTCAAGAACACAGGTCTGACTTTTCCATTTAGCCTTCCAGCTGCTTGTACACTACTCTAATGCAATTATTATTATTATTACTACTGAAAATAATACCCTTATCCTTCCAACCACTTTAAGGACACCGTACCGATTACGGCAACAAAGGACCCTACATAATAAATACACATTTTATCTGCAGGAAATTCCTAGCTATTACCGTCAAGCAGAGCAATGCTGTATTAGAGGCATTGGCTCTGACTTCTCCTATGTAGCTCCTTTTGAAATCAAAATGGAAAAGCTAAATGCCATGAAAATGACAAGAGATGCTAAAGGAAACCAATACACAGAGCCCCTGCCCTACTGCAATCCGGCACACCTGCCTCCATTTCCACAGAGGCCTGTGGGCTGTGCGTTAGGAAAACCTAGCCTGCACCCTGGAAATATTTTCCCCAATGTTATTAGTTTGGGGATTGGCTCGGGGAACCAAAGAGTCTGGAAACACCTTGGAAGGCCTAATAGAAACCCAAGTCATCTATACAGTGCAGAAACCCTACAGAAACAGAGTCACAAATCCAGCATAGCCAGCAGTAGTCATTTTACTGCTCTACTTGCCCCTGAACCAGAGCACATCCCTTCTGAGAACCAACCACATCCATCTGTTGGGTCAATCCTGCTGCAAATTTGCACTCCGAAACAACAGCTTTTCAAAGCGCTTCCAACATTTCCATGTGCAACGTTTGAGCATCAGCCTCAACTCCTCATTCCTCCTACGCTGCATGCCAGACTGAGGAATAACTTCAGAGAGGCCAAAGAAGTTATACCTGTGATAACAAACCAGGCTTTTTTTTTTTCTTCTTTTTTTTTTTTATTTTCTTTTCTCATTTTTTAGAGGGTCCCTGTCCATGTTACTGTTGGATTTAAAGGGCTCAGCGGCATCTGTGCTCGTTGCTCCTCCCATTGCCATGGGACACGGCAGTATGAACACCGTATTCCAAAGGCAACAGTATTCTTAAAATTTGCTAATGCACCTGTACAAGACATTCTAGCTGCCCCAGGTAGCTTTGTTGTCCCATTGGGTGTGTAACAAAGGCTAAAAGAGAACATCAACACATGAAGGCAACAATGGTTGCACACAAAGGGCTGCAGAGGAACAGAAAGTCCGATCGGTACTTGTAACCTTCCCTGGGGAGATACGTCATGGTGCAAAGAAACCACTTTCTGCTGTTCCCAGCCTACCACGTTCGACTGTTCAGCTCTGAACTGACCTTAAGGCACTCTTTGCCAAATCACCCTCACTTTCTCCTGCCACATCAGTCACAGTTGTCCTTCAAATATGTGAGGGTAGTAAGTATTAGAGCTGTTGAAAATGAGAATCAGAGAGTAAGTTGCTTAATGAGTTACTGAAGGTCCTTCCACCCAAAACTACAGCCTTGTTCAACCACACATCCCAATCTCTCTTTTGCCCCATTTCCCTCCTCCTCTCTATCCTCATCCTCCCTACCATACATATTTTTCAAGCCCCAAGCGACTAGGTCAGTCCTTTGTACGCTTAAGAACAGAATCTGGCTTGATCAGGTGGGGTTTCAGCATGCAAACCGCACAAGGTCTCAGCTGTTCCCTTCCGACAGGAAGGCAGTGGGCGCAGCGGGGGCAGACCAAGGATTAAAATCACAGAGCAAGGGAAGGACTGAAGGAAACTCTCTAGTTGTTCTGAAGAAAAACACGAGACTGAGTTAACAAACTAGAAGACAGAATGAAATCAAATCACTCCCTTCAATATGGACCGTCAGCACCAATCCTGGCATGAATATGCCTAATCCTTGGCTGTGCAGTGATTTTGTTTATCCATCTGCCATTACCTAATCAGAACATTAATTTACAGGTAGTCCAGCAATTTCATCCTTGAGGTTTTGCTTGTTTGGAGGGTTTTCCACCCCCCACCTCCCCCCTTTTTTTTTTCTTAATGTGCACTACACTACTACTACTGTCCTTCCAGCAAACTGCACAATTCCTAGCATCTCAGCTGATAGGCTCTGTTTCTTGCAGCAATTGTGCTTCTACCTTACTTTTTCAGCACGCTAGTAAGTACAGTCTGTCTGAAATAAGGGTTTCCAGCAGCATTCTAATGCTATTTAGTTTACTTTTTCCTAATGCCCTACCCAACAGTGAAACAGTGCTGTTTTAAAATGACTCTAATTTGATCTCTATTTCATTTCATAAAAAAGCCTTCAGAGAAAGATTTTAACCTCTTCCCCTTCCAACCACTAGCACATTCCTTATGCCTTTATTTCTCCAAAGGCTGAGCTGGATGGACAAATGAGCAGTAAGCAAGCCCAAAGCAGATTTGGAAGGGAAATGGGCATCATGAAAAGCATCGCCCCAGAAATCTGAATGGTCTCTTTTGCTTTAATTTAAAATGGGAATACCACTTTCTGGTTTCAGAAAGCTTTTTCTAGCCACTGTTTTTCTCACCTGGCAATCCTCTTACCCTGATACAAAAAGCCAACATTCCCTGTAAACAGTCAGACAAGGATTTGTCATGTAGCATTCCTAACAGTGTACTGCTAATGCTGTACATACTGTAACACAGACTACAGTACAGGTATGTACACGGCAAAAACTAAGCTTTGGATGGGTAACCAATTGTGATAATGGCTTTAAGCAAGCAAGTTGTCAGGGTTACTCAGGCACATTAAAGGATGCAGCACTGTTGCATTAATTGGAAGCAGAAAACAATGGTAAAGCTTATGACTGCTGTACCTGGGATGACAGTAGGCTGAGCAGAAGTTCGGAAAGCATAGTGAGCTGGTTTGGACTTCCCTTGCTGGTTTTCAGCTATCACATAAACCTCATACTCCGCATTCCAGTCCAGGGACTTGAGCATGACGTGGTCACTGCCAGACGGGAGTCTGATCTCTGGTTTCCATTCTGAGGAATGCTTCTGCAGCGCAGCGAGATGACAGGCAGGGATGCAAAGCACACAGCACATTAGTAGCCAGCTTTGAGAACGCTGTAACGGCTAACTAACAGACAGGAAAAGTGGGGAGGTTTCTCCGCAAGCACACGCTCCTCAGCTAATTCAGGGGTGCAAACCATCGCGTGCCGTGGGCTCTAAGTGGAGAGGACAAGAGGTACTGAAGCAGCCTCTTTCCTGCTCAGAATCATTTTCTGCAGCGTTACCACACCTCAAGAAAACGCCTCAGTTCTTCCTCTCATCTTTGCCACATCACTAGACTACTTCCACTTCAGAGGGGAAAAGCTGCAACTCCTCTATGTCTCTGCCCTGCAAAGCACTTTAAGGGTGTCCTTTCATGTCTCAGCATGCCAAATGTAAATCATCTGAGAGACAGAGACTTACCCCTTAACACAAGTCTAGCCTAGCTCACCTAGCTGTTCTATTCTGCACCATTTAAGGGAGATTTTAAAAGGCGCACACAACTAGCAGCTTTGATAATTCCTACTCCAGTTTCAGGGAATCTGGATGTACATTTCACCCAGATGAAATTGAAAAACCTACTGCCAAGGTACCTTGAGACAGTCTTAGGCAGTTTTCTGAGACTGGAGTGTGCTAACAGACTTTTCCGTCTCTGCTGGAATTTTGTGGCACTAGATTGCCCTTTTGACATTCCAAAGACTCTCCCTACTCTAAGAAGGGCTAAGTAACCTAAAATGCACAAAAAGATGGTGGTAACAAATACTCTTGGGATTTCTAGACCACAGAGCAAAGTCTGCTCTGTGACTTTACTCTGAGGACAGTTCATTTGTAGCATATAAAGAAAATGTTACTAATAACAATATGGGATTAGTTCAGCACCACATCTGCCAGACTCAGCCACTGAGAAAGTGTCCTGCTTTCTTAACAGCTGGAAATCTTCCATATCTCAGCTCAAACACACTGGTACAGCTGAGCTGCTCCCAGGTGTATTAAGACTGAGAAAGTATGCAGACAATAGGCAAAAAAAAAGCTTCAAAAACTTCTGGCATTCTTCCTGCTGCCCTGAAGAACTTCATATTCTCACTGACCCTCCCTCAAGGTCTTATTCCTCAGGGATGTGCTAAGCAATCTCTCTGACTGGGTGTTCTTTTCTAGGAAAAAACCAGCAAATACCATCTAGCACAAAACAAGGGCCACGTTCAGCTTGCAACAATACTAGGTGCTCATCCCATAGATGTTCTTTCCCAAGACTAGGACTACATGTTTTGCTCAGAGAATCATGTATTTTGCAGTCCTGGGTAATTTACAATGAGACCTGATTAAGTTCTGCCTAAAGGGGAACTGCTTCCAATAGCATCTCTCACTTTATCTGTGTCTATACTGACTACATGGAATGTCTCATTCAACAACCTGCAGATTGAGTTGTTACCGAAGCACCCATTACTCAATCAAACACGGCAGTTCCAATGACCAGTGGAAAGTTATGATTAAACACGTGTCTGAAGGTGGGCAGTGCTCTACACTACGAACCTCTGATCCCCAGCTATTTAAACTGTTGCTGGCCATCCCATCTCAGAAGTATAGGAAATTAAATACTACTAAGTCCCTGTGGCTACCATATGCTCACAATTCTACAGAAGACAACATGGAGAAATAACCTTTCATAGTCAAAGGGAAAGAAAATGAGACAAAGACTTTGTATGTTGCTCTGTGCTCGTCATATCTGATACCCTATACACTTTCACCACACCTGCTTAGCATGTATTCCTGTACTGGCCTGCCTACAAGATCTTAGCTTCAGGGTTGTCTGTCTTCATAGTGAAGCCTCAATACTGAACAGGCTAAATACAAATCAGGCTTGAGCGTCAGTCATACTTACAGCTTTGTATTTGATCAGATAATGTCTTATTGGGGAGCCACCATCATCCTGCTTGATAACATTCACTTTAATGGAGTTTCCGTCTTCTCCCATCTGACCTTCCAGTTTGGGCGCGCTGGGTTCCCCTGAAACAACGGTGGATTTATGTTTATTTGAAAAACAATAAAATCACACCAAAATATTAGGGAAAAAGTATTCATCAAAATCAGAAAAATACTTCATTATACTCAGCTGCCAGGGTACCAGCCTCACTTGACCCAGCCACAGAGGCCACTGTGTGTGTAGGGTACAAACACCTGCAAGACCCAAGTATTTCTCGCATTTGGTGGTTTGTTTTCACTGATACAAGTTACCGGTTTTGTGTGTGCCGGAACGGAGTCAGAGGCTGAGTGAAAAAGACCCCACCCTTCTCCAAGAACATCCTAGAGCAACAACTGGCTCCTCGCTATTTTTGTTGTAAAACACCTGGAAAACGTCAAGACAGGGCACGTGGCAAACGGGCAGGCTGCTCCTGTGAAACGTAGATATGAAGAGCATCATTGAAAAGGGACATTATGCTTGTCATACAGACCTGTGTTTGCACTTTGAATGCTGTTTAGGTTTTATAGCTGCTGGACCAGAGACTCACTGGTGAGCTCACTTAGACGAGTGTGAAAAAAATGGTACTGAACCACAACAGCATGGCTTTTCAGTCGGCTTGCACGGGTGTAACCAATGACAGTGAACACAGGCTGGAGAGAACTAAACCCCTTCACTCTTCTGTAATAACCACTTTTAAAAGAAAAAGCTATCATATCCCAATTTGCAGCCCTGGCATCAGCAGAAAACTGAAATGCCATTTGCCTCTGCACGGCACGCTGATTTACAGCTACACCCTTCCACACCCATGTCTCTACAACTGCTTTTTCTAGCCAATTCCTCCATAACCTGCACACACGATCTGCAGGGGGTGGTTCCCCAATCCCAGTTCAAGTACTTCCTTCTTGCACCTTTATTATAACATCTCTCCTACCAAAAGTCAAATCCACAGATTGGCCGATTACGTATTTACATCCCCCCGCCTTCAGAAATACTGCAGCAAATCGCTCAGGAGACAGGCTTTCTCCTTCTGCTTTTGTGTTACCCCAGGGATAACTGTTTGCAAAGCACTCTGACAGAATTTACTATGCCAGAGGCATTATTACCTGTTTCTGTGGTTTTGTGGAAAAAGAAACCCACCGACTAACCAACCTCTTGTCCCCAACAACGTTAAGTATCAAATTAGCAGAAGAACATCAATGATAAAAGAGCCCTGGTCTCTCTTTTCAAAAGTGACATAGACCACAAGATAGCTCAGATCCTGCTAACTTTCTGTCGGTTTGCTCCATTTTGCTCCATTTTACGTAAAGGCAAGAAAGGTTTAGGTTCTCCTGTGGCAATGCTCGTCTGAGGCAGGAGTTGCAGCTATTATTTCCACAGCCCTGAAATGTCCCAAGAGTTTCAATGTTAGTCAGCCATTAGGATCTGACAAAATTTATCAGAAATCTTGCTGAAGCTTCCTAGGTCATTTTAATGACTTCTTTAGTATCATCTCCATGATGTAGTCTAAGTGCTTAAGCCATCAATTCTGGACTTAAAAGCTTCTTAAGAACTTTTGACCATTTTAGCCGCTGGTCTCTGGAAGCTATTCTGCCCAGTTGCTTTATGGGTGAGCTGAGCAAAACCAACACTGCAATTATTTGGAAGTTAAAACTTACAAATCAGCTGCAGCTGGCAAATCCAGAAAACTCCTGAGATTAACTACACCCTGCTGGCTGGTCTCATTACAGGGTCCTAATTCTTACAAGTATTTTATATAACAATTAAGGCGGTTGAATGTTAAAAAGCAAAAAATTCCTACACCTCTGTTTAACCACAGTTATGCACATTTAATGCATTTTGGAAGTATTTCTATTTATTCATCTGAGTGGTGAGTAGCTCATTTAGAGCTGACTACAGGAAATTTATATACAACGAATACACCGGACAATGCACATCCTGTGTTTTGCTGTGCACCTTGAATCTAAATATACTTCCCAAATGTTTGCAGCCCCAAACATTTCCACAGGTTTGCTAATGCTGAGCACATGCTTTAACATTCTAGCTTGAAGTGATCTACAGCTCTACTAAAGCACCTCTGTCTTTGCTTGCAGTGCCACTTGTGCTTTGGACAGTAGGCTTTCTTGAACACATGCTCACTGACACACCAAAGTGTGCTGAAATACAATGGAAAGATGATCCAATTCTGAATGTAACCCAAAGAGAACTATACCCAAATCTGAAACAGTGACATTCGCGACCTAAGAGCCTGAATGTAACCAAATGAGAACAAAACCAGGACACTGAAGTAACATTTGTGACTTTTAAAAGGCTCAGCCCGTTCCCTAGCGTAAGACTTCTAAAAAGACTTAGTTCTGTTGCATTATACTAAAAGTGAAAGGAAATAATAATCTAGTAGTTGTATTAAGATCAACTTTGAAAGATAACATCAGTCACGGGAATTTCCTTCAACCCCAAAACCATTCTCAATTCTAAATCTGTTCCGCCTGGATTTGTATTCAGCTACTAATGGAGAGCACATGCATTTCTGACTGGCCAGAGAAAGGTTAATCTTCCAATATCTTTCAAAGTTGATCTTCAGAAGTAATTTGAAGCCCTTCCCCCTCCCCCTCCAAAGAAAGAATTCCAGCACATTTGCTTTGGTGAAACATCAATGAGAAAACTGCAAGACCTAGACTGAAACAGTAATTTAAGATTCATTTGATTTTCTTGCAGGCTAACACATGCTCTAATATACCAACTGTTCCAAGGTAATCACAATCCATGGATACACAAAGCTTTTTGATGTGAGATACACACATTCGTGTTTCACAACACAGTAACTTCTCTTAAAGATGTAAAGAGGGAATGCTCCTTTTTCCCCGTTACATTTTCCTTTTCCAAATCCTTGCCTCTGCCTATATCCCCATTACAAGACTCCCACGATACCAGCTGGACGCTCAAGAGCTGTGTTCCACCCTGTGACAGGTTTCTCAGTGACTGTACCTTGAAAACACAACACTAGCGCTCTCAAGGTGACCACGCAGCTGCCCTTGCATGGACCTCTTACTGCAGTTTGAGGCAGATGGCACACAGCAGTAGTTTTTCCTGTTTATGGTACAAGAGGTGCCACACACTCCTCTGGACTTCTCCTGGTTCACATAGTACAGGGCCATTCATGTCTTGAGAAAGGACAAGAGAATTTCGTGTTTAACTGATGACTACATTTGCCATCTACTGTAGAGACAAAAGGGTGGATTTTTATCTTTACTGCCAACTAACTGAGGCTGCGTATTTGAAAAGCCCTTCCCAGCCCAAGTTTCTCCTGGAATTACGAAGGCTTTCAGCATTCATAATTCATACAGTGCATTGTGGACTGAAAATTAAATGGGAACAGGCACGTTTTAGATGAGCAGAAGTACCTCACCTAGCCATACTGAAAACACCAGATTAAGCAAGCAATTACTTTTTTTTTTTCCTTCCTCAGTCTTAGAAGAAAAATATCACTCCAAAGGTTACTGGCTTTGACTATTGAGTCAATTTGAATTGAAGAAGCTATTACTGCAATAATTGTGTCATGACTATTAACCGATAATTAAATGAAACCAGAAGCAGATGTCTTGTTTTATCTTTTCACACACAAGAAACCAGCTCCCAGTAACAACTGGGGGTGGGGCATTCATAGCTACTTATTTTGCTGGACACTGAGCCACTTGACACTGCTGAAACATTTATGAGCAGCAATGCTTAACTGTTGCCGTATTTGTGGTGGACTTGATGAATGGCTTCACTGATAACTAGACAGTACAAGATCAACATCTCCTTGGTAGTCTTTCCCATCCCTCACCTCAGAGGGATAATTAATAATGAGTAAAGAGATCCTGAAGTGGTAAGGGAACACTGTACTTAGAGTATTTGAGCTCTTATCTAACACAGGCTAGAAATTTTTTCCTGTGATTGAGCACCAAGACTAAATTTGAAGGAACATCCTTTGGAAAGATGCTCGTTCTTGATATATTTTAAATGTCAGAGATGCTGCTGTACCTTATACATAGCCATTCCAATCATTAACTGCCCTCTCTGCTGAAACTTTGCTTGACTCTCCTAGCTCCCGATTCCTTCCTTCCCCAATAGTTCAAATGCACTTCTGCCCTGAGAAACATCCTCTCCCGACAGGAGAATATGGACCGCTCCTAATGGCTGAAACCCAACAGGTACAGCAGCGCAAGCCCTGGTGAAGAATACTTTAGTTTTCTCTCCATAAATACATGGCATATAATTTCTCTTAAGCAGGCAGATGTAATCCAGATACAGAGCTGTAAAATTAAAAATGGGTTAGTGTGTAGTTTCAAACAAAGGAGGAAGAAGTTTAGTGGGAAAGGTTTAGTCCAGCAGAATCAGCATCCCTATAAGGAGTCATAATGTCAGTAGCTGAAGAGAAAAGGTTGTCATCAGGAGGTTAGAGTAGAAACTCATGCTCACAGAACATGCATCCTCCCTACAGGATGGGGGCTGAAAAGCAAAAGTGCATTACAAAGGTGTGCTACATGCCTGGGGTCTCCCATTTACAGAGATGACTGGACACATTGCAGAAATCTGCGTATTCCACCCATAAAACGTGGGATCCCTAAAGAACGCCCCTTGTGGTGCTGCTACTTAGCTTATTGAGAGCAGGCAGCTCCAAGCATGCCAGACCTCTGCTGTATAATCATTTTACCAACACCTATCTGCTTAGAATTCACTCTGCTGCAGAAGGAGGGATGCAGGATCTTATGCTTTCACTCTATGGTGTGACAATGCTGAGTGACCGTGTCTGAGCCAGGCGGCACCTTATTCAGCCCAGCAGCGAGGGTATCAGCTACTGCGAGTGGAGGCCCCTGTAGGGCAGAAGACAAGCAATTTAAATTTCCAGGACTATGCTTTACTCTCCCTGAGAAATGCAATGGATTTTGCTCAAAGAGCTAGTTCACAGGTTTCAGCCACCCAACATACTTCGATAGAACTTGACCACCTCCGCTGATTTAAACCTCACCCATAGGACACTCTTCAGCAATGGAAAAAAGAAAACCAAATAAGTGCTTTAGTTAGGAGAAAAGCTAATAGATGTGCGCGGCATACTGCCTGCTGCTTGCCATTTAAACTGCCTCTGAGCAAACCTTCTCTGGAGCTGAATGGAGTGCTCACAAAGTCCTGTATTTTGAAAGGCAACTCATCTGCTCTATAATGGCTCTTCCAAAGGCACCACTGCCCAGAGATGACCAGCTGTGAATAAGATCGCCTTCAATCTCTCAGTGCCTTTTAGGAAACTAGGTCTGTTTCTGCTCTCACATCTTCTGTGGCTCTGGGAATTTACATTTTTCTTTCCATTAACTCTTCTTTCTTTATCTTTACAACCACAAAGAGCTACACAAAAAAATAACAACCACTCAAGCTCTTCATCACTCGTCTGTCCAGATCCCTCTCCACATTCCTTATGGCTGGATTCTCAAGAAACAATGATGACAGCAGGAAAGACTCCTGCTGCATTGGTTTGCCTAATACCAGATTTTAGGCCAGAAACATCTTGCTGGCCAGTATGAAACACAAGACACTGGGACTAGGTGGCTCCAGCATTGCAGCTCTTCTCTTTCTAAGCAGCAGCACAATCATTTTGCTGCTTCCCGCGAGGGCTGCCCAACTGCTGCGCTGTACTGGATTACAGTGCAGGTCCCAGGAGTCATCTGAGCATTACTGCATGGTCTTTCTTTTCCAGCAACCAAGTCTATAACTTTAAGAAAGGAAGAAGCCAATGCTTTGCTCCGATAAGAACACGGGACAGTACACACACGAAGTGAAGCTTTACTTATTATGGCTCTGCCCTGTCAGGGTACACATCACGGCAATCCAGTGTTAAGCTCAGAGACCCATTCTCTGGGCTTCAGATGTAACTCACAATGAATCTGACCAACTGTACTTGAAATAAGGAACTGTTCTGCAGGTTCCTGAAGCCCACATCCCTACCTGTTAGCTCCTGCATGTGATGTGAGTGTAGCTGAGGACAGTGCTCTGAGCCATTACATTTTCAAATTATTTTTTATCCATTCCTGCTAAGCCATTAGCACCAATAATCTCCTGCTGCAGGGAAGCAATAAATGTTTCCTGGAATCCTTTCACTGTTGTTTAATTTATATTCAAGTGCTTCCTTGATCTAATATGAGTCTGATGTAGTTGGATTTCAGAGGCAGCTAACTGTTTTTAATTATCTGGTTTTCAGGGAGCGCCACAAGCACCAGGGCTGGATGCAGCTGTAGTGAAAACTTGAGATGGGGAGAGAAGAGAATATGAAAAAGCAACACAAACTTTTCCGTTGTCACCGGGCACTGAGTGTGTGCTGGACCCCAGAAGTGACAGCAGTGTCAATGACAGAAACCTTTCTCACATCTCTTCTCCACTCCCATCAGATGTGTTCCTCCTGCCCACCTTTGAAAAGCAGCTCAAATCGATTACTAGATAACTGCAGCACTTTAGACTATGAGATTAAATCCTTGCCTAGCTGGCTCTAAAGAAAGATCCTGCATCCTTGCTGTGCTTAGAGAATCCAACTGAAACCTGTGGTAATATCTGCAACACATGAACAAGGAAGCAGCTGATTTCTGCAATCTTTGACCATCATGTAAATAGGACTAGACTGTGACTTACAGTGTCACAATTTGAAACGAACATCAGCCATACCTATGGAAAATCTCCACGAGTGGTAAATATACACGGGTGAGAAAGAATAGGTAGGGAGTCTTCAGAATGCACACAAGAGAAGCAAACATCAACAATCAAAAATAAGGAACAAAACCAGAAGAACATGCAAAAACGAGACAACCAAGTCTCCAATCCTCCTGGATTTTGACCAGAGAGGGAAGAGACTAGGGGAAGAGGGGCTGCTTCTATGCATGCAGTGATGTGGGAAGGTTACTGGTGTTAGTTTTGTTTTCCTGGCAAACTCCAGCCTAAATCCTTTCCTGGTGGTGGTCCAAGACAATAAGATGCTTTCAGAAATCATAGCTTGAAAAAAGCCAATTGCTTCCTGGTTTTCAAAATTGTTTGTTTAGTTGGGGAAGCAGAAAAGCAGGAGTTTCCCTCCCTCCCCCCGCTTTAGATTATGCACAGAGTATTAAGTGAAGTTGTAAAAATCACAGTGTTGCAGAAATTGCTTTCACTACCACACGCTTTTCTTGGAGACTGATTCCATCTCCGTAAGCTGCAAGGGTCAATCATTTGCTTCTTGATTTCATGGAGATCACCAGCTACTGTAGCTGTTGCTGGTAAATGAGTTCAGATTAAATCCCTTGCCAGGCTCTGAGATACTGTGCGGGAGGAACAAGGTGCTCTGGCACAAAAGGTGTCATAGTACTTCTGATGCAAATTGTGCGAAGTCTAGCTCCTGTCATGTACTCTGTGCGTGCCTAAATATGCTACTTTAGAAAAAGACAGTTCCCACTCTAGCTAAGTTCAAGTTTTACTCATGATAAAAAAAAATTCTTTCTTAAATCATCAAACCGCATGCTTACCAATAACTAAATTTCAGAGAGAGGGAATTCTGGATCCTTTAGATAGGCTACTAAATATGTACAGTGTGGATATTTGTGTCTATCTGTATATAAACATATAATGTGTAGGGTCAAAATGCTGCTAAAGTGAGAGGAGATAGGGTGTGCGCATTATCTGAGCATCTTACCCACAGTCTCCCAGCGAATAGCCGCCTGTAGCTGGCACACTGGCACCCTGAAGGGCAAAGGATTGTCTCCATTTGGTGTTAATGCCAGGGAGAGGTTTAGAACCTCACTAGGACGCTGGTGTTGGACTCTGACAGTGAAAGAAGCAAATGACTGAGCCGCATGATTTTTGTCTTGGGTTTGGTTTGTGGTTTTTTTTTTCCCCTCTCCAAGTTTTTTCAAACTCAGTATGGAAGCTGAAGCTGAGTTCTTCAGACGCAGACAGTGGTGAGCGACTTCTCCAAAAGGCTGGTAGAGGGATTTTGGAGCGATGGAATTTGGAGATCCCTGGTCACCGACCAGAGGGGAATCCTCACCCCAAATCTAGGCAACCAATCAGAACAAAGTATTTTACCTTCTGTTCACCAGCGTGGACGACATCATCAGCACCATGCAAGCCACATGACAAAGTCACATGATACGCACGCACATGATTGGTTGAAAGGAAAGTGGAGGAGGTCACATGAAAAATACAAAAAAATTAAAAAACTGATGTAAACAATGGGCAAGGGAAAAAAATCAACAACAGAATTACAGACTAAATAAAACAGAAACAAAATTAAATTAGCCAGTATATATCAGAAACACTGGGGAGACAGTAAAATCGCCTGGAAATACAAGAGTATTAAACCATAGAAAGCACTGGGTTATGACCTTGGGAGTGTTAGGCACAGCTGCATCACTGCTTATTAATACCAAGTCAAAGAAGAAACAAAAATTATTGTAGGGTGTGCGCCAGAGCTTGGACAGCTGAAGGAGTCCACAAGACTGTTGGAAAGAAAAAGGGAATACATTGTTATTCAGAAACAGTCCAGGCAGCAGAGGTGAAATGGTCAAAATCAGAGCCCACACAGTTCTGCGAAGACAAACCTTGGCATTTCATACTGATGTGTTCTCCCCTCTGCAGAAACAAATGTCTTCCCAAATATCAATAATAATAACAACTGAAAAAGAGAAATATCTACTATCTGTATACATTTCCGAGGACAGAGCTTTCGATCAAAGAGCTGCAAGTAGAATTTGGTCAGACTGACAGTTATCATTCAGAGTGCACCAGCTCCGTCCAACACATTCAGCCTGAAGATTCAAGGAATGGCATGAGTCACATACAATGAATTACACTGATGATTTCATGTGTGCAAGGGTGTGGTTTTTTTCTGCCAACGAGGAGAGGAATGAAGTGCTCTGCGCCGGAAATTAATTACAAAGATGGCACAAGGAAGACAGCTACTGCTGAAAGAGATGAAAAAGTGTGCAGACTGTATGACAGGTGAATGAAAAAATAAAAATAAAAAAAATCAGTTGTAGGACTGGAGGACACCACTAACTCCATGCTCTGTTTCTCTTCATAAATTACTATCTACTTTATAACTTGCATTTTTCATGATCATTCCTCTGTCTCATCTTAATGAGGCTGCTTCACAGGGCTCTGGTACTTCCCTGTTAATTTGATGTAAAGAGATTAAACCCTTAAATCTTTTGGGTGCTTGTATCTGACAAGATTAAGGACATACCATGACTGGGGAAAGAACTGACGGTAGAAAATGTAAAATCACTTTGTTACGCCTAAGCTTTCAACCCACTGTCCCTAGTTATAAACAGACTTGTGGAACTCTAGGCAGGTGTATCAGGAAGGAGGGAAGTTTAAGAGTTACTGTGAGAATGCCTGGAAAGGCATTCAGTGTCTTCTGCTCATGAGGAAATAGACTGCCAAATCCCCAGTAAGCTTAATATGACATGAGACTTAAAAACAGGCAAGAGAGGTTGTCTTTCGGATCACTTACTCCTGAGAGGAAGCTTTGGTTAAAGATCAAGGGCAAAATTAGCAATATAAATATAACCAAAAGCTACTTTGGATGAGGCTTCCAAGACACAGAAGACATTTGGAAATACTGTCTTTAGCTCAAAACCTTGAATTTCATCCTATTGTCATGGGTAGAAGTCAGGTGGTCAGAAAAGTGATTGCCTTGGAGCTCACAGGAGGAATGAGGCCCTGGTACACGCAGGCTTCTGTTTGCAGGCAGTACTTAGATGGATCTGAAAACACAAGGGCTTTCATGGCCAGCTCTGTCTCTCTCAGGACATCTGGACCAAGGAACCTGATAAAAATTTCTTTTATAGCTACTGTTATTATCAGGGCTTGTTAAGGAAGATATGGACCATTGACCAGCTTCCTTGCAGACCATATTTTTTAAAAGCATGAAAAGGAGAGATGCAGTTTTGTCTGTTGGTGAAAATGCTTCTCCCTAACTCCGTAGCTAGCTAGATCTTAGATTAGAGTTGTCTCTAAACATTAAATTCCTTTGGAGACAGGGACCTCAGCATTGTTTGCCTTGAGGCACTGCAATGCTAACTCTTGGAGTCTGGTTGGACACAGGCAGTGGCAGACAATACACATCTGTACTTCTGGTAACTCTGGAAGGAGTGAAAGGGAAAGGAAAAAGAAAAGGGGTGTGAAAGACAAATGAATTTAATGAACAGCGGCTATCAAACTTTCACTTTTTATGTAAATAGGCTCCCCTCCCCACATGTCTATCTTATTATAACAAATACTTGGTGGCCAGGCCCGTTTCTTGGGGAAATAAATTCCAAAGCAAAAGGAGTCACCAGCTCCTTGGGATGCCCATGTGACCTTCTTCCCAAGACTGCCACCTATTTTGAGCAGACTGGATGCACCCTGCAAGATAACAGATTTTATAGAAAAAACCCCAAACCAACACTTGGCTTCCCACTTGCATGTCTCTTGCTCAGTGTTCTCCACCTCCCTCATCCTGCAACTTTTGAATCTCTTGGCCAGTATCTAGTAAATATGACAAAAGTTCCCATAGATTTTGGAAAACCAGGAGACTAGATAGAAGAAGGACCTGAATTAGTACCTCAGCTGAAAAAAAAAACCCCCGCCTTTTGCAAGTGACATCAAATATTGCTATGCAAAACAGATTCCACAGCGGAGAGAGCTGCAAGAACTTCATTACTGCCACTGATACAGAACTATTTAACCGAGCAACCTAAGTGGATTAAGTCAAAAGGAGATACATGTTCCTAAACCTCTTACACGACTATAGATGTCTCCCATATGTTACTGATCACAAAGTCACAAACTCACTAAAGTCAGTGAAGAAACTCTCTTCAGCTTCATTAGGCTTCAATCAGACCCATTGTTCGCTTTCCTGACTTCATGATGCTGCAGAGCTGCTCTCAGTTTCTAATTACTCTTGGTTTCACTCATTAACCACTGAGGTTCGGTTAGGGTAAGACACAAGATTGTTCAGCAGCAGCATCAATAATTAAATGATGCAAAGTTATAAGAGCACCTGCCTTGTGCTGATGCTCTTTTATGCTGTTGTATATAGCATATTCATATGCTGCACAACAAGTCAGCATCAAAACAAACGTGTCTGCTGTTTGCATACATTCACTGTGTACACAAACAACAACGAGGCAGTGAGAGGTCAAATCTGCTTCCCTTCAGAGCCTGAACTTCAATGTTGATGAAAATTCAAACTTTTACCCCTAAAAACCTCAAAATCGCCCCCCCCTTCCCACAACACACACACACCACCCCCCCCCCAACCAAACAAAAAAATAGGGTGGAAAATGTTTATCATGAACTAGCTCTAGTTATCTTTTCTGAGTAAAAAGACCCATTCTTTCTAAGGAACAAAGAATGCTCTGAAAAACATTATCACAACATTTTCCCTCACAAGCAAGGCTATGTCCTAGCCCCGCATATGAACAGCCATAATGGAGTCTCTGTCTCACAGAAATAAAATGTAAGATTATTAGCAGACCTGCTGGTTGCCACCTTTCCCCCGCCCTTCGCCCTTTCCACCCCACCCTCCAAGTCTTATTTGAATTAAAAGTTCCCTTCAGCAGTTCAGAGTCACTACCACTTCAGATGTGTCAGGAATTATCGTTTGGCATTTGTATACATGAAAAATACTGCAGGAAGGAAAGCGTTTGTTGTGGTCACTAGCGGATAAAAAGACATTTCATGCGACATGCAATACCATGGAATGTGCCAGTCATAAATGCAGTAATAATTTATTTTTTAAAAAATTCCTTTGGTAGTTCTAGGACTATCCGTACTATCCTCTCCCTCCATCTCAAGCCCCCAAATAATCACACACTTCATGCTTTTAGTATTTTCCATTTAGAAGCGATGAACCATTTCTAACACACTACAGGTAAACACACAGGTCTTTATCTTAAAGACCATGTTCACAGAAACCCATACATCTTATTATTGTAAATCAAAAGAAAAACATTTGGCTTTGTAGAAATGATTAGTTGTTCAAAACACACATATGCACCGTGTAAACCTATGTCTTCCTGAAGTGTTTGTCTTGCAGGACTGTGTGGCAATGTCTCCTTGGCTTTCCCATTGGCATGTGATTGGCTATAAATCTCCCACAAGCAGGGATCAAAATCACACATTTGATACACCCGCTCAGTATCAGGAAAGTGTGTCACTGGACTCTTCACAGCTAGTCTAAAACAGACACTTCAAAATTTTTTTTTTAATGTACAAATCAACAAATGCAAGGTTTAGCTGTTTTTCCTTAGACTACTCAGATCCAGCATGGAAGCACCTGCGTACCTGACTCAGTCTCACTAGGAACGGCTATCTGACCGACAAGGTACTGAGTAAGAACGGAGGGAACCTGCATCCAATTCCCATGGACTTCTTGTGAAGTCTTAAGACCCTTTTAATGCAGGCAGGGCATCAGTGGAGGACGGGGCAACGCTCTCCCTCCCCACAGTCCTCTCTCCTGTAAGATATTCTACCTCCTGTAGTTGTAATATCAACCGTCTCTCCCTAAAGTCACAGAAAATAGAGCAAGGCAGGGGAGCAATAAGTTTATTTAGTCCACATCCCTTTTGCAAAGGCAGTTTTAACACTAAAATCACTAATGGAAAATGTGAAAGGGAAACATTCCTTTTGGAAATGACCATTTAAATTTCCTTTTTTTCCCCTTCTTTCTCCCCCTCCATGTTTCTTCGAAATCTTGTATTTCCATTTGTTATTGCATGCTTGGTAGGACAACAGGGAGAGGAGGAAGAGTGGTACCATGCTGGGTTCTTAACAGCTACATGCTCACACAACGCATTAATGCCAGATTGTTGGTTAACAGGCACCAAAATAATGCAGTGCAGAGCTTTAATTCCCTCGATAGACGGGCTACAACATAACAAATAGCACTCCGGACCAAAGGGGAGCAATTCCCATCTACTCACTTGGTGGCTCCGAGCTTTCGGATTCAGCAAGAGGCTGAGTTGCTATGGAAACATGAAGGATAGATAGGACGTGTAAAGGTGAAGCATACTGTGAAAATAAGTTATAAGAGGCAGAGGTGGCAGAAAGGAAAGACAGGAGGTCTAATGAGAAGAGAGTGAGAATAATACTGAATCCTTATGGCAGATGTGTATTACCTGAAGAGGCTGCAAACACTGCGCTGCTGCTGCTGCTGTTTCCCAAGCCCTCTCGGCAGGGAGAGTGGTGCCGCCAGCTGCAGGTCCCTGCAGGTGCCAGGGAGCCAGCCTGCACCGCACGGCTCCTGCAGCAAGCAACAGCTGCCTGCTTTTCATCCCGAAGAGTTTTGAAGCTCTGAATCCAACTTCAGAGACAGCTACAGCATTTTTGCCAGCTTTCGGGCCAAACGGTGACCTCTGTTCACATGTTGCTGGCCCATTAAGTAACAGAATTTCTGGGAGGCCCTGCAGAACAGCACCCCATTGCTAGCTTTTGCCCAACGACAGAAGACAAAGGAGCAAGGACTAATGAGAACATACCCTCTGGACACACCGTTCTTCCTCACCTCCGTGCACTAGGGCCAGGGTAAGGCAGAGGAGGAAAAAAAAAAGATGTAACAGCCCAA
This sequence comes from Ibycter americanus, assembly GCA_035590275.1. Lineage (NCBI taxonomy): Eukaryota > Metazoa > Chordata > Aves > Falconiformes > Falconidae > Ibycter > Ibycter americanus. The sequence continues at coordinate 6,489,363 of JAVJGI010000039.1, read as the reverse complement.
CAAGGTGTGAGGACTCTTGAGAAACGAGGCAGTTTGGAGAGAAGCTGGCTGAAAACCCCTTGGGAATCCTGGTAAGCACTCCACTCCCAAGAGCAAAGGCAGACTGTACCAGCACCAAATAGAAGAATTACCAGGATAGAAGGACAAAGACAATGTCTCTCCTTCCAGAAGTCATGGGAAGAATGCAGCATGAGAGACAAGCCGTGAGGGATTTCTCTACTATTCTATAGAACATCTTTAAAAAAGAAAGAATTGTCACTGTCATGTCTTTATGACCGGGCAGAGAACTACAGCTACAGAGAAGGATAAATGGGACATCTTGAGAGGCTGGAGAGCAGCCCTGCAGCAAGAGATCTGGGGGGTTGGGTTGGTGGCAAGCTGAGTATGAGCCAGCAGTGTGCCCTGGCAGCCGACTGTGTCCTGGGGTGCATCCAGCACAGCACAGCGAGCTGGCTGAGGGGGTGACTGTCCCACCCTACACAGCACTGGTGCAGCCCCACCTCGAGTACTGACTGCAGTCTTGGACACTTCAACACAAGAAGGACATCAAACTTATTAGAGTGTGTCCAGAGGAGGGTGACGAAGCTGATGAAAGGTCTCCAGGGCAAGACTTACAAGGAGCAGCTGAGCGAACAGTTGTGAACACAAGAGAGCACTTGGCTTGTTCAGCTTGGAGAAGGCTGAGGGGTGCCTTCATCACAGACTAGAACTTCCTCATGGCAGGCAGTGAAAGGGGAGGTGCTGATCTCCTCCCTCTGGTGACCGGCGATAGGACATAAGGAAATGGAATGAAGTTGCATCAGGGGAAGTTCAGACTGGACGTTAGAAAAAATGTTTGTTACCAAGAGGGTGGCTGGTCACTGGAAGAGGCTCCCCAGGGGAGTGGTCACAGCACCAAGCCTGTCAGAGCTCAAGGAGCATCTGGATGATGCTCTTAGTCATGTGGTTTAGTTTTAGGTGGTCCTGTGAGAAGCAGGGAGTTGGACTTGATGATCCTTATGGGTCCCTTCCAACTTGAGACGTTCTATGCTTCTATGAATTCCTTTTCCTCCCATGGTGGTATCAGTGCTGCTGGTGTGAGGGGGGAACAGGACAGGCCCTCATGCAATTTGCAGCCTAAGTCTGATTATACAGATTCAAAAAAAACGATGAAGCAGGATATAAAGAAATGAGTTTTCTTCCATGGCTCCAGAAGGTATCTTAGTAACAGGCTTAGGGAAGCACAAGCCATTCCCTGCTGATCACTTCAGTATCTTCTGCTCTGTTTAGCTGAGAAACCAAACTTTTTATTTGCTGTGCTAAGTGGATTTCAGGAAATTTAGCTTCGCACCACAGAAGCTGAGCATATCCCATGAGATGTCCCCAAGAACAGAACACAAACTGATCAGAAATCTTAATGGCAAAGGCCAGTGACAACAACCAGCTTTCACACCGGCAGGGTTTCACTCTACATCTTTCTCTTGATCTCTCTCCTTCCATGAGTCCAGCATACCTGGGAGCTGTCTGTGGCTTTTCTCTGTCCTGGAAATCAAACTTATGCTTATCTGTAGTTGCTCTACCAGAAGATTCAGTTTTCATTCAGGGGGAAAAAAGAAAATTAAAAAAAGAATATGTCTGTATATACACACAGAAAAGAAGGAAACCACCCAAGGATGTTAGGCAGGCTGCACCACACTCAGTGAGGAGATGCATGCAGAGCAAACTGGAACAAAGACAACAGCCTCTGCTACCATACTCACTCTCTGCTAAACAGGAGGTGGGTGCAGCAGTACTTGCTAAAGAAAGAGAAAGGAAGGTGAGGAGGGGAGTTGATTCCTGTTAAATACTGCCAAAAAATAGAAACTTAAAAACCAAATTGGTAAGATTTTGTCAGATCAAGCCTTTCTGGATACAGAGCTCAAGCAGAGTAAATGCACTTTGCCAGACCTGTGTTTTGGATCCACTGTGAGTTCTGGCTTTAAACCAACTTTCTCATAACACAAACACACACCACTGCTCACCAGTGTTCCCAGGAGTTCAACCCAATGCTGTTCAGGGCCAGCAGAGACGCTGGCCAGCACTGTGTGATTGGCAAAACACAGCCTACATGACTACTGTTTTGGTGAAGGTTATCGCTAACTATCCTACTGCCACTTTAGAACCAGTGGAATTTAGGGATTATTTTAGTGTTGTTCTGTTGATTTGGTTTTTTTGGGTGGCTTTTTTTTTTTGTTGTTTTAAATTTATTTATTTATTTTACATTAAGATATTTTGATATCAAAACCAAACACACCACACGCACACACACACTCTTGTGGTTTAACAACAGCAAGAAACAGCTGGGGCTCAAAAAGAAACCGTTCACAAGGTCTGCGTGCAGTCTTTGTTCGTCTTCAGATTTATAAGGAAAAGGAAATGCAGGAAACCAGCAAATTGTTAGGATGAAAATACAAACCCAGGTCAAGTTAAGACAGATATCCTCCCAACCCCACAATTTTCATCTGTGCTAGTATAGTACATCATTATCACTAATTACTTGGGCCTTCATGTGCCTCTAACTTAGAAAGAAAAGACTGTTTGCTTATTGAGGGGAAAAAATAATAATCAAAATAACTACAGACATCCCAGCAGGCATTAACAATGGTGTCCGTTTTTACGTTCCATTAGAAACTTTAGATAATCGGGCAAGGAGAACTAGTTGCTTTGGTTAGTTTGAAAATGCAGCCTTGGCTGGCGTCCAAGCACAGTTTTTATATTCTTTCCTGTAAAATTTCTGAAACATTTCTGTGATCTTCAAATCACACCAGATTAGGGGACACCCAGTTTCTTCCTGATTTTGACTTTGCCCACAAACGGGTAATATTGTGAGACTGGGATTCCAGCACAGATGAAAAAAGGCATTTCTATTGTGCCAACAATCTCTTCACCATTGCTGCAACCAAGTTCGTGATCTCAGACGGGCCTTGAGAACCCCAGAGAGCAGAAAAAGAATGAGAGAACCGAATGCTCAGAAGGATCACAGCTGCAAGGCATAAATGTGCTTGAAGGAGCATCAGCAGAATTTAATTTGCAAATAAAAAAAATATTATAGCCCATAAAGAAGGAAAAAAGAACTGGAACTTATCCTACAAGGGAGCAGAGTTAAGGACTACAGACTGATTGATAGCTAAGTGCCACATCAAAAAAAAAAAAGCAAAAAAACTCTACTACAAGCATGTTTTAATGTTCTTCAAAGCCACGTACCTGTCCCCAAGTGATGAACATGAGGCTTGGCAGACAGATCTGTCGATGTGGCTGAAACAAAGCTTTTAATGTTCTTTCTCCTCTCTTCTTAATTGGATCTTTTCCCTTTTCCTGTGGTACTGATCTGCACAGAGACTGAATACCTAAGCCCTTATCTCCCTTGTGTATCGCTGACCACATCCAATTCAGGCCCACCAAATCATTTGCCTGATAGTTACAATACTAACCACAATTAACTTCGTGTAAGGAATATATTAATTCTACTGAAATTAACAGGCTCCAAACAATTTTAGGCAACAGACTGCACCTATGTTCTGGAAACATCTCCCGGCTGACTCTTTGTAACTACTGCAATTTGCAATTCCGTCTATCCGTCTGTCCGCTCCTCTATCCATCTTGACTACCAATCCATTCACCCTGTTAGTGATCCACTAAGTCCAAGCTTTCATATAAAAAAATCCTCAACAAAACAAAACAAAAAAAACCCCCCAAACAAAACCCACACTTTCCTGTTTTTCCTTCAGCTTCAGAAATCTCCAAGAATGTGACAGCAGCTTCATAAAGCTCGCCCATGCAATCTTGGGAATAACAAGAGTTCACCACAAGGACACACACTTTAATAAACAGAATAATGCTCACTTAGATAAAGAGAATTCTTTTAGCTGCTGTTGATTAACTCTGATGTGAAATGCACAAAGCTGTGGAGCATACAATGTTTCACTAAACCCAACTGACAATTAAACACATCCATCACATCTCTCCAACTCATTTTACATTGGGAAGGGGGAAACATGCATTTTTTATTTAGTATGAGGTTCACTTATTTATTTGAGTATACAATCTACACAAGTGCTGGAAGACTGTCCACAGACTACTAATGGTAAAAAGTATTAGTGAGAAGAGGCAAAAACCGTTAATTTTTTCTTAAAGTTTTTGCTTTCAAAATTGTGAAGTTATTTCAAAAAATCTGAAGTTTTTGGTTGGCTCTTAATTGGTTTGAACCAGATCTGCAGTTTAGCTAAAACTTTCTCCTGTTTGTTTTTTTTTTCCCCCTGAATTATCTACATTTCATTAAAATTTGAAAATTTTTAAGCAATTCATAAACACAAAGCCTTCCATTACTCCACTCTGTAGTCAGCAAGCTAACTATTATTATTAGACAACCACTAAGTTAAATATTTGACTTGCATGCTTTACAATAAATACAAAGATGTTAACCCTTAATTCTGTTCTAAAAAAAGCAGCATTACCCATAATAGGACGACTATTCTAGTGTCAGTCTTGTTAGGAAATGGACAGTACCAGTTCATTTCTAAAGAGCCTGAGAGGAAAAAGGTACTAGATTAAAAGCTAATGTTATGTATGTTAGAGGAAGACTCTAGAAACGTAGAAAGAGAGTGAAAGAAATGCAGAGAGGCACTTACGTGAGTGAGGGATGCCTGCAGTTTTTCCATGGATGGAACACAGACAAAAAGAAAATACAGAGATAGACACAAAAAAAGAAAAAAATAACATGTAGAAGAGGTGAGAAGAGGAGCTAGAGTACATGGAGCTGGAAAATCAAAATACCACCAGCTGTCTGAAATCCTACCCTAGGGAGTGGGATAGGTCACAGGAGTTATCAGAACAGACTGGACATCAGTTGTGAGGGCTGGCTTACTGCACAGGGCCAGGGCCAAGCAACAAGGCATGGGGACTGTCCCACACCGCCCAGCAGTGCTGGTGAGGTGTAAGTCGGCAGACAAAAATCAAGACCATGCACAGCTCATAGGGCCTCAAAGCATGCACGGGCATGGGCTAGGAATATTGCTAGCTCTGAATTCAGGAGGTCCTGCATAGCGGTTCCCAAAGAGCTATAAAACAGGTACACAAGTATGGGTGCGATGGTGGGAAGAATAGGCTGTAGATATAAATGCAAGGAGAACGGGAAAGAAGAGCCCCAGGGGCTGCGGGCAGTTGAATACAGATACCAATACCTGGATGAGGTTGTGTACAAGGATAAGCAACCACCTCTCCCCTGCCTGCTTTTGTCACATCTCCCCTACCCACTCTGTGCTTTTGTTCCCCTCTTTCTCTCCTTCCTGTCTTGAGTAACTCTCTGGTTTTTAATTCTTGCCTCTTTTATTCCTGGTTGAAACAGGAGGGAAAATGTTAGGCCACAGCAGAGCATCCTGCCATTGGAGGGGAAGATTACCCAAGTAAAGCAGACAAGAGGCTGTGGAAATCACCTTATGTGCTGCATGGACATCTTAAAGCAGTGATTTGCAGAGAAACCCTCCCTCCACAGCTCATGGTCAGTCCTGTGCTGAACCTCTTAATTTCTGATTTGCAAAAAACCTGCCTTGCAACAATGGCATTACATCCTCTATGACCGATGCCCTTCTCAGCTCACTGCATCTTCTTACTAAAACTCTCCATTGCATAGCTCCTTCTCTTTGACAATACGAAGTTTATACTAGTAACACAGGGTACAAACTAGTGCAATTAACAGTTCCTCTGCCTCCTACCTTCAAAGAAGATTTTTAATTAGTAATGAAATTCACTACAATCAAAAAGCACAACAAAAACAAAGGGTGCAGTAAGGTCTGCAAGAGAAGAAGGTGTCATCCATGCATGGCAGAGATTCCCTGGAAAGATGCAAGGAAAGAGAAGCAGAGAAGCAGAGGGAGGATTCAGTTTTACTTACGAACTGGTTGTGTCTTGAAGTCGGATGGCAGGCTAATCTCACCCACGCCCTTGCCATTGACCGCAGACAGTCTCACAGAGTAGGTTGTTTCAGGTTTCAGGCCAGTGATAGTGATCATGCCCTCCACATTTGCTGTTGCAGAAACAAGGGAGGAAAAGCAAAGAAAGGTTCAGGCTTTAAGTCATCAATAAATGCCGTGTTTCTATCATATACTTTTGCCACTCATCCCATGTAACAGAGCCCTCTCCTGGGCCCAGCCTCACGCAAACAGTGCAGACAAAGAGAAAGGTCAGAGCTACCACCGCTGTGTCAGCCGGCTGATTAGAGAGGTGTATTGCCACAGCCTCTGTCGAGGGGATGCAGTGGAGTTTGTGGTCGACACCAGAGGGCATCAGCCCTTGGCCTGTGCCAAGGAGCTTCCTGAATAATGCTCTTCAAGACCACTGTCATGTGGGGCTCTGACTGTAGTAGACGTACCACCCAGAACTGCTTATCTGTCAGGCTGCATGATGCAACTGAAAGCAAAGCCCTTAGCAGGAGAGAAACCCATCTCTCTCCTTTAACAATCTATAAGGAGGTCAGACACCATGTAAGAGATGGAAAGAAACGGCTGCGGGGTCATCATGATACGAAGAAAGAAAGAAGTACTATTTTTCCTGCACAGACACAAAGGGAGAAATGAGAAAAATAAACCTGGCTTTAGCTATGATCACATCACTCCAAGGGGGATCGAGAATAATAATTTCAGTTCCAGCCAGGATTTGTGGTAGAAGATTCAGCTCTGAAATAGAACTCTCCTCTTCACAGTCCTCCTGAATCAAAATTTCTTTGGTTTACTGGACTTCAGGAGACATTTTAAGCAGTACGTATTCCTATAGGTTGCTCTAACAAGACAGGGTGTAATGGGAGTTAGACTTGCTTCTGCAATAGGAGGGTTTGTGTTCCAAGGGGAAGTGAAAGGGACCTAAAGGGGCTGACAGACAAGGCTTGAAAAGCCTTCCGTAGGAAACACGGGCACTCCCAGCCAGCAAGCGAAACCTCGTTCTATACTAGGCACAGGGTTCTTCGCCTTATTCAGACGGGCTGGTGTGAACAAGGGATACAGAGATGTACGCAGTGCTGCAACACACACTCTATAGGCAGAGAAGGCTGGTGCCCTGGCACACACACAGAGCTACCAGCACAGCAGGGCCCTCATTTCCAACTGGAAATTCACGGTGTCACTGCAAAGCCAACTTTTAAGAGCTTGTCTGGGGGCCTTAATATAGGAGCTGAAATTGCAAAGCTATGGAACGCTCCACTCTGGCTCTGAGACACAGGTGGGAGTGGTAACATCTTGTTTTATCATCCTACCTTCCTCTGCATCATACAACCTCGAGTTCCATTCTCCCTCGCCCAGTGCCCTCCACTCTGCTTTGTACTTGAGGATGGGCACCCCGCCGGTAGCTTCAGGCTCATCGAACTCCACCTGGGCAGTACTGGAATAGGGCTCCACTCTGTCAATGGAAGGAGAGGACGGAGTATCTGGGGGAGGAAGGGAAAACAACCAGTGATACAGAAGACAGCGGGAAACAAGCTCCAGCGGCAAAGAAAACAGAAAACTGGGAATATTAAACACACCCTTGTCATAGCCTCACAAAGGAGAGAATGGTCGGCCTGAGGCTCCCCTCAGGAGGGGAAGACTCTTAGGAGGGCTTTTAAGAATGCTAATTAGATAGTGCAGAGACCTTCATCTTGCCTCTCCTCTAAGAGGCTAGAGACTTACAGTACCTTCTTCAACCACAGCAGAGTAGCAAGAGCATCCCGGATGCTGTTCTGTCCCTGCAGCCTCTTCCACAGGGCACGCCAAGAGCTTGACCATTCCTAAATCTGTCTCTATAGCAGCCCTGAGAGGACACCCGGGGCCCTTCTAGTCTGGCATGCAGTCAGACACCAGGCCTCTCTGGCTGGTACGGAGTGCTCTGAGGTCTCTAGTTTGTGCACGACCTGTACTATTAGGGATATTTTGCTGATTTTGAGAAGCACATGTGCACACATACGCGCACATGCGATGGCCATCACAAGTCAGAGATAACAGCTCTGTTAAAGTCTACCGGAAGCACAGAGAAGAATGAGAGCCTTCAGAAACAAGGAAACAGAGATACTGAGGATCTTGTTATCTACAACCCATCCCAACGCAAAAATCTATGAACGGTCTCTTTGAAAGTAGAAGCTGGCTCTCCTGCTGCCCCACCAACACAAACTAGAAAAGAACGGTCACCGTCACCTCAGCTCAAGGGTTGCACACGCATTTCCTTATCTCCCTGCCTGGGATGCTCACCTGCCTGCACAAGAATGAACTCTGAGGACTCCTGGCCAATGCGGTTCACAGCAGTGCAGTTATAGTTCCCAAAGTCATTTTCAGAGTCTGGTGTCACCTGTGGAAGGAATGAAGGCTCATGCTCGGATCAGAAACCCCTTTTCACTCTGCATTTTGCTGGGGAGAGAAGCCACAATAAAGCACGCGTGCTAACGCTCCCAGGGCTGTCTGCAGAGGGGAGATCTGCAGTGGGCAGAAAGTCAAAGGCAAGGAGGGGGTGCTGTCTTCTATTACCTGATTTTCTTAGCATTTATGTGCCAGAAACACCACACAACTTCTTGTCTACTAATAGGGTGCTCTGACAAAAGACTTAACGCCTTCAGCATCAGGACCATAAATGATTTGATAGCACTGAGCCCTCCTGGCTGCCTTCTCCCCTCCCTGCTTTTCCTCACCTCCAGGTAGCTTGCTGATGGAGTGTTGTAGATCTTGATGTTGCTGTAGTTTGAGCTAGGAAGCAGCTGTCCATCCCGGAACCAGGAGATGACAGCACTGGGGTAAGCAAATACCTCACAGGTGATGTTCACTTGATTCCCCTCCCAGGTATAGACAGCCACAGGGCCCTGAAGCTTGGGGGCATCTGAAAGACAGACATATTTGTGAAGGCAATTTGAGCCAGAAAGTCTCCTGCAGTAGCCCAGTCAGCCTCACTTCAAGGATCCCTTGGCTGGGGTCCACATTAATGGGAAGAAGGAAATCCAGTATAGGAAATGGGAACTGTCTTCTCATGTAGGGGGATGGGACGGTGTCTTTTGCTGAAGGATGTAAAGAGGAAACCTGCTCAGTCCCAAAGGCTGCTCCTAACACAGTGTGGGAGGAGCAGACAGTATGCTCTGCATCTAGGGAAGTGTGTACCCCAAGTTCTCCTAAGGAAGAACTCTGATGTGCCCAACAAACGGGACTGCGGCAGATTCACGGCCGATAATCTTCCCAAGGTGCAAACAGTATCCCAGCTGGAGACACTAGAGCGAACACTTGCATGGATGCACACAGCAGTATCTCCAACAAAATTATTTCAGACTGAGTTGCTTCCCATGCCCTCTACCTAAACAACACACATGTCCCCAGACGTAGGTACCTCAGTCTCATCCCAGGAAAAGGAAATCCAAACAAGTCCCCGCTCTAAACACATGAACACACTTCCCACCCCATCCTCCACTTCTTACACTGCACTTCAAGATACATGGCTTGGGAGTCCTGCCCGATGGTGTTGCTGGCTGTGCATACATATTCTCCGGCATCTGTGTACTGAATTTCTTTGAGAGTCAGGGACGACACCCGGGCATGGCTACGTACTATGATGCGCCCATCCAGGGTCTGGCAGGAAAGGAAAAGAGAGTTAGAGGCTGAGCTCTGAGCCTGTGGTGCAGACTAAAGGGATGGGAACAAATGCAAGTCTACCTCACACCAACCCTCCAGTGCTCAGTACTTCAGAAGTGATCACCTGAGGTCAGGTGAAATCACGGGCACAGAGAGGCATTTCCAAAAGCAACAAGAAGATTCCTTGTCACACAGTGCCAACCACAGTTATTCAAAGCACTCAGGGAAAGGGAAAAAAATTAAATGAAGGACCAAAGTACCAGAAGCTACTACATGTCTGAGGACAGCTGGATAACATCAAGCTTCTTCCCAGAATGAGAATTGTAGGGATCCAGCTTTGGTTAAAAATTTTTGCCAGCATGCTCTTGTAGAAAACCTCCCCAATGGCTCCTGTGTTTCTGCTCAGAGAATTCAGGCCTCCCTCTTCTCTCACTGATACCTGTTTTATTTCAATGTCCTTGAAACGGCATCAATAAGAACCGATCCAGATCTCAGAACTGAACCAGACAAAATGAAAGCTCAGAACTTTTCATCTGAACTTTCACTGAAAAGAGCAAGATACAGTGAAGAGGGCAAGAAAACTATGTGACCCCTTTAGAGACAACCCTGCTTCAAGGTCTTGTGACCTTCAAAAAATTCTAGAGCAATCTCCATTGGTTCTGTGCCAGTGTAGAAACTGCTCCCACATGCAAAAGAGTGTGGAGAGGTCAATGACAGAGACAAGGAATGTAAAATTCAGGCTACCATCTGCTCAAAGGGATTGCAGCCACCAGCAATCCCCTCCCATGTAATTATTTTTTTTCCCCTGTCCAATTTGTGACCAGAGCCCAAGTGCTCTCTTAATACATGAAGCACGTAAGGCCACAGACTCCTTCCTCGCCCTGGTGCTTGTGCAAGCTCTTGGTGCTTGTGCTTCAGCTTGGAAGCTTTAAAGCACCAAGTCTCTCATCTAGTTTCCGAAGTGGCACAAGCACAAGCAAATATGTTAGGTAACCTCATGGCTATGCCTGCTGCTGCAGCCTGCCACACTTAATGCAATTAATGCTCCAAGAGCATTAATTTTCATGGGAAATACAGGACAAGTACTGAGATTATGAGTAAAACCGCTGAGGATATTAAACAGCCAAACGCACGGAGCTGTAGCACACAGTACACCTCTGGTATCTCAAGTGGTCACATCCTCTGGGCCTGAAGCCCCTTTCTGTTCTGAGCTAGTGGTCTCAGTCTCCAAGACTGATGAAGTTTCTACAAGTGAATGTGATGACCTCTGTTAGTTCATTTGAGCTAGTGAAATTTCATATGCACAAAAATAGTATCTTTTTTTGACACAAACAACTGTATGTATTTTTCTTCTCTCTTCTACCCTGCACGCAGGTCTACTGCAATCCCTGACCACTGCCACAAGCTACAAACTCCACTCCCTCTCCCGTGCTTGGTCCCTTGTGTTGCTGGGAACAGTTCTTTATTTCATGTGCATGGGATGTTGTGTGCATCATTCCCTGGAACAACAGAAGAATCCCTTAACACGACATTAGTCCAGTGTATCTTACACAACTAAATTCTGCTTTTATCTTTCTTCACTGGCTGACTGTACTGTTACCCTTTTGTCTGACTTGTGATTTGACTCCAAAACTCAGCTCACTTCTGAAACTATTGCAGTAGGATCTGTAAACGTCCAAGACTCCAGATTTGCAAGGTTCCCAGCTTCTTTTAGCTCATGAGTTGGGTGAATACTCTAAATACTTGTCTGTGACCCCATCAGCAGGCAAGAGTATAAACATGCCAAAATACCAGCGCATGATCATTACAGCAAAGGTAATTTTACCTCCAGTGTCACCTGCCTTTTCCTCACTTTGTCAAAATCTGATACAAAAGAGTGCTAGGCAGTCATGGTAAAATCATAACTTTACAAGCAATGCAACCGACTCTGAAGATGAAGCTCTGTTTCTTAATGCAAAAGGCACAAGTAAAGAGAAAGAAAGATCAGGAAAAAACCTCCAAGGAAGAGAAAAAAGTCTGCTCAAAAAAGCGCACTACTCATTTTCTTTATTCATATTTCAGACCGTCAGATGCTAACTATCCCTGGCTATTAGAGACATAAGATAGCTAGAAACTTGTGTGCCAGAGGTAGACACTTGTAATCCCTTTTCTTAGCCTCTTTGATTTCAAGGATTTGGGATAAAAAAAGCGCTTCATAGTAATGGGGAGACAACCTAAGGGGCACAGGCAATAACTCATGCCATAGCAACCGCCACTCTACAGAAAAGGGTACGATAGTTCTCTATTTTGCCAATTAGTACAACTTATCCCGAGGTACATGCAGGTGTTCTCCAAGTTCTGACAATGCCGCGTGGAACACAGTCACTATGCACAAAGCTGCCCTAGATTTCAACGCTTCATTGCCATAGGGGAAGAAGAGAGACAAGTAGAAAATGCATTTACCCCTCTTCCCTCCACCTTCTGGATTTGTCAGTCCTTTCACAAACAAGTATCCATGATTTAATTTCACACGGTCATATCTCCTCCTCACCCGCGTTCCACAGAGCGGACATCATTACAAGAGTACCTGGAAATGCTGACCACAGCTACAAATGCCAGTGAAAGAAGACGACCGGTCTCTTCCAGTTCTGTGCTTGCACTGCACTAACTAGAACTCATCTAAGCTCTTAATATTTGCAAGGTTCCACTAATTCCCAGTTACCAGAAAGGCATCACCAGTTTGTGCTGTAACTGTGCTGCAGTTTTGCTTGTAACTGAGTTTTTTAGCATCTATTGGTGATAATGTGGGGTGGAGTGGGGTGGGGGGTGGGGGTTGTTAGCATACACTGCTAATATGACTTTCAAAAATTCTCCAGTATACGCAGGACCAGAATGGTGAACTAAGACGTTATGGACTGTGCACAGTGTGCAAAGCTGACTTTAGTTTAGAGGAAGCAGCAGCCAACTGCAATTGTGCCTCCAACGCAAGGAAAGCAAGATTTAACACCCACATATGCTGCTATGACTGCAGCTCAGAGACTTCCTTACTTTAGACTAGCTAATGCATTAGTAAGAGTGAAACACTTACTGCCAGGCATTCCCTCAGCGTCCCAAGAACTGATCGCCCTGCCACTGGAACACGCTGCTAAAAGACCCCATGCTAGCTGTTCTAAAGCTTTGTCTACACAAGCTGCAACAATAAGCTTCAACAAGATTCTCACAGAACCCCACTTGGATATTTTAAGACACAGACGCAGAAAGAAATTTAGAGACAGCAAGCTTAATAGCATTAGCGCTCATATTAATGAAAAGCTTGAGACAGAGAGCATAGTGAAAACACTGCGGGGGTGTGGGGTGTGCACAGACAGACGGAGACAACTATAATGGGAATTAACATGAGGCCTGAAGAGATGCAACTACTCAAATTCCAAATTCTTCAATGCAAACTGGTCTGAATATCCGATGCCGTTACTTGCCACAGTTCATCTATTCCAACAGATTAGTCTGAAGTAAGAACGGGCAGCATCTTCTCAGCCCCATATGATACCAAGGTGGATGGTGCTTAAGTTAGAGGTTCACTTTGTTTAGGCCACACCAGTCTCTGCTTTAAGACAGCTTAAAAATAAAAAAAGAATTCAGGATACCCAAAGCCTCCACAAAGTTGATCCTAAAAATACCAATATGAATCACCCAGCTCTGGTAGCTGATTTTGTTCTCTACCTGACCCCTATTATTTGCTTGGAAACATACTTTCTGGTCCATTTTGAAGCAAGAATGCTACAAATCAGGTGTATGTAAAGGTAAGACATTATTATTATTTTTTAAATACAGCATTGAATGTGAAATAAAACAGCAACAAACCATAGTCGCACCAAACTGAGTTACTGCATTATCCCACACGCCCTCACTGACCCTTGCAAATCAAAGACAAATAATAATCTAGCAATTTGGAGTGTTTTCTGGAGAAATATAACTTGTGAAAGATTTATCTGCATTGATTTTGAAATGGAACATGATGCAGTTGTCCTTTAAGAGAAGGTCAAACTTAAGGAGTACCATGAGCAAACAGATGAGTTGGCTGGAGCAGAAGAGGCTATCTTTGGAAAAAAATACTTTTTCAGAATACATGCTGTTGCTAATTCGTAGAACTCTAGAAGAGAGATACGATTTACACTGGTAGCATAGAAGAAATTGGTGAAAGCAGTATTTGTTAGATTTTACATTTGCTTTTATTTTTAATTCTTTCTTTTTTTTTTTTTTTAAAGTGACAACCAGAGTTACTCACTCCCAACACAACTAGTTTGCTCATCCAAAACCGCATTACTACGTGCCAAGCAACTTCTAACTCTATAAGCTGTTTCTTTTATGTATTGGTACTTAATTTGTTTGAATTATTAATGCTGGTTTAGTTGGTGTGGTTACTGGACTAGAGATTTGTTAATCTCTAATGCTTAAAAAAACCAAAACCAAGAAACTAAGAAGTTTGCTAAAGGTCTGGTAATCTTATACCTCTTGTTTCTCGGGCCGGGTCCACGAAGCCTGGAGAGAACAGATATAGAACACAACAACAACAGAAAAAAAGCAATAAAAGTTTATCAAAGGTTGCTTTTAGGTATCATAGTGTATGCACCACATTGCACTCTATGCACATGCAGGCTCCAAGTTGTATCTCTCATGTGTGTGGGGTGATCACAGTTTCCATTTCCCAATATAACCTCAATTTAGATTTGCATTCAAAATTTCATATCCTATAAATTGGTCTTAAAATGATTAAACAAAAGCTAATGATAACTGAAGACTGCTTCTGTTTTTACATATCGAGTGACTATTTCCCTTGTCACATCTCACCATTTCTAGAAACCTGTTCCCAGCGTACTGGGGAAGTGATTCTGATGACCTAGGTCACTAAATTGCAAAGATAAGTTACAGAACTGGTTTCCTAACACTGGTTTGTTAGCCACCCGCACACACTGATTAACATTAAGACTCATATCGTTAATGTGATCATGCTTTTGAACACGTTTTTACATGCATACTGTGCCAGGAGTTGGAGACCTTGAGCTGCAGGCATTGAAACAGTATGTCCACCCAGGACAGGAGACAGCAGGGCAGAACCTTGTACTTCCAGTTGCTTATGTCCAGCTCATTATGCTTAGGGATGTGTGCACCCTTACTGGGCTTGGGACAACCGAACAACAGGCATCAGTGAAACATGCACAAACCTCACCAATAAACACACTTTTCCCACTCAGAGAAAGCCACCAACAGTGTGAACCACATTCACTGTGGATCAGAAAGACCAAAGTTGCCAGGTTCCATTTCCCCCCTATAATTTATCTTTCAAATATTTTTATTCTGGTCTCTATTTCAACTTGATCCATTTCAGTTCAGGAGTCAAAAATCACCTGCTAATATCACAGCCACGATGGCAGTATTGAACGTGAGGCACAAGCGTTGCTGACGTGTGGATGTAACAGTGTGCACAAGAGTGACATTACAGAAATGGAGATGAAAGCTTAGGAAATGAGAATAAAAAAACAGTATTGCTTCCACAGTGCTTCTAGTGAACACTGTGAGACTTAAGTATTAACACATGGTACAGACAGCCTAATTTTAGAATGTCCTTGATAAAAGCCAGTTATTTGCTTGTAACTAGAGGCCTGAAGTGATGCTACCTGAAGAGAAGCTCACCAACACCTGCATGGGCTAGAACACGCCCATCATCTGATCATTTCTGTGCATATATATCCTGTTTTGCACAAGTTCCTTGAAAGCTGAAGAGGTAACTGTGATAATTCAGCACAATCCCTTTCTGATGTACCATTCTCTGTACCTGAACCAGGTTAGCCAGGGAACTGCCTTGCTCACACCCGTGCAAGTCCCCTTTCAATACTATACACTGAGTCTCTGTGGTGTCAGCACAGAGGGATTTTAAAAAAAAACAAAACACCAAAAACCAAAACAAAAAAACCCTACACAAACAAAACCCCTCCAAAAAAAACTACCAAAAAAACCCAGGAGATGTCTTTTTATCCTTTGGTGTTCTGTACCTATCAATCTAAAGGAAGACGAAGGAGGAGAAAAGCCTGTCCCCACGCTCCTAGATTTTGCTGTTTCTTTGTAATTGCATTCAGGGGTATGGGGGGAAAAAAGGCAGAAGCACAGTCTCCATCCTGGAGAGTTTCATACTAACTCTCCTTCATCACAACAAAGAGATACACAAACTCGAGTCAGCACTGTGCAGGGAACAGAGGAAGAACGAACTGCCTCATGCACACTGGCATCTTCCCCTGCCTTTGGAAGCAAGCTGTTAAACAGGAGCATCTTCAGGTACAAGAGAGTTCCTGGGAACTGCCAAGTTAGTTTACTCCCTGGATCATTAAATCCAAAGATATTCCCATGTACCTCTCATAAAATACGAAGTACAACACAAATTTAAGACAGGGAATTGTATTCAAGGTATATCGTCCACTTAAAAGAAAAAAAATCATCAGGAAATTAAACAAGTTAAATTTTGTGATGTTAGATCTGCTGCATCACATCTAGAAGCACTTTGCTGAAGGTACTGCAACACTGCTTGTTTGCATCAGCAGAATATTTGGCTCTTCTCTATTTTGTATTTCAGTCTATTTTTTTAAATTACTTCACTGCTAAATTTGACCTAGTACGAGCTGTGCAAGGGAACAAGTTCCTCCCATCTTCTGGTTATTGCACCCTAGCATGCTGCTGTAATACTGGCAACTCAACGCTTACGTCCTAGGAAAGAGGCACTCCTTACCTTGCTGGAGTTCAATCATGTTGTTTTCATCTAAAGATTTCTAAACTTTTAACAACTTATCTATTTGCTTTAGCTGCCAACACCATAGAGTTGATAGAGGCTACTGGTCAGTAACAGTAACCCAGAAAATAAGCGGAAGGATGCACTGGACTGTTTTCAGTGCAGCCTAATGCAGCGATGTAATTCACCTGTCAGAGGGGTGACTGAAAAGGCATCTGTTATTCAGACAAGCAGTCACCTGCTAAAGGGGCCCTCTCAAACTCTGATCCATTCAGAAGACACACTTCCATGTTTTCCTAGTTTAGGAACAGGGAACATTGTGGGACAGCACTGGTGGAAAAGGCCCAGTAATACTATATCCTAACTACAGTTTAACTTGTAAAGGAGGAAGAATACCAGAGCTGATCTCTTCCTCCGTTCTTTGATTCTTTCATTCTGGTCAGAAAATGTCCACTTTATTTTTGACTTGCCATAGGGAAAATGGTAACATGATGCAGGTCTTGATAGCTAGCATGGGAGGCCAGACAGCAGTGCTGAGTGAGATCTGACACCACAGATACACCTGCAGCCAGCTCTGGCAAGGCGATAAAAGGCCTGCACAACAGCATCCCCTGTTACCGCTCCCCTTCCTCACACACTGAGCCATACTGCTGGGCAAGAAACCTGGGACTGGCTCCGCAACTGCTTCCTCAAGGTGCGTGTGAGAGCAGTTAGCAACTGCCTCGTCTGAAGTCTGACAGGAAACACACTCACCCCTGCACTAAAATTGTAAAAAACTTGTATACACCAATACACAACAGATGAAAACTGTGTTTACTGAATCACAGTTAGATTCTATGAGAGCAACAGAAGAAACATGTCTCTTAAAAGGGCATGAATTATACTGAAGGTGGTGAGGAATATGGCATGCTGGCTTGATCACCTTACATCTGGTATCACTCAAAGAGCAAGCATTCCTCCTCCCTACAATAGCACAGCAGTAAATACTTGAGGAAAGATAAAGCCAAACCATTCCAAATCATCATGCTGCTGACTCTCCAGACCCGTTAGTTCTTGCTATGTTCTGCAGTACTGATGGACAGGAATCTCAGACTGATGGGGCAGAAGTTTCTCCTAAGTAGCATGTTCCTACACTCACAACAAAAGTAAACCAAATATAAGCAATTTTTTTTAATATGTTTTTTTTATTTCACTTGCACTCTCTGCAAGGCAGAAGAATGCAAGCTGCCAGCTTACTAGTAAGATGAAGCTTCTACCATGCCATGATCTGGAGGTCTGGTCTGCTCATCTGTGTCGGTATACAGTTGCCAATCATCTGATTTTGCTCGAGCACAGTCACAACCACTTACCTTTGCAGACCATCCTCAAAGCAAAAGATCATTCGTCCAAGGGGTGCCACGTTATGTAGGCATAGCCAGAGGAGGATCTTTTGCTGTGCATGCTAGGATATCAACAGGTAGGAAAGCGTGGGAATGTTGAAACAGTTGTGACATTGTCAACTGAGGCTTTTGGGCTATAGCACCACCTGCCCCTTGTTCACACATCAGACTACCTCTGTTCTCAGACAAAGACTGAGTGGGGGAAAAACCTTTAAGCCAGAGAGGTCTTTTTTTGTTTATTTGTGGGTTTGAGTAGGTTTTTCTGAAGTACCAGATGTTCACAGGAGTTAAGGCACCTCTAGACCTTTTGTAATCATACTTCAGTCCAGATTTTTAAAGTAAACAACGTGTAGCAAGACAAATGCCTCCAAGTACCTAAAACGTATTCAAAAGTAGGGCTTGATCATTTTAAAAATAGTATTGTTTGTCCCACATCGAAGACCATCCATTTCCCTGTGCTATCCCAGAGACAGTAAGTAGATAGTAAACTGAATACATGCATTTGGTTATACAAGTAGTAGAATGTTTATGAGAGCTGTTTTGCCCTGAGGATTTTCTGGACTTCTGTACCATTCACCTAAACTTACAGCACAAGATAAAGAATGGGAAAAAGTAAAAAACAAAATGCACACAAATAAATCCTGCCTAGAAAGTGCATGGTATATGATAAAAAAAATCTTTGCCCTGAAGGTTTGAACTGGTACATGAGACACATGGTAGTACCTCAAACCTTTAATTTCCCCCTCATCTACAGAAGAAAATACTAGAGTATTAACATTCTGCTGAATGTTGATCATCAACTTAACAGCATCAAGCAGGATATATGAATGTCTCAAAAATGGTTAGCAGTTTTGCCACTGAGATCTTGTTAGTTTAACTGGGCTGGACAGATGGGACTCTCGGCAAACAGGCTCTCCTACCAACTTCTACTTGATTTAGTGTAATTTCACTTTTTATATTCTTCTCCCTGTCAAAGCTCTTTTCCATGGCTGCAATCCAAACTCCAGTGCTAGAAGCACTACAGCACTTAACTCCTCCCACCGTTCTCCCAGATGGAGACAAGCCCATCAATAACCTTACCCTGGCTTGGGCTCTCGCTGCAGCATGACAACAACTTTTGAAGGCAATGGAAAACTCTCTCTAAATGTTACAGGGATTTACACTAGCCCTCAAATCCAAAAGATGTTAAGAAAGAATTAAGGCTGGAAAACTTTGGCACCCTGACTAGTAAGTTACACATTAACAACATGGTGAAGAGCTGATATTATGGAAGCAATTAAAAAAATCTCATTTAGGAGGCTATAGTGCAGAATGGCAGCTGTGTAGATGACTAACAGTGGCTACCTCTGTTGCTTTAAGATCTTCGTAGTCTATCAACTACTGCCTTCATATTGAGTCAGAATCCCTGGCATGTCCGAGTTAGCTGAGCCTTGAAGCACCCTGTTATTAGAAGACTATTAACAAGCAACAACTCCTTACTCCAACTTTTGTCTAGGCTTTCTTTGGCTCTAAACTATGCCTCCTGATCACCCTATGCAACTATTATGAAATATCTACAGAAATACAGTACATCCTAATCTTATCTAGTAAACAACAGCACTCTTTTTTTAAGAGAAAAACTGCTAATTATTTTTGCCTTTTAAGAACAAAATGGTATTGACATGATCAACAAAACAGGTGAACACAAAGGCAGCCAGGCTTTTGTGCTTCCGATACATGCAGTATTAGAATACAATACAGAAGGGCAAGAAGGAATTAACAGGCTCATTTTGGTCCACTGCATCTTTGAAAGATAATACCCCACACCTCTCCACCTGCCACCCTCCCAGATCATTTCATCATCTTGATGACAGCATGGACAACACTGGAATCAGTGCTCATTCCCTCAAACCTCTTGGCTTGGAAACAGATGAGAAAAACCCTTTCACAAGCTTCCTGCAACTGTAGGTCCCTTTGGAAACTCCTCTGAAAAGGGTCGAGGGCCTGCTGCTTTTCAAGTTAATTCAACTCAGAGTGATACCAGCAGGAATTAAAAAGCATATCCTCAGTTGTTATAAACTGAGATGGCTCTTTGTACAAGAGGACACCTACGGCATTACTTCAGCTGTGGATCTGACCCTTTAGCAGACAGTCTGTGCAGGACAGCACGTGTTCTCACTACAGAGAGGGGAATCACCATGATTTCCACGTGCAGCTGCGTGCGGCTATCATGCATTCTGGATCAGCAGAGGCAGGCAGATACAAGCTGCACTGATCCCAGCAAATGAGACCATGGTTTTGGGAAGGGTTATACCTTCTCTTCATTGCTGATGTTCCGGGTGGAAGTTCTCCAAGTGATGGAAGGGATTGGGTCCCCAGAAGCCTCACAGGTCAGTGTAATCTGATCCTCCAGCTCCATGGCTGTTTTATTCTCCACATAGGTGATTTTGGGTTTTGCTGAAAGGAAAAAGCAACCTTAATTGAGCCAATGCTCAGAATGAAACTTGCCTGTCAACAGCAACGTTTGAAGCAAGCAGCACTGGGGAAAAAAGGCTTTTGAACTGGCACAAGTTTACTGCCAAATGGGGAAGGGAGCAGTGACGTTTGAGAAGAGGGTACCTCCTTGCAGAACTAGAAAACCTCTTCCACACGTGCTTACAGCTGAGGCTTGTCAGAGGACTAGCAGAGGGTATGTCTGAAGTAGAACCCATTTAACAGTGTACAAATGATCAGTCCCCGGGGATTATCAGCTAAGTCTTCCACCTCACTCTACTTTCTCTGCCCCAAATTAGCCTTTTGATAAGCAGCTTTGTCAAGTGGTTGCAGAAGGATGGGACAGAATTATATTCCCTAGCACTTCCAGATTCATGGAAGGTAGGAAAGCTGCTGATTCATTCCCACAAGCTTGAGGTCATTCTTACAGTGGTGGGGTGGAGCTCAACTCCCCATCCAGGTTATAGTAAGTCCCACTGAAGTGCTAAAGCCCTTTTTAATAGCAGCTTTGGTTGGATTAGGATCCAGCCCTCTGGGCCTGGAAGATATTTCAAGTAGCATGTGAATCTTACAGCACCACTTGCACAGGACTGAATTTCTTCTATCAGAGAAGCAGCAGAATGGAATTGGCATCTGTTTCAGGCACACAGGCAGACTCTGTTTTGTCTAATATGATGGCAGAGGTGCGCAGCATTACTTGGGAACAAAGCAACTCTGGATAAGCCACATCAGGCGTTAACTGGGATAAGCAGGTTACTTCCAGCTTGTGCTAGTGAGCTACCAATAGCCAACTGGATTAGAAAGGGGGGATGGGAAGAGCATGTTTACCAAAGACTTTGAGATGAATGGTGGCATCCTGCTCGCCAGCCTTGTTCTCAGCAATGCAGATGTATTCTGCTTCGTCACTCTTATCTACCTTCTTGATGATAAGCTCAGACCCATCGTAGTTAAAACTGTATTTCTCTTCATCATCAACCTCTTCTATGGGTTCTCCATCCCTGCAGGGGACAAAGCACACTGGCTGTATTGGCGAGCAGAAGCAATCAAAGGCTATTTGTTAATGCTAGAACTGCATGACTACACTGAAACTCCTCAGGTTGAGGGGGACCACCACCTTTTCCTTCCCCTACGGGCTACAAAGCTTACATTTTGACCTATTCCTAATTCCTCTTGCTTTAGGACTCTTGGCAGCTAAACCTTTCACCTCCTGACACACATCGTAGCCTACATATCATAGCACAGAGAAGCTGTGGACGCCCCACCCCTGGAAGTGTTCAAGGACAGGCTGGGTGGAACTTTGAGCAACCTGATCTAGTGGAAGGTGTCCCTGCCCACGGCAGAGGGTTGGAACCAGGTGATCTTTAAGGTCCCTTCCAACCCAAACCATTCTATGATTCTATATGCAGGAGCTATAAATACCACTGAAGGTGACTTCTGTCCTTGCATATCAAGACAGTACTCCAAGTTGTCATCAGCTTTTTCAACATTACAGCTTGTCCTTGTAACACTCACCAAAGGCTAGGCAATTTCCAGAAGAGTATACCTGAGGTCTGTATCACTGCCTGACAGTGAAATTTAGACCCAATGAAATGCAGAGAAAGACTTTAGATGTGGATCTTCTGGCATGACAAATGCAAGTTACAGCACCCACTTTTGCCTAAGTTTCCCCACCAGTGCAGGTGACAACTGACCCACGGGACATGTCTGGTCAGCATGAAGCTTCATCTCTATTTGCAGCTTGACAGATGATGCAATGGGTCAGTGAAAAATGGCTATTTTTACTGTTATTCTTGTCTTTTCCAGGAAGCTGTGCTGGTTTTGGCTAGGATAGAGTTAATTTTCTTCACAGTAGCTCATATGGTGCTACGTTTTGGGTCTGTGACCAAAACAGCATGGATAACACAATGATGGTTTAGCTATTGCTGAACAGTATACACACAATGGGCTTTCTGTTTCTCACACTGCCCTGCCTGCGAGTAGGCTGAGGGGGATACAGCTGAGACAGCTGACCTGGCTAAACACCTGCCTGCCAATGGGAAGTAGCGAATTAATTCCTTATTTTGCTTTGCTTGCATGCACAGCTTTTGTTTTATCTATTCTAAACTGTCTTTACTGCAACCAATGAGTTTTTGGATTTTACCCTTCTGATCCTTTTCCCTATCCCACTTGAGGGACATGTAGCAAGTGGCTGTGTGGTACTTAGCTGCCTATTGGGGTTAACCCACAACAGAAGCTAACTGCAATTCCATTATGAGGCCAATCTTTCTCTTGTGAGAAAAATGAATTAATCTTACTCCAGTTAAAATGCTGCTTTCCCTCCAGCCTGATTTTCCAGGCCTTGGTGAAAACATCCATGCTCACACACAATCAGGACATTGCACACAGCATCTTACTTTGTCCACGTCATGGTTGGCTCAGGAAAGCCATCAGCATCACATGCTAAGGTGACAGACTGGCTGAGGTTGGCAGTGGCATTCATAGTGCTCTGCCTGGCGCGCACAGAAGGAGGTACTAGAAGAGAAGGAATCCACATTCGAGTTAGAAAGGAGAGAAGATGTGAGCCAGTGAGCCCTGAAAGGCTTACTGTAAATCTCTGCAATACACACAGGTGTCACTAGTAATTCAAACCCTTCTGTCATCACCTACAGGTTTCCACCAGCAGGTTTGATGTATGAGCTCTCCAAAGCAATCAGCTCAGGGAAGGCAGGGCAGGGGGTAGGGAGACACACAGAAAATCAGTATTGTGGACAAAACCACTTGCAAGTCCCAACAAGATCAATACCTCACTCTAAGTCATGAAACACTTAAGGTTTCTCTTGACATGATAATCTCCTATAAACTTCTGATAAACAGTCAATTTCATGGACATTTTTATTTGACACAGCAGAGAAAAATTAGTAAGCTGATGGTAGATTGTGAGTGTGAATCTAAAGGAACATTTCCATCAGCAGCCTGGAGTGCAGGTGCTATATACCCTGCCCCGGTACTAGCCTTACTCTAAGCTGCTCACCGTTGACGATGACCTGAATATCTTTGAAGTTGATCTCTCCACGAGCCAAGATCCGGCCCTCACACCGGTATGTCCCTTCATCTGTTTTTTTGATTCCCCGGATCTGCAGGTAGTTGTTGGACAGGACTATAAATCGAACTAGAAAAAACAAAAGGAAGGTTCATCAAAGGATCCTCTGGAAAGCTCACTGCAGGTAACAGGTTCTTCTCCGCTCCTTGTCCCTTCTGGGTTGAGACAAGGCTTAGTGCAGCAAAATTTCCCTTTTCATCATTTAATGGAGATGGTGCTGTAACTGGATCTGACACTGCCAGGAAAGAAACCTGATGTGGGTAGCAGGCAAACTGCTCTGGTGCTTTATACGGTAAGTACACACCGAGAGATAAACCAATAAATATACACAAACAGGTTTACATTTAATTACTATCAGACAATAAGCAAATTGAAACTTGCCCCTCTTGCCCAAGGGTGGCAGAGTTTGAGTCTTACTACAGTTCCCTTGTGCCTGCAACCAGCAAATGTGGGAAACACAGTTGAGGCACGAATGCTCAGCTGGAGTCAGGGATCTGGAGTCCCCTCTGCCAGTAACATGCCCCTCTGGGCATGACAGTTTGAGCATTTTCAAAGAAAAGGAAAGGTCCTTGCAAGGAGCTTTTAGTCCCTTTTCCTTAGGAAGACTAGAGTGTCACAACATGCAGCTTTTCCGTCTGATGGCATTTCTTTTATCTGAAAAGTTTTTCTAGCATTCCTTGGCTTATTACAGTGTCAAAGCCCGATGGCCATTTCTGTGGGAATGTTATTGCTCTGCCGTTGCCAAACCACAGCACCTTGAATAACTAAACTCACATTCTAAGATCTGGTGTTAGGGTACAAATTGCTTCCCTCTACCCTTGTGACCACCACCATTTTGTTCTCCTGAACATCTTGGATGAGCATGATTTGAGCCCTGATGGGAGATGGACATTTGACCCCCCTTGAATGGACAAGCACCAAGATACCTCCTGTGCCTTACCATCTTTTTTTAGGATAACATCCCTGCCCTTGTGTTTCCAGATGATGGTAGGAGGCAGTGAGCTGACCACATCACACACAATCACAGCATCATCCCCTTCCTTGAATTCCTGCGGAGTAGGAGCATTCTTGAACATCAGCTTTTCTGAAAATAATGGAAGGAGAAAGTCACTGCAGCTTTCTCAGCACACCTCAGGCTGTGCTCCTGACTCCAGCCTGAGGAAAGCAAAGCAACCCCAGAGGACAAGTTCTCTAGGATTCTTCTTGTTCCAGAGGGGAGGATAAAGGTGTGCCTGACTCAATGCACTGCACTGCAACACAGGAAGCCCATTTTCCAGCCCTGCCTCCCAGGCATATCAGCGGGCCAAATCAATACTCTACCTAGTTCACCAGTTTGTCCACACTGCAAAGAGAAAACATGAACTTGGAACTGCTCAGCTTCCCGGCAGGAAGGGAAGGAGCTGCCATCACGGCTCTGCTGGGCAACATGCTGATGGCTGCTTATAACCCTGCTGAACGTGTGATCCTCTTTATTGAACACTAGTCTTATCTCATAGCATGTCTGTCATCTGCAAAAGCTGCACTCTCTACTTACTCCTCCCAGAAATTTACAATGTGCTGGCATCTTCTCCTTCCACCCCTTGCTCTCCTGTCTTTCAGAAGAATTTAAGCAGTAGACATGCTGGTAATGCCCTGACAGGCCAAGGTCCTGGTTCCCACTCACCCCTCAAAACCAAGCAAGGAGAAGGCTGCATCTTCTCAACATCCCCTTTCTTTTCACCCTCCTTCTTCCCCTTTAAAAATAGCCTTTTCTAGGAAGGTAAAACGGTTGCCTCCCTAATCTTGCCTCATGTATATGTGCAAAGTAGACCAGAAAAATAGCCTCGGAGACACTCTCTTACGGAAAATTTTCACATTGACGGTGGCCTCGGAGTCTCCCTCCTCCACGCTACTGACAACACATTTATAGATGCCAGCATCATCAATGTTGGCGTTGTAGATGGTGAGGGTGGAGGAGAAGTCATCATTTCGCACCACTGAGATACGCTGTTGATTCGGCGTCAGCTTCTCACCATTAGGAGAAAACCAGGAAATGTCT
Source organism: Ibycter americanus (assembly GCA_035590275.1). NCBI lineage: Eukaryota > Metazoa > Chordata > Aves > Falconiformes > Falconidae > Ibycter > Ibycter americanus. Next base: position 6,464,051 of record JAVJGI010000039.1, on the reverse strand, counting down.
TTGTATTTGGCCTCCCCTGCCACTAGGGACAATAAAAGAAAACAAAGCAAATTGAAATGAATTCCCAACACATCTGCACAGAGAGAATTAAATACAACCAGTAGCACTATGTGGAAGATTGACCCAGGGGAAGGGCTTCTGGTACCTGAGAAGCAAGCAAAGAAAATTCTCTCTCACAGCACTGTGAATGGTCAGCTGCTGTCCTGCAAAAACGATATTAGGTTGGTTTTATAATCTAAAGGGGTACACTCATTTTAGCCCAGAATGGCCTTCTGTGCATTCTGAGGTCCCATGTCCCAATCCCTCCGCTATGCAGATCAGCACCAGAAATAAAAATGTCTTCCTGCTTCAGTTCCATCATGTTTTCAATAAATACCTGTATTCGCAGGCTGGGCTACTTTGCATACCAAAATGCAAAATATCACCAAAATGGTGACATTGCTGTAGAGCAGTTCTGGCACTGATCAGCTTAAACCTCCTGCTGCATCCAGTGTAAATCAGAATTGTTATTAAGTGGTTCCAGGCTGTCTCTTGCAGCTCCCATCTCTGCATTCCTCAGTGTGGTTTTGTTATTTGGGACAAATACGTATTATCGGAGGGGCTTTAATTGATCCCACAGTTTTCCAATTACAAATATCATCACAACAGCACTTGCCTAGAGTATACATTCATTATTAAAGCACTGGCATTAACAATTATTCTGCAGTTAAGCACTCCTGGATCAGACGACCTCATTACTTGTCCCAGTCAATATGGTCCTGAGGAAGTGTGGTCCTTGCATGGCATTTTGCTCCCAGAGCTCACTATAGCACCTATTTGCAATGTGTCATGCTTCAGAACACTATCGTGTCAGTGCTCCAACATACTAAGCCCTGCCATTAGGAACCAGGCCAGCTGCTTTCAGGAGAAGCTCTGAAGAGGACAAGTGCATGCTGATTTGGAAAATGCCATAAAATTGTAGGACCTGCTTTGGGGCACACTGATTGTTTCAGCACTGCAGTACACTGTGCGGGAGGACAGCCTGGGGTAGTTGGTGGCCTGAACAAACAGTAAATTGCGTCACAAGAAATGTAGGGTTTGAGCAACTTTTAAATCCTTAGTTGCAGAGGTAACAACTCTCAAGTCACCTAGCACTCCCATTACTGCTGCTCATAGTTGATTTGAGAAATAATTTGAAAAAGCAGCAGGCTTAATTCTAAATTCAATAGATCAAGGAGCTGTGCAACAATGCAAGGTGCCATTGTTGTGGCTATTGCTCAAGCTTAGAACAATGCTTCAATACCTGTTTTTTCATTTTAAAATCCATCTGCTGGAGCTGCCTTCCGTTGCCAGCTCTCAAAGCAGAATGCTTTTACTGTTTACTGGAAAACAGCATGTGTCCCCTTTGCTACTCAGTCTTACAAATCATAAGGGCATACGAGAAAGAAAGAGCAAAAGATCATGCAGCTAGACCTGGCATGGAGCTTTTATCCCGAAGTTAATACACTGATTGACCTTCCCAGGACACCCAGACAGACAACTGATGCCACAAGCCATCACTCACCTTGACATAAGAAGAACTTAGATTCTCCAACGCTGATCTCCCCCTGGCTTGGAACAATGTCCACTTGTAGAGAGGCTGGAAAAGACAGGAGCATGCAGAAGATGATTAGACAATAGGAGTGGTCTTCAGCAAAAAAGCTTTGCCAGCCTTCCAATCCCCATGGCTCCTTTACTCTTCCAATGGATGAGCATAGGGTGGGGCATGCTTGGCTTCATAAGCATTGCTCTTGATCACTATCTGCATGTACAGCACTGTGGACCCCTAAGGACACAAAAGAAGTTGCTAACTTTTCAGAGTTGCTTCCAGCCCTTTATAAAACCACACAGAATGATACAAAAAGGGCTGATTTAAGTTCAAATCTGCAATACTAGGGAGCACGCTTGGTGTGTGCACCAAAACCATAAGGACTCCTCCTGAATTCAAACAGCAACTGGCTCAAAGGCCTATCCTGGCAGCAAATACAAATTGTCTTTGGTTTGGAAACTTCTTGTTGCTCTGTGTGATACCATATACATACAAGCCCCAGTTATCAACCATCACAAACACAGATTGGAAGTCACTGGCATACTCTGGGTCCTTGACCTTCTACTCCGATCTTCCAGTCAGAAACCCAGTCCAAACAGCCAGCAAACTGGAGATGTTTATGGCAGAGAGAGCATACCTGGATTTGGAAGGAAATTTCCTCCAGTATGTACTGGCAAGGACTACTGACAGTCTGTGGTTTCTGCCTTCACAGTACTGGCTGAGACTTGCTTCCAAGTTCATCCAGGCACATTTCAGCTAACTCCCTCCTACTGCAGAGATGAAAACATTACCAATGCTTTGGTCTCTTCCACTGTCTTCTCATGGAATATCACCATTGCTTTGGCTTTTATGTTAGTGGTTTTTAGGTGTTGTTTTCTTGATTTTTTGTTTATTTTATTTTTAAATAAGAGACTGAAGGTGTTTTGGCAGCAGAGATGGAGCAGATGTTTCATGGACCTGAGTGAAGCATCTATTACATGCTTGTCTGGAATTGAGGGAGCCTGGAGTCAGTGAAAGATATTGTACCTTCTGTGCTCCCTACAACTGAATCCAGCACAGCCTCAAAAGGAATAATTTAAAAATAATCCAAGTTAGACAATAATTCTGGAGAGAATATTTGAGGATACTATTGCTGAAAAAAATCAAAATGATTCTCAGACGTTTTCCATCTCCCTTTGGACATCTTCAACTCATGTGTCTTGTCTGAAGGTACTCTCTCACCTTCCTTGTACTTTTCAATGAATATATGTTGCCCTCCTAGCTCCTGCATTCAGCCTGTTTTATTTCTGGGTAATCTCATTTCTCTCAACTATACTACTTTAATGTAATTCAATCCCAAACAGAACTGCAAGTACAAAGAGCCAAATATAATAAAAGACTAAAAGTTATTAGATTCAGTGCAGGGAGGACTAAACAGACTACTTCTATAGGCTCATTTTTGTTGTTGTTTTTCTACAAAGCTTTCCAACATCTAAATTTCACATTTGGAATTGTATTCTGGGGTGCTCTTCCTGGGAAGGTCTCTGCTGTGAGGAATGAGTGCAAAGGTACTACAAAGAGATCTTAAATGTCTCAAATCCAGATCTCTGAGTTCCTCCAGACCAGATTTCTGCTTTGCAGTACTATCTAAAGCATCTATCCTTCTGCGTTACAATGGACCTAGACTTGAGCACAGACAGTATTTACAAACTCAGTTAACGTCTTTGGGCAGCAGCTACAGCAACGCGCAAGTGATGCAAATACTCCAGAATGACATTATAGTAGTTTCTACTACAAACATTCCAGAAGCTGGGGGCATCAGCAAAAGACAGGCACTTTTTAATAATGGGACCTTTTTACAGTGTTTTCAAATTATCAATTAAACTACCTTTCATGATCTTCGCTTTGGCATGTGAGTGATAGCTCCTGTTTAGAAATTAAATTTACAGAACCAAGAATCCTTAGTCTCACCTAAATGAGAACAATTTATTAAGGAACATTTAGAGCTCCTGGGTGAAAACTTAAATGTTTCTTAAAGTTCAGAGGCTCCAGAAACTGCTGCTGTAAAAGCCTTCTCACTTTCACTCAGAAAGTAAAAAAGAAAAACCAACACTGGCAACAGAAGTGTAAAGTTCAGGTTTTGAATCTGTACTTAGATACCTAAATTAAAAGTTGGGCTTTCAAGAATAACCAGCCTCTCTGAGCAGCTCTCTAAGAAGTAGGGCAAGTCTCCTACCTCAATACCTAAGCATAGCTTAAGAGCCTACATTTGGAGTCCCGCTACTGAACTCCCCCCCATATTTTTTCTTCATTTATTTACAAAAGTGAAACGGATTAGCATTTAATGGACGAAGGAGAAGGAACATACCACTTTGGAAGTGTCACCAGAAACTGAAAGTGAAAAGTCAAAGATGCTGAATTTATTAAAACAATCCTGTTTTCATACAGTAAGGGGAAACTCACCAATCGCAGCAAAGCAAGTTAGACAGCCAAGGTGAAAGCTAACCAGATTTCTGGCCTGTGTTGCATATAGCGTGGCATGACTGCTTATTTTCTGATTTGGATTACATTGGTACTAAACAAGCGAGAAAGGAAAGCATACCTCCCCATTTTCACATTCATTTACAACCAGCCTCCCAGAATGCATATCCAAGCATGCCCAATGCTCTTTTCCCCCAGTAACATCACTGCCTTCTTCATAGCATAAATTATGACCCATCAGGCAGAAAATGTAATTGGATTTGGGCTTTCTGCCAGCTATAGCTTAATGCTGCAGCAGCTCTGTGACCTGACAAGTCCAGGTCAGGTATGACTTTCAAGAGGCCAAAATGAATAGGTTTTATTTCAAAACTCCAGCCATTAGCTCACAGAAAACAATAATCTTAATCAAGCTATCCCTCTACCCCATGTAGCCACAGCACTTCTCAGCAACTTTACTGCAAATTCTTCCTCTGTCACCCTCCGTGTTTTCACGCTGTAGGGCATGAAAATCCTTCTCCCAGAGCAGCTAATTTTACCTCCAGATCACAGAGGCACTAGTTTTAGCTGCCGAACACACCTGAGTTTTTTTAGAAACATGCACTGCTTCAGAAATGAAAACCTGTTTGTATGTGCCAATGGCAACATTCCTTACCGCACTTGGGAAACAGGCACGTGGACTGGGGGCTTACACAGTAAGTATATTGCTATACACAGAATGAAGGAGTGCTGCCTGCCATCATTAAAAAAGAACGTAAGTAGCAGGATTTTCTGGTAAGGTTTCTGAGCACATTTCTTCAGCCAACAACCATTCTCACATAGCATTTCTCTTCATAAGTAAACTGGAAGCAATTAAATGGAGCCAGCGGAGCTCCAAAACAGATAATAATAGTGCAAGGTCCATGCCACTTTTCTAGTTTTACTCTCACCAGGTTTTAGCAGGCTATACTGATAAATGCTAGTATTTAATCTCAAAAGACTGGGATACAGCAGTAAACAGAAACAACCCAGCCAAGATTCAATTGAAACCAGAGCTCGCGAGTACTGGGTGTTCTAGTTCTGGCTAACATTTGCATGTATGGCTGTATACCTTGCCTAGCCAAGAGCCTTTCAAGAAGGAAGGGATATTAAAGTATCCCTCGATCTCTTGAGTAATGGCTTATTACAGCCCCTCTTGGACTGTCCAAGACTCTGAGCCCTGCACTTTTTATCAACTGTGAACACGATAAAGTTGTGATTGAACTCTGCACAGCACTGCCTTGGAAAACCAGAATAGCCCAAGGAAAGGCATTTAGACTAGTCATCAACTTCCCTTCTGGCTCAGCCAAGCACCGCCAGTGAACAGTGGGATGCTGATAAAATGGCTTTGAGCTAATTGAGATTTAATATAAATTCATACCTCTTTCTTTTGGTTTGTTTTTTTTTTGTTTTGTTTTTTGGGTTTTTTGCCACACTACACTATATAAATATACCAGTGGACCTCTTCTACAATTTTGAGAGTTGCTGTGTGCTGGGAAGGCAGTGGCAAAGGCTGGGGTTACTAATGCCTTTCATTCCATTCTCAGGTGCTTTCTGTTACAGCTAGAAATGAGAAAAAAGGCTCTGTGTAAAGCACTGAACTTTTCATCACCCAGAACTCAGCATCTGTGCTCTACTTTACATCATTTTTATGTGTGTCTGTGCTACAGTAGAAGCAAAGAATAGGAGGAAATCACACAACCAGAAAACATTTTACTGTAAACAGCCAAAAGGGCCAGGCAAGAGATCTGATCCCAGGCAACAACATCCAGGTTTCCCCTTATTTTTTGTAAGGGCTCTGCTCCTTCTGTGCATTTCAGTGATGGGCATGTTTTCAAAAGAATGAAACCTAGAAATCACCCTTGGGACATGGGAAGGCCAAATATTTTGAAGTCTTAGAAACAAAAGGAGGAAGGGCATCCTTGGTTATGCCTCATTCAGCTAGCACTCCCTCTGCTCCACCAGCTGCAAAGTTATCATTAAATCTTCTAATTAATGGCTGCAGTAATAGAATTTCTGGAAAGGTTATGCACAGGGGCAGCAATTACTTCACCAATAGTCCCCCTGTATGTCAGCACAGTCCCTTCAGCCATGACATGAGGGAGGCAGAGAGAAAACCTCCTGATATTATTACTAACACTGGAAATGCACTTTTCAAGCCTAGCAATCACTGTAACACAGAAACTGTGACCTCGTGAGTAGTAGGAACCAGCGAACCAATATTAACAAATCCACTTCACACTACACTTCAGTTTCTTTAATCTAATACTGGGAACAAGATGCTGAAGTACCCTGTGAGAAGATCAGGTAAGTCAGACGCACACTGTGTATCTTGTGACTTTTCTTGAAGGAGACTGCTGAAACATACAGCATTGTATCTGCATCTTAAGCTTAAGGCATAGTTAATCCCTTTCACAAGAAAATACTAACCTGAGAAATCTTCTCATCGATAGACACTCCCTGCTAATCAGACTCCATGAGCTGACTTGAGCAGGTTCCATCACGCAAACCCCTGATATAAGCAGAGAAGCGGTGCGATTGCTGCCTCTGTACTAAACATAGTAACTTCATTATTGTTCACCTACTAGCAATCCATATGCACTGTTACATACTCTTTCATCATACTCAAAACACGTTAGCTCTGTGCAGCATACAAAACAACAAGGATGCTCCTCAAGCACATCTTTTCAAGGGGCTCAACAATATACAGTATTGTGTTCACACTGTTTGAAGAAAACCAACAGAACTTGGCAATCTACTGCACGTTAGGAAACGGGACCGATTTAGAAGGACATACGTGGCTGTGTGGCAGATAACACGCTACAAGCTCGTATCCCAGTGGTACTTTGTTCATGTGTGCATGGTTCTGGGTCACTATCATACTGCTGGGACAACCTGTGTATTTCTATTTTAAAATGCTCTCCCTGCTTTGATCTCTCCTCTAGCATTCATTTACTTCCCTCAAAGGACATCTGTAAAAACAAACAAAAAAAGGTCTCCCCTCAAATGCTCATTCTAAGAGAGCGAGAGCGTGCGCTGACACACATGAATCCACGCCCTTTACACATGATTTACCTTACCCCAGAAAAACTGCATAATGTCATTCAACAAACTGCTGCTGTCAGAAGCACTGATTTGGTCTTTTAAAATGTCAGTGCCTTGTAGAACGCTGCTATTAAACAGTGACAAGGTGACAGCCACTGGCAGGCAGTGCTAGAGTATTAAGCTGGCTTGGGAAACTGTGCAGAATATCAGTAACAGTGCTAGGCTGGCTGGAATGGCAGATTGGAGTTACTATAGTATGCTCTACCTGCTGCCCTTGCCTGTTCTGCTCATTTCACGTCCTGTACAGAAGGTGAATTGCAGAGCTTCCACCCAAGCAAGGAATACTTCCTCTTTAATTCTTTTGACCCAACAGGGACGCTCCACAGAGTTTACACTCTCTGCATACCGATATCAGGCGTATCTGAAAACGCAAAGGCCCAGCTTTAAATATACCTACTGATACTGTGACAGTGTTCTGCATCAACACAAAGCCACACTTAGATCCTACGGCTAAACTGAGAAACCTGAGATCCTCAGCAGCAGCAGCTTCCAAAATGGTATCCAATACTTTCAGTGCCCTCTAAACATAGAGGGCTGGGCATAGCAGATTTTCTATAGCCACTCAAACATCCTATCAAAAGCACTCTTGCAGGGCCTTACGGAATTATCTGTCTGTTTGTCCCAACCTCTTTGTAATTTAGGACATTACAGTCACATAAAGTATCTCGACTGGCATCATCACTATTTTTCTCCAAGTTGTTCTGTCCAAGCTTGCTACAATGTTAGCAACTCGATAAACTCAACCTTCACTCAAAAGCACAAGTCACATACTGAGGAGTTCCCCAATTTGCGGTGACACAGCAGTGCTGAAGCACAACAGGGCTTCCTTTCAGAGAATCACAGAATCATTTAGTTGGGAAAAGACCTTTTATACACAAGTAGCTCTTACAGGAAGGAGCATCTGTTTACCCACCTAGAAGGAACATGTTGCTGAAAATATTCACGTTTCTTTCGTCAAGACAGGAGGCACTTCTCATATGTGCTAACAGGCTTCACGACGTGAAGCATATGGCTAATAACAAGGATACATAACTATATAGATCATAAAAGTAAAAGCAAATGAACTATTCAAAATAGACAACACTGAGCCAGAGGGGGCACATAGGATGGCTTTGTTCTAGGAGAACGCACGATCCTGCAGTTATGGCACTAACCGAGGCTTTCAAGATTTATCTTGGACACTCTGTCCTTCCGTAGACTCGCTGTGTGGCAAGGTCACCTTCAATCAATGACTACTCCCCAGCTACAGGAAACAGTAGAAGCATCTTCTCCACAGCACAAAGGCAACAGGGAAGACAAATATGGAAGACTGATCTCAGTCCATGGTAATAAGATGAAGGCTCAAACTCTGATTTTCTTACGAAACTGGAAGGAGAAGCCTATCTAACACACTTAAAGCTGTTGACCCACTATTCAAGTCGTCTCCAGCACTGCTGTGTCTAAGCTATAAAAATGTCAATATAATATATAAAGATCCCTTGAAATAGACTGTTGTGCCCATGTGCACTGTACATGTCACATCTCAGACTATTTACTTCTCCTTTATTAGCCATCTCAAGGAAAGGTGAAAGTCCTATACTAAATACACTCAAATACAGGCAGTGCTTTCCAGGTCACCAAGAACTACTCACTGGCAACAGCATCTTTAGAAAACAGCTCTTATAAATCAAAAAGACATTTAAAACTGGCAGGTAAGACATAAAATATGCACTGCCATCTTCAAATCATCCATCTGGCCAGAAGAATGATTAGCTCTTAAGGCTGGGGAAATAAGAGAAACTTCCTCTTCTTCTTAATTGCTTCAAGAGGCACAAATAATCTTCTTAATGTTCAGAACCTGAAAAATTACTTGCCTACCATCTTCACAGCTGCTACTGGCTGCTCTGAACTTCTGCAAAATAAGACTAAAGTAAGCACATCCACTGCCTGCCCTTTAAGATTTCATTAGAAAACCAGACATCATGATCAGCACTGCTATTATACACCTCGCTGCTCACATGCATATTTGTGTGTCAGACGTTTAGCCTGTCCCTATATTTCAGTGTTGTTTTGCAACCACAGTAGGTGAACTAAAATCTTCTGGTCTTTTCTCTTGTCTCCAGATATATAACTGCTTAATAGTGCAGACATGATTTTGCTCTCAGCGTAACAGGCAGATAGGTTCCTAAATGCTCGCTCTCTTCTACTTCTCAAGAGCTTCTCAGCATCCCGAAAAATTTCAGGTGACAACAGGTTGACAGTGAACCCAGCATCAGTGAAAAATCCCTAGGCTCTGCAAGTCACCTGCAGTGGAAATACAAAAGATACCAGCATTGCATTGTTTCAGGGCAACTTAGACAAATCATTCTGCATTCTCCTTCTCCTCCATTAATGCAGGTAATGTCAAATGTCTTGAAGTGGTACTTGGTAGCTTTGTATTTTAACAAGAAGTAATCACAGGTACACAGTTAACAAAAAGTGGTTTCTGTTTAATTTTAGTCTGTCATTATTAGCAGGTCTGCAGGATTAGATCAGTAGGGCTGCCTTCGGAGGCATACACAACAGGTATTTCGTCCTTTTCCCTTTGGTAATACCCTTAAGTACAGTCTTCTCCTCCATTTCGCCATGATATCCGTAAACATATATGCAAAGGTCCTTCTTCATGTTCACAACTGAAGGCACCATAGATTGATTTCCCTGCAATCTCACTGTTGACAGAAATTACGTCAACATTAACAATCACATTTTTGTTTCTACTAAGAGTCCTCTGCTCAATGCCTGCTACTCTTTTGCATGGTGTTTAAGGAAGCCACTAATACACTGGTGTTACCATCAAAGCTCCCCATCATAGTTGCCAGATACATGCAACAGAGGTTCTGCTGCAAGATCATTCATATGAGCAACCAACAGCAACACGTTCTGAAGAGATCTGATACATAATTGATTTTGGCACTTAGCAATCCAAGCCCCTATACCTTCTGACTAGCATATAGTTCCAGCTTTTGAAAAGTTCAGATGTTCAGGCTTCTAAATAATCCAGGTGCTTTTGCACACACTGGGCTGCAGTAATCCATTTCACTTCTAGCAGAACTAGAGCTTTACATTCTCAGAGAATGTAACTCAAGAGAGATACTGTGGTTACTATGTTTTGTATAGGTAGCTCCCCAGTAAAGAAAAACCTAATAATTTTGGTATTTCTACACTGACTAGCAACCTAAAAAATATGCCATAGATTTTTCTCAAGAGATCTTCATCCAATACTCGTGTATTTCAGCTTCATAAACATCAGTGTCCTTTCTTGTAAGATGATGAGACAAAGAAGGAGTTTCCACTTGCACGTATACGGTGACCTGTCAGTGCAAGGACATTTAGAGACATTCCTCATACGACTATAATGCAGTGACAGCTTGCAGCTTTGGTGGTGGGAAGAGCAAGGAGAAGGCAGTGACAAGCATCACGAATTCATCTGTGCTGACAAGATACTGCTATTAAATGGGAACACCTCACAAGGGAAGTCTTAGCTGCCTGCTGGGTTGGGCTCCAGAGATGACCTTGCACTCTCCCCTGCACCACTGCCCGGTGCCCTGGCTGAAGCCAGAGAGGCAAGGTGACGGTCTGCTTGCAGTTTCAATGAGATTGTGACTTCATGAGAAATATTCAGTGACAGCCAGGATGGGGTTCATGATGTCCCAGCCAAATGAATCAAATCTCTCTTTTTTCCTCCCCCCCCGCCCCTCCGCCTTTCAATGCAGTAAGATTTTTTTATATGTATTGATTTTTTTCAAATGGGGAACCTGTAGGACCACACTGTAGCCTCTCTGCTTGCACTGGGTGGGGTATTCTTTTCTGTCAAAGTAGTTTTATGAAAGCAGCTTTGTTAAAGAGATGGAGGAGGACAGGACTCTCAGCCCCAGTTGCAAGCAAGCCACAAGCCTGAAGAAAGGAAGAAGTACAATGGATTTTTTGGACACAGGTGCAGAGCACAAAAGTGGGATAACGTCGATCTTTGCTCTATGATGAAAAATGAACAGGCACAGACCAAAAAAGGGACACACCTCGAGTTCATCTGATTTAGAGCAGCACAAGGGAGAAGTCATCTGCACCAGAGAAAGCACTAGCCCTTTCGTTTCTTCCCTGGAGCCCAGGGACAGTGCAGGGCCACCCTGCCTCACGCTGCAGTCCTACCCTGTCCTCAGAGCAGCATAACCACGTCAGCCAGGGACTTGCAGGGCAGAATGCCATGTTACCTGCCACGTACTTAACAGCTTAATATACCAAACCGAAGTTTTTTACATGCTACTTCTGCCGCTGCCTGTAAGATACCATGTGTTCACGAGTAGGACAAGAGACCCTGGTGTTTCTACGCAGCACAACCCCCTCATCCATTTAACAGAGGCAGAAATTACCTGCCTGGGTCTGGCTAGTGATCATCTGCGCTCCAGTCTGAGCGATTAGAAGCTGTCAGTTGTCATGGGTGAATTAGGTAAATCCATTGCCTTTTCCTGCCCCACCACCACATGCTGAGGGCTAAAGTAAAATGATCAAAATGTAACTGCAATCTCAAGTGCTATTTTGCTCCAGTTTCCATTGGGATTGGAAAGTCCTAGTACTCATATATGCAGGAACACACCAAGGGGAACCTGCTGGACTAGAGAACCGAGTACCAACACTCCAGGCCAACTCTTCCTCACAACTTCCTAGCGTGAGTCAATCTGCCTGTACTCATCTGTGTCTTCTCATCTTTTATTTGTCTTCAGGCAGCAGGCACAGCATTTATTTTGCACTGATACTGTGCCTAGCACAAGGGAATCCCAAGATACTGCACTATTATTCTAAGAAACAGCCATAAGAACCTTAAAGTCATGTCTGACTGCCATGCCTTTGCTTACATCCAGTCAAGCAATCATTCCCTGCGGAAAGATTTCTGATTGTTAATCACTAGGTGGAGCAAGCAGTCATGGCGTAGTTATTAAAGGCACAAAACATACTCTAAGCAATCTCAGCACTTCCATCCTGCCTCAGATGTTGAGAAACAAAATTATACCTGACTTTTCTTCAGTCTCTGGTGTTTTCTTCTGTGGTGGTTCCCTGTAGGAGCCAAGATAACGGATTGGATAAGCTGTGGGTCTGCTCCAGTCTGGAACCTGCCCTGGTTTTTGTTCTCAGTGTGTTTGCAAACAATATTAAGGCTTTCTTCTACAAACTGAGCTAACAAAAGGCTGGGAGGCAGACCCCTGGTGATGAAATCAGGCACAAAAGAGCTCAGCTGTGTTTGTCCAGTAGCCTTCAGTCAGGGAAACTGGAAATAACTCCTGGAAATCAGCTATCCTCTGAGAAGAAATGTTTCTCTGAATTATTCACATCAACCTCATCTGTACTTACTTTACACCAGGGCCAATTCAACCCTAATTGTTTCAACCAGCCTTTATCTGCAGAACAATTTGCTGACATCATAACCTGAATAAACAGGTTTATTGTACCAATGAACTATGCCTTAAATTACACAAACAATTGCTCCCTACGTGCTAAACTTTATTGCTTAGTATATGATCAAACTAACAAACCCAGCACTGCCACGGATTTTAATCACTACTTAATTGTTATTTTTGCTTTGCAGTTCAGGGAAACTGAGACTATTTTTTCCACTCTTCATTTAATAGACACTGTGAGCCCATTTGTATTCTGCTTCCAACTTCAAGCAATAAAGGCCTTTTTAGCATCACATAATAACTGCATTAAAAGGCCTCTTCATATTCACACAATAACACTTTTTATAGCTCTGCCCTCCCCCATATCTTTTATCTGGTTACAAAGTTCCCCAGTCCCCAAATAATGCTGAATAACTCCCCATTGATCTGAAAAAACTCTGCTAATGCAACTTCCTGTTCATCTGTACTTAAATACAATTAATTTTGCATTTCAACAAAAGAAACGAGCTCAAATTAAGCCATGATTTTGATAATAGGCAGGGAGGATGTCTCCCTGCTGGGCTAAGACTGAGGCTAACACAGCAGGCTTTACCTGCTAAGTAAATAACATGCCACTTTAAGCAGAGGAAAGTGTGTTAATTGCTGGGTATTGGTTCTGTATCTGTCTAAACTCAAAAGGACTCCAAGTGAAGCAAAGTGTGAATGAACTGCAGTGAACTGCAGTCTCCCTTCCACATTAGAAGCAGGAAGGCTAAGGCACACCCTGCTCTTGAAGATCTGTCTAGGGCCACGCAAATGGAATGTCTTGGAACACCAGATACACTTAACTACAGATTTGAATTAATGCAAATTTACTATGGGGTTATAGCCATTAGGGCTCCCTAGGATAAATGTGAGTTCATCACCCCCCATATCCTTCCTTTCCCATAAAGCCATTACTCCTTTAGCCTTCCACCACTCTGCCACTGACCCTTCATGTTCTGATTTGAACTTCAGAACTAAATAAGGACCTAAATCCTTTTGACTTCACAGCATGAACTGTTATGCTCAGCACGTGCTACGTGACACATCCAGCATTTCTCTGTAGCTGAAAGAAGTGGGCAGGAATCTATAGCAGGATGCACTTGCACATGCAAAGTAGTCTGCCCGTCTCCACATTTCTGGATAGGCTCTTGCCAGAACAATTTTGTAGATTTGTAGTTGCTTTCAGAAAAGACGCAAACCCTCCGGCTTCAGGACAGCCCACCTCAAGCAAAGACAGAAGACATCAACTGCAACCTGGGACTCGGCTAAGCCAGTCTCAGCAGAATTTTTCACCCTTCTCTGCCAGAGCTTGTTTGTCTATCTTCTCGACAAGATTCAGGGCTGAAAACCAAAGGTCTGGCTTCTCTGCTTTATCCAGCTGCCATCTTTGTTATGCAAGAATTTGTCAATGTGTTTGGAAAATCCACACTGGAAATTTCCTTTTGGTGGTTATCTGTAGAAAAATAACCTCGGTAACGAACGCTGACAGATTCTACATCAATTTTCTGTCTTTTCTCTATTAACCACAAATCAACAGCTGTTGACCACATAACTCAGCTTCAGGGTGATGAAAAGTGGTGCATGGAATCCTCTCAGGTTCCCTCCCCACGTTCACTCTTAACATTCTCTCAGCATAACAATATTACAAACTGAAACACTTACTGACCCACATTTCACTTCTGATCTGAAATTCTCTATTTATTAACACTTCAAGTCTCAGATTAGTCCAGAGACATGCCTCTGCTCATCCAAAAGCTCACTCTAAATGTGGCAGGATTTTCAGTCTTTTGGCCACTGAGAAAAATACTACAGATGGGGGGTGGGGTGGGGAAGGAAAAATAAAACTTGAACTTGGCAATGAAACTCCAGCTCCGCCTACAGCTAGATCAGGAAGAGGCACAAACAGTATTCACAACACAATGGCAAAGTGGTTTAATGTCTGCGGGTCTGGAGATTGGGGAGGAAGAATATAGCACATCACAAGCAGATACCCTCAAGGAGAAACAATGCACAGTGGTCATCAGCTCAGTGGTGTGCTCAGCAGAGAAGCATGACATCTTCTGTAGTGATGAACACTTATTTTTCATATCACTTTTGATATCTCTGAGTGAGCACTGACCGAGTGTTCTCTGTAAGATGAGCGCGCAACTTAGAATTACAGCAAACCGCACAGCGACAGCACAGCTATCAAAAGACATCCCATTCCTACTCACTAGATAATACCCAATTCTCTTCCATCTCTCTGGAAATGCCTCCTTTCAAGACATAAATTTAAAGTCCTTCTGACCTTCCTAGGATGGAGACAAATTTAACTTTTTTTTTTAGTACTTAGTGCTGATTGCGGCTATCCTGTTTACAGATCATAAAGTCACCTTTACGGTGTCACACTGTATCACGCCATCCTTTCAGACTCCAGTGATTCAAAAGACTATACACATCTGAAACCTTGCTCAATGGTCTGCATATGACTGACACATTTCCTAGCTCCTGCCAGCAGATTTATGACTTAGGTATTTGTGTGATGCTTCCACAAGATCTTCTGTTACCAGGGTATCCTCAAATGACAGGCTACAGTAACACCAGCCAAAAGAGAAACCAGAGTGGGCTGGGGAAGGGGGTGAAGGATGCCACTGTCTGAGGAAGGAGCATAAGGGGACATTCAAACCTTCATACTACCTGAGTACAGTCAGAGTAGTAGTACTCGTATAGCTAGTTAGGGGAAAGGAAAACCCAATTCTAAAACGAGCTGAGATAGGTATGTAACGATGCTGTGTTTCCCTGCCAAGGCATACTCGGGCTTCCTTAGCAGTCTTTATCTGCCTCTTAATGGTGTTTTAGGGCTAAATGAATTACAAAGATAGGCATGTGGCTGTATATCAGTAATGCTGCCTTCAGGAGATTAGATAAATAGGAAAGGATATGTAACGCTGAAGAGCAGTAAGGAGGAATACAGCAAAGCAAGAAAAGGAAGGAACTACACAAAATGGAAATAAATGAAAGAAAACAAAAACCAGTAGGATTGTATCTACTAGAAGATGTAAAACTTGCAACAGAGAAGGAAAGGGAAGGCAGCTATCCCACTCAACATTTAATCATCTCTAACAGCAGGGGTCATTTAAGAATCTTCATAGACAGTTATCCGTTTGCCAAAAGCTGAGAACAATTCATCTATTTGTTTACCTTATTTGTCCCTTTAATAGCTAAACTTCACAGTTGTCAATGCTCTTTCTGACATGCACTACTTCTGACTTTGAATACAGTTGGTGAACTTGGACAGTATTTGCCTTTGAGGAAACAGCGTTCCTCCAATAGTAGGAATCCCTATCCTCATGCCACTTCTGTCACAGGTAACCTGCTGGCAGTACCAGCATATTTCTGTCTCCCCAAACTAGCAATCAGCCCCTAAAACTACAAACGTCTATTGTTGCAACTCTCTGAAGGTCCAGGCAGCCTAGAAACAGCTTGCTGTGAATTCACAACATCAATGAGCTGAGGCTAATACCAGAATAGCAACTAAATAAGTATCAGTGAACAAAACACAGAATAGCTTTCAAAGAAATTCTTGTGAGATTAGTACCTCGCTACCATCTCTGCCTTTGAAAACCTACCATCTAGTCTTCCCCAAAATATTGCTAGAAGATGTTCCCTAAGTATACAGGTAATATATACGTATGTAAAGAGACTGAGTGTAACAGTATTTGTCTACAGTCAAGTTCAGATGATTCAGATTCCTGGGCTACCCACAACTTCAGCTAATCTTAAGTTAGGCATGTGACAGCTTCTTTACAGGAGCCACAGTATGTCAGCATCTACTAGTCTACCTCTTCTTGCTTGGATCCAGTGCAAACACCAAAAGCAACAGCTTCCCTTCTGTCACTGATATGCTTGGAACAACTGTCCCAGCAAAGCAAGCAGTCTTTCACAAGAGGTACACCATTCACTGCCACCACAGCACAAGAGGAGCCACAGCAGACAAAGGCCTGCTTTCAGTAAAATGGAGAGAGATTTGAGATGTATTAGGAGAATACAGCTGGGGATCCACACACGAAACAACATGCCTCCCTTTGAACAGATGTATTAGGAAGCAGCCTAGAGCTTCAACAGTTGTTAGAGGTTAACTAAGCTCTTGAGTTTTCCTTCCCAGACACCAGTTAAAGTGAACCCAAACACAGAGCCATCCAAATATGAAGCCACAGAGCCATCCAAATATGAAGCCATTTGTTCGTTACATTTCTTGAATGGCTTTAGGAAAAGAAATTGCCAAAGAATAATCCCTTGGATAAGAATTTTTCACATCCTGCAGCTATGCCTATGTGATCAGCTGCTACTTTTTTTGAATCGGAAAGCAACATCCCTGAACCCTTCTTGAAAGGAACCCAGGACATAAATTTGAGTCACACCAATTGCATTCATGACAGCAAGCACAGAACAAAGCATTGCCTCTGCCACACCTTTGACAAGAATCCAGCTTTTATTCCCCCAGACAAAGAATTATTGGGATCAGCTGGATCTAAACAGCTTTCAACACCTTCAAGCTCGATTAAACAATTTCCCAAAAGCCTGGGATGCTACTCTGCCTTGGTGTAATAATTCTAACAATAGCCAAATAAAGCAGACTGATGGGGCACTTCATATTTAGAAAAAGAGAGTCACTGTGGCTGCAGCAAGCTGAAGCAGGTAGAGAAAAGGAGATAAAGAAAACTAGACTCATCCATTTATACAAACACAGCAGGCAGGACTGCAAAGAACAAGCCTGGAGCCTTGCAAGTGCAATACAAACAGAATTGCCATTTGTAAGAATCCACCACTCATACTCTTTCACTGGAGATGAGCCATTTCTCAATGCCCCTAGGAAGCATCACCAAGCAGGTAACTCGACTGCTGCGACTGTTTAGAAGAAAAATCTTTGTATTAAAGAGTACCAAAAACACTTTCCTAAATGCTGTCCTTACTATCTTACAGCTTTCTCAAAAATAGTCTTAAAAATTAAATTAAACATATCTGAGTTGCTGTTTTCAGAAGGAGACAGGAGAGAAGGAAAGTAAGTACAGAGCAATAAACAGCAGCCAACACAAGTCTGTTTCCAGCTGTCTGAATTCTCTGATCCAAATCTCCATCGACCCTGCAACAGAATAGCCGACAAAGGCCTGACTGAAACAGTACGTCTTGGTTTATGGCCTCAGTGCAGATGAACAAGGTGAATTTCTGAGGCCTGGAGGTCAGACTGTGCTATCTTCTGGCATCAAGGATGCGGAATCTGAATTATGCACCCAATTTTTACATATCTAAAGGTAGCTCTAAATATGTGCACAGCTAGAACTGGGAGAAGGAGGATTCAGCATCCACTCAGGTACTGATATAAGCACTGGGTTTTCAAAGGAGCTCGCCCTGCCTGCTGACACTGTCTTTGACACCTGGAAACAAATGGAATTTATGGAAGTTAGTGGAAAGAAATGCAGGCTGAAAGTTAAACGCTAGACTGAAACCCGCTAACAGTGCAAACTTTCAGTTTTATGTTCCCACTGCTTTCCCTTTGCACTGCATTCCTCTGCAACATGCAAGTGAAGCTGAGAGAAAACGCATCACCTTTTGGCAAATAAAAACCAATAGGGATAAAAGGAGTTTTAAAGGCAGAACCCTAGGTTCACTTCTTAAAGACTGCACCTTTAATTTCATTCATTTCTAACAACAGTTCCTCAATTAAACTCTGCAGTGCATGCTAAATTCCAGAAATAAACAAAACTGATCAGAAAAAAAATATCTACCAGGTCTAATGCCCACAGCTCTTTGAGTAAGGGTAGGATTTGTAAAGCTTGTGAGTTCAGCAGATTATGGTGAAAGCCCTCGGGATTTAATATACAACAAAGGCTTAACAAGACAAAGACGTGCCTCCTGTACAGGGTCACTTTATTAAAAATACGCTGACTGCTCAGTAGTAGGAGGCAGGCAGCTGGGATTGATCTCAGCTGGTCTGCAGATCCAATTCCTCCCCCGTCGCCATGGTAACCGCTCAGTAATTCTGCCAGGAATTGGAGGAGGGGATTGCTGATACCTTTGGGGAATATCAGAACAGAAAGATTCAGAGAGGAAGCGAACTGCAGCTTACCACAACAAAGTGCAAAGAGAAAGACATGACTAATGCAACATTTAGAGGATAACTATCTGAAACAAAAGCAAAAACAAACCAACAAACCACAGGCTAGTGGCCCAGGGGCAACCTGCAGCTGGTAAGGGAGAGGATGCTCTTCACCCTGTTGCCAAACACACCATACCGTAGCGAACGCGGGCAGGCAGCACTACACGCTGCACAGAGGGGTATCCACTGCCCACCACTGCCGCGTCCCACTGCCAGCTGAGCACACCGCTCTCAACCATGGATTTTTGAAATGAGACAGCAGCGGCTCTCGCAGAGCACACAAAAAGCAGGGCCAGCTCTGATCCTGTGCAGTGCCTCTGGCTGCGGACCTTCTACCTGCCCAGCCAGCTCCAGTGCCAGGCACAGTCCGCTGTCGACTCTACCCTGGCCTCAGCTGGATAAAATGGTACCCACTGTAGCTCCAAGGTGGATTTATGGGATGAAAAATGCCATTTTCAAAAGGACTTGGTGGCTGCTGGGTGTGGAAGAAGGCTAACTCACTTGTTGCTTTAAGAAAACAAAATGCTATGCTCTATTAAAGCAAACATGCTTCTAATTGTTACATAAAATAGTGTAACCTCGCCGCTGAAAAACCTGCCTGTGGGTCTGGGTGCAGGCCCACGATACGCCCTTACAAAGGGCCAAGCTATCTCTCCGAGTCGAAAGCCTTGTCCAGCAGTCCACCTGCCATCCTGCAAATGTCTGCAGGTATTTAAAACTATACCCTGCCAGAGAGATTCGCTTGCCTAAGCTGCTAAAATCAGTGAGCCAGTCAGCCTGTGTAACCGTGAAGATACAAACAGGGAATTCAGAAAGATTTCTTCTACGCTTAATTTTAGTCAAAATTATTTTGATTCTGGACAAAGTGGCATGCCCAAGTTGACATAGGCAATCTGTACAGAAAAGAGGGAATAATTCAGACCGTGCCCAGACCTCTTGCCCAGGTTGTGACCCCATGCTTTGTATGTACAGGATCTTTTCAAACATTCCCCAGAAATGCTTTTCATCTTTGAAGTGACCACAAAAAAAATGATTACACTAACACCTTCTCTTATGGAAACTGATAAACCAAAGTAAAGCTTCTCAGATATATCAGTAGTTCTACATGGAACAGAGTTTTATGCCTCTTCTGATGACATTCTTGATAAAAGCTTTTTATTGCTATGGATCATAAAACTAATAGCCCTATTTGCCACAGCAAATATTTTCATTTACCTGAGGCAGAGTAAGCCAAGATGCTTTATAGAGCCATTAAATCATAGTGCGGACAATTTTAATTAAAACCTAAGAAAGTAACAGTCTTCTGTCAAAAAAGAAATGTGGGTGAGTGACATTGCATTGTGGGTATATTACAAACCCAGAGAAGATGAGAAAAACAGGATTTGTAAAAGCTCATGATTCAAGTCTAATCTTGCTGCAGCTAGTTTATCTTGGCATGCTTAGCAGCATGCACACATATTGCATTCTTCTGTGGAACAGAACCATGGCTTCGCTTGCAATACAGCAGTAGCTAACAACGCTGCATGAGCTGAAGCTCTTGGGATGTCTGTGCCATTCCTAAAACGAAGCAACCTCTACAACCTGCAAGCTCCATTTCCCCTACAGTCTACCATTTAGTCTTAGTGAAGGCAGTAGCATTGTTAGCATGAGATTTGATTTTAAAGTCTTAAAAATAATTCTTTCCGAACTTTTTTTTTTTTTTTATGTTGTTTTAGTTGTGGGACATACTTTTAGCAATGGTTGAAATTGGACTAGCTGAAATGCTTGAAATTATGCATTTACTTCATAGAAATTATTAACTCTGGTATAACATTCTCATCACTGCAGTTACTAGATTCACTCAAGGAAGCTGTATTCTAGGTCTAGCTCATTCATTCCGTGAGTGGACTGTCACTCCCATACTGTAAAATAATTTCCCCCTTTGCCTGACCTATCATGGGTTAGCACTGGAATGTCTCAGGTGGAAAAAAATAAACCTTTTTCTTGTACTTCAGTTAAGAGGAAGAAGAAAGAAAACATAGAATGCAGTTTCTCTCTCCTCTCTGTTTCCAAAGAGGTCAAATCGCACGCAGAAGCAAAGGTCGCTAATTCTTAAACGCTTCTTTATGAAGCATGATTGAGTAGAAAAGCACTGATGCATTTTAGTCCCACTGATCAAGCTGAAGCAGCAGGTAGAAATTACTGACATTAGCGAGAATGGGAACTTGGTTTCTCCTGCCTGCTCCCAGCAGCTCCTGCTTAAGACCATACCTCTTCCTAAAGTACTTGGCTATCGAGGTAACACGAACAATACAGTCCTCATCAATAGACCTGATACGGCAGAGCCGACACCCAGGCTCCCGTTTCCAAGACGGGTTCAACAGATGATCTTTCGACATCCCTTCCAACCTGGGCCGTTCTAGGATTCTGTCACATCTTTTCCACCACAGACTATACATATATTTTCTTACAGCTCACTGTTTCTGTTCCAAATTAATGAGACAATTGGCTGTAACTGTATGCGAAAGGTCATGTCAAAATCAATTCTATCACTTAGGCAACACTGTTATGTTGCCATAAATCAGGCAATCCCATAGTACCGGAGCTGTGATTTGCAGACAGCAGCCTGGAAGACTAGCTGCACACACAGCCATTTCTAACTCATAGATCACACATTTATTATCTATGAATCTGTCCTGTGGCAGCTCAGGGGAAGACAAAAGCAATCTAAGTGCCAAAGGGACAAGACAAAGAATCACAATTTTTCAAAAGCAAGAAAAAATTTAAAGGGCCTCCATTTTTGGATGCCTCTTCTAAGTTTTTTCAAGGAAGTCAACTTGAGGTTTTGAGGCCGATGTTCAGCACTTAGAAATACCAGGATCTGCAGAAGTTCCTTACAAACATCAGAATCCAAGGCACCCTGAAGACTTCCTACCTGAGTTCCTGCCAGTTTTATTCGCTTAGGAAAGTGAACAACTTCAGTTCTGCCCACTATGTGTGGGGTTTCTGTCCCACTCCCATCATCAGCCAGTGTAATCACAAGTGTCAGCCAGCTGGGACAGTGCAAAAACAGTCTCAAAGAAAACCATGTTCTTCAGGGATGAATTGGAAAGCAGAGATAAACCTTATTACTGCCCCCGCTGAAGAACAAGCTGGAAGGTGAGATTACTTAGCAATAGAGAATTCTCACCGACCACAAGCGTCACCTGTGGGAGAATCTCTGGCCGGTACCCACAAGCAATCCAGAGACAGGACATCATACACGACAAGGTACGGCAGTCTGAATCTGGATCTCCCCCTCAATGGACAGAGGTTCCTTCTGCCTTTAGAAAACCCTGTTCAGCGCAGATCTCACGCACATACACAGAATGGCCAGTTCTAGCAACGCAGTCCATCTTGTGGCAATTAATTGGAGATGATTAATCAATTATTTACTTACTAGACAATGACTTCTAATCCTCTAAATCATATTTTCTGTCGATCCATCATTCTGTATTATCAGCACTGAACCAACAGCCCCTTGTGTTGTTTGTCTAGGAAAGGATTCCACACTGCTGCCGTCCAAGTCCTTAAATATTCCACATGCATTTCAGAGACATACTGCCTCTCATAAATTGTGGCTCACAAACATGCTTCAGAGAGAGTACTATATATTTTAATAATTTTAATTCATATCTGGAGCCATCTTTTGCCAAATACCAACTGCCAGAAATCAATAGCTTATTTAACGTGTAAATTAATCTTTCATATATAGTGGGACCTGGGAATTCTTTGATAGCTGAATATCACTACATAGCCTAGAAAGAGCTAAAAATCATAGACCCAGAAGGAAAACACAGGGCTTAACAAATTTTAATAGCAATAATAGTAAATAGCAGTCACAGCTGCTCAAGAAATGCAAAGAAAATAAATCCCAGTCTCAGTATGAATCTTTGAAGTATCCTACTTTTAGATATCATCGGAGTTGCACAGCTGAAAGAAAATAATGTTCTTGTGCTTGAGTACACATTAAGACAAGTCATCTGTGTACACCTACAAAGTCAATGGTCTGGTGCTGTTGAAAATAAAGAAAATGCACAACTGTCTCTCAAAGGATTTGCGGTCTGATGAATACAGGTACAGAGACTTCTTGAGCATGTGACAAGTCTGAGGTCTGGCTTATTCCGTAGCCTCATCAGATTAACAGTACTGAAAGGTTGAAGCTGCTCTCAGGAGCAAAGAAGTTACTATAGAAGCATGAAATTATACCTTTCTATGAAAACATGATTTTCAGTGAAATGGTTTAAATCAGAGAAGGAAAACATGGCTGGGAAAAGACTGCCCATTATTCCATTCAGCCTAACATTTCAGAATTAGGTCTGCTGCATTTTGTTGACATTATTCAAAAGCAGTTACGCAGTGTCATGATTGGAGCTGTTCTTTTGCAATGAAGATGAAAAAAAAATCAGCATTAGCTACCATAGACACAGAACTATTCTTGTGCGGACCCTGACATTCACACCGCAATAAGCCTGCCTGCTTAAAGGCAGCATGCACCAACAGCCTCAAGGCACCGCACAATTGTTATTACAGGCTCAGTTACCTCATCCTGCCTAACATTTTACTCCTCCGCTCATCCTGCGTAACATTTTACTCCTCCATTATCATAAAGTCTTGGAAATGGTTGCCAGCAAGCTGTTTGTTAAGGGCAATGGACATTAAGAAGATCAGCCACCACAGCATTCAGTACAGCCCATAAGAATTCTTTGTACTCAGCTCACTGTAAGTACAAAACAGAAAAATAACTCTGGCTATATGATTATCTCTGATAATCCTGTCACTCGCTCTCTAGAAGCATTTAGCTTTCAGCAACAAGCACTTTCCAGGGCTCATACCTTGGTTCAGTGTTTTACATGCTTCTAGAGGAAAGGCAGCATTGACAACACATGGAAGAGGATGAGAAAACAGCGGAAAGATTCATCAGGTTTGTGCTCCTAATGAAAAAGCTGCAACATTCCTGGAATTTCAGGACAGAAGTGATTGCCCACTCCTGCCTCCTGCACAGTCTTTCTGTATAGTGTACAAAGGATTTTCCACTGCAAGGACACAGGAAGCCACAGGAGCACGGCTTTGGGTGTGTTAGGGTATAGCAATATATTCTACGTAGACAGCGATGGTTGTCACATATTCCATTCTTTGCAGGAACACCTTCTGACTGTGAACTAACACCACAAGAAACACAAGGTTTTTATCTGAAGTTAGTTCACCGCTGAATTAAAGAAATGACAACTGATCATTTGGCTGCTCTCTTTCTCCTAGTCCCATCTTCAGGCAGGATTTGGAGAGCTATACCATCCACGTTATTTGGAAAAGAGCAGAGATAGCAGCATTTTGGATCCAAATGGCCTTTCTTCATCAGCTGACTTAAAAAACCCAAAAAACAATCTCACACTATTATTGATTTGGTGATCAACTAAAATCAGTTTCTACTTATTGTGTGATTACAATGTAGGTCAAGACAAACAACAGGGCTGTGTTTGCCTAACATTCAAGTATGCACTGTTCACCACATACTGTTCTGTATATTCTTGCAGCTTTTGTTATGTCAGAGCAGTGTCAAGAGTGTTTTCTGGTTTGTTTTTTTTTGCTTTATAGAAACTGACAGTTAGATTAGGAAACATATTTAAAACAGAAACTAAACCATGCCTGTGAAAAGAAAGTTGACAAAATTTCTGTCCTGTTGCCAAACTGTAAAGACCAAACACATGCCTCCATCAAGAAGTCAGGCAAAACATTGGTGGCACTGCACACAATGTCACGACGAAAACATCCAGTTGGAGCCCTTTAACTATCTGTTTTGCAAGCCACTTTGAGTATACACTCAAAAGTGTTGTTCTGCGGATGACGCTACAAACAATAAGAATCAAACCAGTTCATAGGTCTCATGCTTTTAAGTGAAACGTAATTTTTGAGTGCAGCTGCTTTCCAGCACCAGGGCAAAATGCTACAGAAACCGCATAAGCTGCAGATGATGGATGGCAGAATCAGTAATGCAGTGTTTGGAAACACTCCTAGTGAAGGGCAAGAAACTACAGCAGCAGTACGACTAGGTACATTTTACAATGCTTTCCCCTTCAAACAACAGATCAGGCCACAGGACCTTACGAGCTGCCACCACTCAACAAAGCTAACAAACCTTTAGGGTGGAGAGCTGAAAACATTCTGGAAGTAAGTGATATGCAAGAATCTGATGCTCCACCTGACCCTCTCAAGAAGCCCTCTCATTGCGGGTGGCTGGTTTCGGAGGAGTCTTGATTAACGTGGCTCTGTTCTTCATGCCACATTCAGGAATCTGCACAGCTTGTGCTGACTGACCTGAACATCTGGCCTCTCTGTTGACATGTTTTTGGAATCTTCTTTGCATCTGGAATACAGTTTCTCTCAACAGCTCCTGCCAGAAGCACATCCCCCTCACCCCCAAGTCAGAGCTGACATAAGAAGCTAAGAAGGTGTGAGACAGTCTTTCTTTTCTTTTAGCTGCTGAACACAATAGGAGTGTTTCCTTTACCTACTCTCTCCTGCACATTCTCCCTGGCTTCCTTGTCACTTGCTTTGTTGCCTGCAAGACAGAAAAGAAGGACGCAACCTGTGAACTGCCCAGCTCTGACCTGCTGACAATATAAATGTATTTTTCAAGTGTTTTCAAGTGTTTCATTTGTCGCAAAGTAGCCTCCTTAGCCAAGCAGCACCTCAGATTGAGGCTTTTTCTTAAGTTTAATTTCCTTACTACAATATCCTTTAGACTTCTAATTACTTGTGTAAATTAAGGAAACATGTAAGCTGGAGTGTTTCATTAAAAGCTTTCTGAGGTACAGAAATGCTGAATTACTGACTCTACCACTACTTTCAAAGCTGATTGCAGTTGTAGTTTTAAATGAAGGATTTGTATAACAGGTTTTGCCAAGATGTCAGCGTTTTATGCTTAATGGTAATAAAGCATCAAGCTAACCATCAGGGTCTGCACACTTTAATGTCTCCTTTTACCAGCGGATAGGAAAAGTAATATTTAATGCCACCTCCTACAGATAAGCAGCTGCTGAAACGGAGCTTACAGTAATACTTATTAGAAAATTATTCTGATTATTTAACTCTGTTCTTTAATGGTCAGCAGTCAGTTTTCCAGATAATCCAGTAGCTGTTCCCCTGACCTGTCATGCTAGTTTTCCTTTTTACTGGGATACCCAGTAATCAATGCAGCACATGGCAGGCTCTTTCGCTTACTCCTGCACGTTCTGAGTATTTATGCTACTTGCCAGACTGCTCAGGGTGGCCAGCTGACTGCCTCACTTACCAGTATGTCTCAACAAAATCCCTCTGGTGGTGGTGCAGACTGTGGACCCTTCACAGTTCTATGCTGGGAACTGTCCCCCATACACAAATTAGCAATACTTCTTGGTTTCTCTCTTCCAAGGCAAACGTCAGCTCTTCAGCAACAGAAAACCCCACCTGGCTAACCATCTGTCAATGAGCAAAACTAGTTCTGTTTGCCCACATAGAAGAGTACTGAACTTGCAGTCCCACACTGTTCCCATCACAAAATCATAAACTGAAGTCAGGATCTCACGATTACCACAAAACTATGTATGCTGTAAGAATTTATGCGGAAAGGTTTCTTCACTGAATGCTGTGCCTGAGCATGCTTTTTTTTTTTTAACCACAGATTAAGATAAGAAGCTCTTGCTTTTAGTTACTATTCATCTCAATATTTAAGTGACCTCATTTCAACCAAACTCCCAATCAATGGACTGAGACATTACGCATTGACCTGGCACTTCATCTTCAAATACAGCATGATTTAATAGACTCAACTCCCTCAAGTCGGCAAAGACTGTACTCAGGAGTCACATGGGATCACTGATCTTGCACAACACTGAATTAAAAAGCCTATTAGCTGCCTGTACCAGTTCGTGCCAAAACACCATTTTCGTCTTGAAAAAAACCAGAGAATACAGGTCCTTCTGCTCAAACTTCTTTACTTACCTGAGTGAGGAGGACACTTCAAAAGCCTTATCAGGCCTGACTTAGGCTTTGTTAATCAAAGCCAGCCCTAAGAAAACAGGAGTAGGATATGAAAGATTGCATACTATTTCAAGAAAAGGATAGCCAGTCAAGTCTTGTGCAGTGCCAGAGGGCCAAATAGAGCACAAGTGTAACATGAGCAAAGTCAGCAATGTTAC
Organism: Ibycter americanus; assembly: GCA_035590275.1. Lineage (NCBI taxonomy): Eukaryota > Metazoa > Chordata > Aves > Falconiformes > Falconidae > Ibycter > Ibycter americanus. Next base: position 6,437,141 of record JAVJGI010000039.1, on the reverse strand, counting down.
ACCAGGACTTGATTTGGCTCACACCCCATAAAGTCCATAGATGCGCATTTGTAATCCAAAGCATTTTCTACATGCATAAAAGTGTTCCTGTTGTATGGGATGTGCTGTGTCAGCATCTATTTTATAAACTCATAGTCTCCAGGATTTGTAACTTGGCTATAAAAATTCACCCTGGCAGAATCTTGGCATACAGTCAGTTTGGACCTATACCATGAACGAAGGCAACTAAATCAGCATAACGTTAACAGTGGAAACTTCACCTGGGAGAGCGGGGGTGCCTAGGGAGCTTTTTCATTGTTGAATGCCAAAGCTGAGGGAAATGTGTGAGAGTAGCCAAGAGAATTGTGCAAAGCATGCTAAGCCTTGGTGTTTCTCTTGCCAGAAGGACCGGCCCGTAAGGTTCCCGCTGGAGATCTTGTTCAACCATCAGTCAAATCAGGATTTGCAAGTGAAGTAGCCAAGCTGGATTGCAGCTGCTAATGAACTGACTTTGGCCAGATAACATTCACAGAACACAGTTTCCAAAATGCAATTCCTGATCATTTATAAATGACACAACAAGCAGAAATATGCTGATAGCTAGCAGGGTCCCAAAGCTACACACAGATAAAAAGCAAGCACAAGTACCACTGACTCATAGCCAACTCCTCTGCAGTAAACAGGAATTATCAATGTTGCCTTACAACCTAATAGTGCAACATTAAACAGTCACATTTTCCCTCATTATATTAGGTGAAAAAGAAACTTACTGACTTGCCTTTACATTAAAAACATGGGAAGGTTGCTTCACAATATAAAACCACGTTGGAAGAGTAGAAAGCATAGGAGCAAAAGAGCAAGAAAATGTGTTAGTATTTATAAGGAAACATTACATTAATATCAGATGATTTTTACACAGGAGGAATTAACAAATGTGCATTTTGCAACAGAAAAAGCATGACGCTGTAGGATTGAACTGCAGAGGCACACTGGAACCACCACTGGACGTTTCTAGGCATTACTTTATTGTTTTCCTCACTTGGAAAACAAGCTTTTAGCATTTATAGCAACTGCATTTAAAAAAAAAAACCTAGAAGCAACTATAATAGGGCTGGCAGCTTTGAAATAGTAAAGTAAGCTGGTGACAAAAATCAAAGTATAAAACACTTTCAAGAGTTATGCCAAGCCCCATGGCATGTGGCCTCCTTGTACAACGCCAGTTCTCTGTTTCTTCACTGGTTCTTCCTGTCTGGAGACAAATGGCCCAAGCAAATGATGGAAGTAATGGGAGCACTAAACTGATGAGACTGGAGGCACAGCACAACTGCTCAGAAGCTGGGACACCCAAGCAGTCCAGATTTTGGGTTTTTTTCAGCTCCTTTGGTTACAGCACCTCACTGCCACACGAATGGAAGCTAGAGTACTACTTTCAATGCCAGATGAACCAGGCCACCACTGACCATACCTGGAAATCCTCACACAACTGATTTTTTTTGTCCAAGCCTTCAATGATGGTGAACAAAGCTGGCCTAGGCACTTATAGCCCAAGAACAAAGCACTGTCACAGGGCAGACTATAAGATGCTTCTGGGAATTTGATGACTTGCTAAATACGCTTGTGCCTCTGGAAATACCACTGTAATTTGTTGGTAGGCTGTGATAATGTTTAGAGTAGTGTTTTAACTGGAAGCCCTTTTGCAACTACACATTGACAGAACCTCCATAATTTCAGAAAATCATTAGGACTATTAGCATCATTAAGACATCTTTCCCTTGAATAAAACCTAAAGCATTAATATAATGAAAACAGAAGCCCAAAGATTAGGAAGAATAACATGCTAATACACTGGCCTATTTGCTCAACAAGCACAGGAACAAAAAATGCCTTCAGGCCAAGAGTGAAATGAGCTTGTTTACTGCCTCTCATCTCTGCTGCTGCATTACTATTTTAACTATGTAGTTATCAGACTAATGTCAAGTTACAGGCAACAAATCAGTGGCCCTCCTCATTCAGGCACTGCGACAAATAGAAGAGGCATAGTTCAGACAAACTCAAATATAGACATCGTTTACAGCTAAGAACTCAAAAAGGGATGATCCCAGGGAAGAAACAAAAAGAGCATAAACCCAACCAAACCTGCCCCCCATCCTCTTAGTGTATCTAAATGGCTTATAGCATCAGCTGTGACTGACAGGATAAACAGTAACCAAATTGCCAGAAGGCGAGAAAATGCTTCATCTATTGTCCTCTGGGAAGCCTCCTGGAAACCTAGCAAGAATTCACCACAGCAAATATAAGAAACTTAATTCATGTTTAAAGACAGGGCACAGCTCTGGGTAGCCTGGAGTCTTTTCCACAGTTACCTCAGCTTTAAAAAACATACAGCATCTAGTCGGATTTTTACTGGGACAGTTGCATCTCTTAAAGGGTTTATAGTGAGTCTCATCAGCCAGTTAATTTGGATCAATGCTGATGCTGTTCTCCTTGCGTATCTACAGTCCTTGCCTCCAGTCCTGTTATGAGCTGCAGAATTCCGAAGAGAAATGTAAGTTATGCAAGTCTGACAAAGAACATTTTAGCTGAACATTTGTGCTTCAAAAATTAAGAGAACCAGCAGAGTTCAGGAACTAACCTCTCTTGGTCATTATAAGCAAGGCACTCCTTGCAATAACATCAGCTTTGGGAATGAGAGAGACATGGGCTGTTCTTTTCATGTCCATTCATTACCAGACCAAACAGCCCCTTCAATTTTTAATGCCTTCTCTGTGTTGAAAGCACAGAATCAGGTGGGATAAAGCAGAACTCTTCATCTCACATTCCATCTTCTTCTGTAACCCAGCCCCAGACTTAGTAACATTACACGAGCAATGGGCAGGAATAAAATCTCTTACCTTTACTATTTTATTTTTTTTTTTTAACTGTCACGAGCTCAGATACACACTATCTAGTCTTAAATGAATGCCAATAGCAGGTAACGGTCATCAATTATCAAATAGCAGAACCAGAGACACATCAAATCTGGCCTGAGAAAACGGATTTCTACTAGTAGATGACACCATCTCTAGCATGAATCTTTCTCAATGGCTTACAAATAGGACTAGATTAATCTCTTGAAATTAACTATAACATTGAGAAAAAAAATGCTTTTTTTCCTTGATAAGTATGTGATTTAAGGTTTCCACCCCAAAACAGAGACGCTGTGTCATAACAAAACACTGTATACAGATTAACTCCAGGATCTAGGACATGAGTAATTTGCATTTAAAATTGCTCCTTGGAAGAAGAAAGAATGAATGAAAATGTTTCAGTGTTGGCTGGTTAAGATCCAGGTAGTTTGTTTACTTTTTTATTGGAGGAGGATGTGGAACACTAGAGGAAGAAAAAAGGGTTTAAACAGTTAAAGTATCATCCTGAACAATTTATTCGTGTATATACATAGACAGGCTGATGGCAAGCTCCATCGTCTCCATTATTAGAGAATGGATCTTTCTGTGTCTCTGTAGCAAGTGTAATATACAACACAGTCTGAAATTCTAAGGCTAGAACTCTCCCATTTCTTCTGAAATTTGAAGGATAGACCAAGCAGAGAGAATCCTTCCTTCTACCTCTACCAGGAGCCTTTCTTGCTTTCTGTAATATTGGTATGAAGACCCCAGATTTAACAGCAGGGTTGTGTCTCGAATACACTGAACTCCAGTCACCCTTCTGCTTCCCAGAGGCCATCAGAATGAAAAAGCTAGTACAGCCAGAGGCTACCCAAATTAACATTGGAGCATGGAAGCATATGCACAGCCGTACAACGCCACAAGTGCAAAGCATTTTTAGTTTAAAAATTGCTTTCCTTTCACTACTCCCATCCAAAATACAGGAAAGAAGACAGGCCAAGGACAATTACACTGGCTGGTATCTGTATCACCATCAGAGGAAATGCTTATGGTGTGACAGCTGTGGGCTGGCATCTCTGCAGTCTGGATTGTGAGAAACAGTCCCCACAAGAGAAACTGGACTCAAAACCAGCAGTTAATCTGGAGAACCTAACCTGTGTTTTTTCCCTAGAAAACACACCCTTTGCACTACACAATCCTCTCTTCTCAAACACAACCTATCTGCTGTACGTATAAAATGATAAAACCTGAAAAGTCTGAGGGGTGGAGGTCTGGCTGTTCATAGCTTCTGTAACTGAGGAAAATAAATAAAACAAATATCATAGAATTATAGAATCATAGAATGGTTTGGGTTGGAAGGGATCTTTAACGGTCATCTAGTCCACCTCCACGCCACAATGAGCAGGGATATCTTCAACGAGATACAGTTGCTCAAAGCCTCATCCAGTCTGACCTTGAACGTTTCCAGGGACAGGGCAACTGCCATCTCTCTGGGCAACCTGCTCCAGTGTTTTACCACCCTCATCATCAGATATTTATTCCTTATATCTAATCTAAATGTATGTTCTTTTAGTTTAAAACCATTACCCCTTTTCCTATCACTACAGGCCCTGCTAAAAAGTGTGTCCCCAGACTTTTTATAATCACCTTAAACTGTATTAAAATATAGGTCACCTTAAACTGTGAGTCCAAGAGGAAGAAAGGGAGTGAAAGTGTACCGGCAGGTCCAAAGCAAAGCTACAGCTATCAGCTACACAGTCCCATGAACCACAAAGGAAAATCCTGCTGACTCAAAGGTGTTTCTTGGCTTCTCAGTCAAGTCTTAGCTGAGTTTGCAGAGCTGCTGCTGAGCAGCTTTCAGATCACTGCTGTAAGCAGGTGTATCCAAGATTTGCTAGACTTAAACCCTTTTGGATAAACATATTCCAGGCAGACAGGTGTCCAAACAGAGCCCTTGAACCAAGGGATCGTAATGATATGGCCTGATTCTCCCATCCTGTATGCTCTTCTCCCCTGTGGTAATTTACTCCTTGTAAGGATCAAGAGAACCTTCAGCACACTCTAAATGCAACTGGATTTTCACACCCCTCCCTGCATGGTAAAATACAGGATAATGGGGAACTAGACTCCTGCTGCTGTTGGCAAGTGCTTCACGTGACACTGCTTTTGTAACAACCCTCCAAAACAAAAACAAAATAAAGTCGCACATACATACCGATTTATCTTCTGATCCTGCTGTGCAACTCCTCTATGCAGACCCTAACATATTACGCACAAATATGCCTAAGAGTTTGTTAACTTTATTCATTTAGTACTGTACTCTGATTTATATCTTCTCTCCATTGATCTCTCCGGGTGGAGTCAGAATGACTCATGTCAGAGTAGTGGCTTCAGGCATCAAATGTTCAGCATGTATAATGTATACTGCACACAAAATAACGCACAAAACCTGAACTCTCTAGTATAGCAGTTTTCATGGGAGGGAAAATAACAGGTGAAGGTTGTAAATTATGAGAACTCAGCCTAAGCCATAGCTAATCACCAAGATTACAAAGAGGCAGCCTTGTATTAAAACCACAAAGGCTTTATAAAACAGGACTATCTAATCTGTGCTAAAACCACTGCAACTCTACCAAAGTTACCGATCAAAATGTAAGCACCAATCTATAATCCTAGGGAAGCAAAATCAGCCTGGTCAAGCCACACGCATTAATCCATCACTTTTATTTTCTTCTAGCTTTGCACTCAGCTGCACTCATTTTTTTTGTTCTACCTCACTCCATCTCCTCCAAAGCCTCTCTTCACAGGAGGGTAATATCTGAACAATTTGGCCTGTGAAGTTCCCTGCCTGTTACAAGCAATGAAGTCCCTCCGTGTTCTGCAGAACACTCCTGCACAACACCAATGTGCTTCTCTGCCCATTCTCCTCACTGAAGTAGGCTACTGCTATTCCCTGTACCACTCCACATTTTTTCTAGGATGCAGCAATTGTTTCCATGGTAATGTCAGTCACTCACCCTCCTCCTTCATTGATTTTGACCAGGGAATGGCTCCACCTTGCTTAAACTGTATCTCCTTGGTGTAATAAAACCAGCAGGATCAGTGAGTCTGCAAGTGTCTCGATTACTGCAATAATGCAAGAGGCCTGTGGTGTTCTTAATGAAGCTGGCTTACAGTTTTATTTAGTGGCTGATCACTCCATCTGAACAAAGACAGTTAGAAGCCAGCCTCTAGCTTTTATAAGATACAACATTTGTTTTTAAAGAAGCTATGTCTCACATGCAGGGAAAACAAGAACAGTTATCAGATACCTTTTGGTAACTGGTGAAAATTCACTTGGCTCTCAGCTATAATTACTGCCCGGTCTGACAGCAAAAGTTTGAAATTAGTGGTAATACAATTAAATGTAAAGAGCTATTCTACTAGAGTGGAAGCCACAATTTTCAGAATATTGGGCCTTCAATTAAGGGTCATAGGCAGGATTTCTCTAAAGAAGCTTTTCTCCTTCAGGTTCCATGAAAAATCTCAAACCCCAAATCCTTATTCGCATTTACAAAGCGGCCCAATATTCAGCACCAAACACCTAATGTCAAGAGATGTTTGATGCCTGCTCTGCACTTCGAAAATCCAGATCTTTTTATTGAGATGTGTTCCCTAAATAGGAAAACAGAAACTGTCACAAGGGATTATACAGACTAGAATTGCAGCTAAGCTCTTTAGGGGAGGGACTGTTGTTTTGTTTGTGATTTAAAGAGCACTTAGCACAACAGTACCCTGGTCTATAATTGTGGCCCTTGTGCTCTCCATAATATGGATGAGTCAGGTGCAATAGCTGGTCTAGAACAATAGTCAGTACCAGCTTTTGAAATAGAAGTAGGCAAGGTTAATCCCCAGGATAATGTATATCCAGGGACAGACTCCACCTGACCCCTATTTACTAATGGCTGAGGCTGGAGCATACCCTGTAGCCTGAGGATTTATCTGTCTTTTAAAGCACCCTTATATATATTAATTTCCTTAATTCTATCAAGCCCTCACTGGCATAACTTCTGCTAAGAAGTCTAGAAGTTCCAAAATCTAGAGATGCTTGTTGAATACAAATATATCATTTTTCTCTTGTTCTAAAAAAAAAAAAAGGGGGGGGGGGGGGGGGACGGCAAAAAA
>JAVJGI010000039.1:6400776-6420238 GCA_035590275.1 Ibycter americanus | reverse complement strand
GTAGTAGATGAGGCAGCAACCAGGCAAGTCAAAATTTTTCAGAAGCCTGCTTATTTGTGCAGAACATACCTTGGAAAGGAAGCTTTTAACACAGAGTTCAAGTTGTGGGCAAGCTACCTGCTGAATATGAGGTAGGTTTCAGTGTGACCGAAACCTAAAGGCTAAATATTCGGGGAATAAATCAGTCATCCCTAGTTCTGTCCTTTCAGCGACTCTTCTCCACACTACCCAACAAAACTAGGAAACAGAAACTGATGGCAGTTCTTCATTCAAACAGATTTGGCCAATGTGCTTTCATGAATACACAAAGAACCATCTAAAGTGTTACCTTTAGCAGTTTAGTACTTCACACCTGTCAATAGGTACAAGATGCTTGTCAGGAAGGAACCTCAAAGGAAGCAGGTAGCAAGTTTCTGTAGAACTGCCTGTTCGACCTCAATAAGCCTTCAGCATGCAGCAAACCTTTTCAGCCTATAGCTCTTTGCTGTCCTGGGCACTAACGAGATGCTAGGAACCAAACCTCATACGAACGCCTGATTCTCACCACAGATCTGCAGACTGCCAGCTGGCAATTGCACGGAGCCTCAAATTGAGTGTACAGGTTCTCTCTTCCCAGCCTATGCTCTCAGGGTTATTGACGATTACTTACGCAGCATCAGGGTTGCAAGCCTCCCTACAGATGACACCCACTGAAAGACATCCTTAAGAATGAATGATGTGACATAGTAACAGATGTAGCTGGCTTCTCTGACATCACAGATCAGCTCAGAGGCATAGGCAGGAGCAGAAGCTGACTTTCAAACAATGGCAGTAGTGCTTCATGCACTTATCTACGATCCCTAAAGACAGCTGCTAGCTCAGATTTCCATACAGACAACTCCAGCACACTCAAGTGCGAACTAGAAGGAGCAGCCAGATAATACCTGATCTCCATTTGCATGTCAGCAGGCTTTGTCTGGCAGCTCAGCCAGCTGGTGTCTAGGTAGACATGCTTAGCCAGGGGCACAGCAAGCCTTTAACAGCAGGATGTCCAATGCCAGCAGGGTCCCTGTTTCCCTGATAAGAGAACAGATTTTGAGCCCAAGAACAAACCATACTTGCCTATCTTGGTGTGTAGTATGTTTTCCATATCATGTAAATTACTAACCTAAACCCTTGGAGCCTACTCATGCTGTCTTTCCCTGCCCCAATACTATTTCAGATATAAAACAAAGCTTTGCTGGAGCCCCTGGAAGTTACCTGCATCACACAGCAGAAATCAGTACTACGTAGCAGACAGTGCAATTACATTCTGAAAGTTAACAGACTGTGCAAACTATACATGAACTATGAAAGCTGGGCTGTCTTATTTTCACTGCAGATCTCTTCGCTGTGATCTTGGAAGTGCTGTGAGGCCTCAAATTCAACCTGGTTACTGAAGTCCAGTCTTTTTTTGAAATATCCTTTCTCTTTTTTCTTTTCTCTTCTCTCATGCGTGATCTATGCTCTTTAATCTCTTAGGAGAAACAGCAGTGTGGGGAAATCTGTTAACTCTCCAATGCTCAAAAAGATTCCACAGTAACAACTAAACAACCTTAAAGAAGCAACCAGCGAGTGTGAACAATGAGTGAAGAGAATTCTCACAAAGAAGGAAACACTAGTTAGGAGCTTACAACAGGAAATATGTCTGGAAATAATGAAACAACACATTCACAGAACCTTCTTCAGGATAATGGTAACTAGCATTCTTAATATTATAACATCAAATTATTTATTTATCTGTGTGTGTTACAGAAGTGTTAATGCAAACTGCAGCCACAGAAAGGACTAACCAATTTGCTTTCAGGGCCCTTCCCTTCCCAGCACACAACAAAGGCAGTAAAACAGCCCATGCTTCATATAAGCATGTATTAAGCCAGAGATTCAGGTAACTGAATGATTTGCCCTATGAAGAAAAGCATGAAAAAGAAAAGAGGTCTCATTGGGATGTTAATGAATGCAGCATCATTAACACTAAATTACTGGCTGCAAAGTTAAACACAGAATGTAAGTAGACTTTGAACCAAGCCAAGCAAGCTAACGGTTGCATCAAACAACGAGGTCAACCATTCTACTGCCCCAATTATTAAACCGGGAATTCTTGTTGTTATAGGATGGCATTAAAAGGAATTTACTGTCGCTTTTATGTTTTACATTCACTCTTGGAGTGCTACAGTTATTCAAACTATTTGGCATGCTGAGTTTACAGCCACAAAGGGTGTTTTGTTTCTGGTAATGTGAAGGACAAGACAGACAAGGACAGATAAAAATAAGAGGAAGAAAAAGAGACAGAAGATGACAAAGCAATGCAACTGTAACACTGCATGGAAGGGTGCATCACACTGAAGATTCGAGTGGAAAACGTCTTAAAACAACGGCAAGCACCATAGACCACTAAGCAAAAGAATTACATTGTCAAGGGTAATTCCATTACTTTTCAGTACATTTATACTGTCTGCCGAGAATAATAAATAGGAACAAGCCAGAAAGACATTTTCAGCCAGACTCTCTGTGTTGTCTCTCTGCTACACTACCACACCATGTTCCATGAGAGTGTTCTGCAGAAAAAACTGCATTTTCGTATTTTACTTTGAAGCTAGTTTAGCTAAAGGCTTGATAAAATTTTAGAAAAATAATGTAATGGTCAAGGTTGGGACCTGGATCCAACATAAACATGATCATGATTAAAGGAAAGAAAAGGAATCATTTGCTTCTTCCCCACTCCAGTTTTGGGCTTTTTCTCAGGTAGCACTTTTTTTTTATTATGCAAGTTCCTTTACTAAGATGGATTTGTACATTTTGTGGAATAAAGCAGTGTTCATGAGAGGCAATTTCTTACAAACAGCCTAATCAGTAAAGATGGTCACCAATTAAACAAGGTCTCAGTGGCAAGCTCTACTGCATTCCCACTGGAGACTGGTAGGCAGCCCAGCCTTCCTCCACCACACATGCTCACCACCTGCTAGGGAAAAGGCAGATCCCACAGAAGGAAAAAGGTGAGCTGGACCCTCCTATCACCACCAATGCTTAGGAGACCCTGCTGGCTACCTCTGTGACATGTTTTCAGCAGTGCTCACCATGAAGAGGAATGTCATTCATGGCAGCATAGTAGTTTTATGGCGACCATCACATGCCTCCTGAGGGAGTTCATGAGCAAGATCCTAGTTCAGTCCAGCCTGTGCTCTGGTCTTGAAATAGTTCCAAGAGGGAAACCTCAGAGGGACAGGGAAGGCTGTGCAGCCCTAACTGTCTCACCCTCCTTACAATATGATGTAATATCATGTTTCGTGTAAAAAAGATTCCTGGGCTTTCCACAGTAACCACCTTTTGGAAAAAACACTCTGAGAGGAGGAGGTGGCAGCAGCGGAGGGAGTGATGAAAGTGGAAGGAGCCCCATATTGTGCGATATGCTACAAGCTTCCTGCCAAATCCCCCTATAAAAAGATTTTCCTGCAAGAAGTCCAGCAGGATCCAATATGTGTTTTAGTTAGAGCTACAGAATAAGCTAGATCTTGTGCTATTGAGTGCTTTTGGGCATCACCTGCATTGCAGAGTTTCTTCTGTGGTTAACCCAACAGTGTTCTCATGAAAAAATAAAGTCTTATGAGGTTTTATGTGTTCAGCACAACAAGAAAAAACAGCATGGTCCCCTTGATTTAAACAGCATTCTCTATGAAACAGAACCCTAAACAGTTATCTGTTAAAGAAAATTTAAGTCTCTAGCTACACAGTAGAACTCTGAACACATTCTATTTAAGTCCATCATTAAATGCCACAAGGATATGTACAAAATTACCGCACAGAGTCAAGGACAGGAGATGTACAAAGACAGTCAAAAATGCTACAGGGGAAGGATGGAGAGAAGCAACGGGAAAACGGACTTGCATATCCCCCTCTCTTGGTAGATACAGGTCTGCTAAACAGCTCTGTGCTCCTGAGTGTCTTTAGCATACAAACAGAAATGGCTTGGGCAACTGAACTGGGACATGCAACTGGATTTTAGGAAGAAAAGTAATCATTTACTAAGAATTCTAAGCAGCAAGTTGCGACAGTCATGATTTCAGAGTCCATCCACAAGCCTCTAATGCTGACAGGGCCTTCCCACTCCATGCCCTTCACCATCACTTGAGATGACAAAATCTAGACTAAACCTACATATAGCCAATCAAAAAATAAATAAATCTGTCCCCCTTCTCTTCACCTGATGAAAAGCAAAAGACTTCAGCATCTAGGAGAAAGAAAACCAAACAGGCAAACCAAAACTACTTACTCCTTTAATCCCACCCTGTAAACTTCACTGACCATAGCTATGAGCTGTGTGACACCAGCCCATCCCTCGTATATAACAGCAGCATGTTAGCGTAACTGAAGCACCCAGAGGAGGCACAAAACCCCAAAACAACAACAACAGAAAAAAAAAAAAAGGAAAAAAAAGCTAGCTGTAAATGAGAGCACTCAGGCACTCAGGTCACTGCAGTAAATCACAGCCCTTAATTTCATGTGAAAGAAGGGAATGTTAGACTACCACAGGACCCTCAAAGAGTCCTTTGTTAGGATGGGAGGCCTGTGCATAAATAGGTTTCAGAAGCCTAGAGAAAGGGGGTTTAGAAAGGGAAATGCCTTTGGATTTTTTCCCCTTATTTTATCACCTTTCAGAGAGTAAAGAAGCTGAAAATCAAGCAGAGATAGAACTGACAATTAACCTATTAGCACACACGAGTAACCATTTTATTTGCACTATTTCAGTAGCAAAGAGCTCCAAAGAGCCCTGTTACACCACTGAAGTCTCAAGAACATAAGAGAAGCAGAATAAAAACACAAACCAGAAGTAATTCTGTCTTTATTAATACCGCAGATCATATGAACACCAGTGATATGGATCAATACAGCTAAAAAGCTCTGCCACACTATTCCACCAGATAAATCTCATAATTAATCAAAGACAACAGTTGCATACTGCACTTCTGTAATGTCTTCATTTGCCAATTATTGCCTCCTCTCCCTCCATCTCAGAACTGACACTTTATAGTGGTTTTTATAGCACCACAGATCTCCTGCATACGAACTGCTAATCTTAGTGAGACTATGTTAGAAATTTCCATGTGAATGTCTGTGTTAAACTGGGGAATGCTACCAAAGATCCCCAGGCAGCACCATTTCAGAAAGTGACTTATCTCTTGACACTTGATCGTGAGCTTCCCAGTACTTAATGGAGAATGTCCTGAAAGGTCATATGTGACCAAAAGCTAAGCCAAGCACCACAGCTGGAATTTCCCCAGGACTAGTGCCATATTCTCCATGGAACCAAAACCACTGAAATAGTCTTGAAAAAGAGCTTCCAGATCAAAACAGTCAAAAAGCCAGGGGCGTTAGAATGGAGCTGAAAGAAATTATTTAAAATCCCACAGCAAAACGCCACATCAGAAATATGCAGATAGACCATTAAAATAAATGGTGTACTTTTACAGCCAATTAATGCAAGCAATTGAGAGGGGAAAACAATCTCCTGCACAATGATTATGCTGTATGCAGAATTGATATGTGCTTTTCTTGTATCAAGAATTCTGACAAAACACAGCAATGTACACTGTCTCCACCGCACTATTCCAAATTGGATTTCACGTCTGACAGCCTTTTTCTCTCTTTTTCTCTAAAAATGAGTATTTGTTTGGGAACGGGAATATTTCTAATAAGAAATGAATTACCCTGTCCTCTGACACAACATGCTGGGTCTATAATTAAAGACCTTCAGAATGGATGCAGCAGTTTTCCAAAACCAAATCCCACATTAATTATACCCTCCCTCCTGATATGATCCTGCATTGTTATGTGTTATAAATGGAACAGTTATCAGCACATGATGTGACTGGTCATTAAATCATGTGGGAATAAAGTAGCTGAACTTGTATTCCATAGGCACATCCTCCGTGCTTCTTCCCAAAGAAAAAAAAGAGCTTGCTCAGGTGGTAGTTGGCAGTTAAACATTTTATCATAAGCTTAGCTTGTTTGTTAGCAGAGATAGCAGACTGCAAGTCAGACAATAAGGATATTTTCAGCTATCCTTCATCCTTTATCAGATAGGCTGCTAAGTACTAGTGTTAGTCTTTCGATACACCAGTGCTTTCCCAGCTGTGAACTGTTTGCCACTAGGAAACCTTTAGCCCTTAAGCTACTGTAACTGCCTGCTGCTTCAGGAATGAATTCCACTGTCGAGCCCTCAGACTTATCCCATAAAGTTAAACAAATGTTTGCTCCATTAAAAAGGCAGCATCTGTAGATGACAAGTAGCATCTTCTGAATTTCCACCATTTCCCTGCTTGCCCAAAGATCAGAAACAACACGGTGGTGCAGAGGTAAAAGTGCATCTAAGATTTTATAAGCACCTCAGATGTACGTAAGCCCTTTACTCATACTTCCCCCACTGCAATTCCTTTTCTCTTTTACAAAAAAGACCAGCAATGTGTTAGTGTAGGAAGTATTAAAACATGACAGTTATCTCTACAGAACCAAAGAGCTTCTTTTGCTTCAATCAAGACTGCAGTCCTAAGAGACCTTCACCAGTCTGGGATGAATCCTTCAGAGCCAGTGCCAGGAAGCGTCACAAGTCAAAGTTTCTTCCTGACATTGGAGGGTTGGGAGAGAACTCTTCTAGCAGGCTAAGTTAAGAAAAAGGATTGCTACGACTGCAATGTATGGCCCTAGGCAGAAAGCAAACAGAAAAGCTAACCTGATTCAGACAGCAGGTGCCAGCCAACCTCTGAAATACCCTTGTCTAGAAGATGGTTCGGAGCTGCACAAATGCTGCACTGCACTGGAAGAAATGCAACCCAAAACCATCTGACAGATTTTCTCAGGCCAGCAATACTTTAGCAAGAAACATGCAAGTAAACAGGTGACACGGGTCCAAACTCCTTAAGTCTTTGCATGCTCGTTATGTGTTAAATTCCAGAGCTTTGCTTAAATGGGAATTGGGTCTATAGCCAGACAGTTTTTGGGTACAGTTTGTAAGGCATTTCCTAAGAAAACTGGCAAACCACTCATTTTTAACAGAGGTTTGAGTTGAACCTTCTATGGCCTAATTGTTCATTCACCCTTTAACAAAGAAAACCCCAAACAGGGAGAGCTCCAGAGCCCTTCTCTGTATATGAGCTATGTGTAATGCAGGAAACTGTGTTTGCTTCTGGACTTCACCCCAGATAAAGCAGAGGAAAAGTTTACTCTCCCCTCACCACAAGATGTGGCCACCAAACATTCTCAGAGCAGGCTTTTTTGCGAAGTGAAACCTAAACCATTCCAGTGTAGATCTAAGGAAATCTCCCCTTTTACCAACTTTCTAGCAAAACACAGGGTTGCAATAAAACCAACCGATTCCTCCATTGTATGACATAAATAAAAGAATGCAAGCCATGCAACTCTATTGCATGAAGGAAGACAGTAATGTATACTTATTTAGGATAGAGTTGAGGAGAAGCAGAGAAAAGGAACAGGTAAATAGAGATCATCAGGTTACACATGCCAAGAAACTTGTGAATATTTAACTCTAGGATGAAAGTCTAAATTGCAAGGTGTACACTTAAACTGCCTCCTCTTCCAAATCCTCTATTTGATTAACACTTCCCACTGTCTTCCAATCTCTCCTTCCTCCCCCTCAGAACAGAAAAAATCTCCCATTTCATCAGCTCTCGAGGCATGATTCTTAACTAGATTTCCTTCATTAACTCAGTGCAGCTCTTTGCATATGAAGGCAAATTTCCAAAAGGTAACTTAAGAGTACTACCATAGGTTGATGTTACGATCAAAGCAGAGTTAACCCCATTTTGCTCTTCTCCAGAGGCATCAGCACTGCACTGTTTATTTCCCATTTCATAAAGACATGAAAAAGCTTCAGGCATGCAGGAGAACAACAGGTGGAAGCACATTCCTAATCACATGAACAGTTTACCACAATGGTAAAGTTGAGAGTCAAATTGGAAAAGTCCATGCAGAAGAAAGTTAAGCCAAGACTTGCCTAGCAAAAGAAATTTACAGAAAGCTTATTAAAATGAGACAGCTAAAGTAAATGGTTTTTCATAAGCGACTTAGTATAGCAAACAGAACAAGGAAATTGCACACCAGATCCCTTAACAGTCCTGAAGAACTTCTTAAACTGAAAAGGTCATGCCATTCGTTTCACTGGAAACACAGACTGAGGGACTGTGACACACATCTGTGCTATCCAGACTTAAGAAGTTAATATGAAGCAAATACAGCAAAAGTATTAGCTGAAATACTCATCATCAAGGTCCCATATGCCTTCAACAAGCTGGAAGGTGCAAGCATGTCCATTTACAATGGCTCCAAACATAGCCCACTAACTCGGTCACATTGGAGCCAAAAGACACTGTTCTTCAGAGACAAGCTAGGTTGGAATTAGTAATGTTTACAGATATCCAAGAGGCACAGCAACATCCTGAACTGCGGTCTGAAACATACCACTACACAGAAACCTTAATAAAAGTCTGTATGCCATTTCAGTTCTGTTAAGGACAAGTGGTGCCATCTCTGCCACTCAGAAATGAGGCCCTGCCTTCAGCGCAAGTAGTTTTCACCACTGCCCATAATGTGCTCACTGAGAGCTCAGGAAGGTTTGCTGAAAGAACACTGTGTAAGGGAATGTAGTGCTCTGCTGCATGGAACAGGAGGGGGAAGCTCCATTTCCTGTTGCCCTACTAATTTCCCTCATTTCCTAATATTTTTCCTAATGCCTTACATAGCAAGGTTTCTCTAAGGACCTGTTAGGTGTCGGGGTGTGACAGACCATCTGCAGTGCTGAAAGAGGCTGTGTAAGAACCTTCACAACAGCATGTGAGAGATGCCATTCATTGTTTCCAAGATGTAGAGTCCACAAGAGTATCCTGAGGTTCTAATCACCCATTTAATAATTTCAAACCAACTCCAGAAGACTGTAACTTCCACCATTGGTTGGAATCTCTCCAGGCTTCCAAAGTCTCTTGTGGAGAACCTAATTTGCCTTGCACAGCACTAAACTCTACATCAATTTTCTAAAGAAAAAGTGTTCTCACTTCATCTGCAGTTTAGTTTCTGGAGAGAGAAGCCTGAAAGGTCCAAACTTGCAGACCTCACTCATAGCTATGTGTTGGATTTAATATGCACTCTGGAGAAGGCAGATGCCCCTCTGTGCATCAGCTTAACAACAGTAACAACGTAACCACAATAAAAAGATGCCATGATGTTGCTCAAATAATTTTAAGAGGAACATTCTGGCTGCAAAAAAATCAGTTCCTCTTTCATATGATTCCTCTAAATGAATGCTTTCTTTACTTGATCAAAAGCAAAGCTCATATGCAACATACAGAGAATAAAGCATCAATATTGCACTTACTTGCTTAAAAATAACTTTGGGCAACTGACTAAATGCTTAAAAGGGTTTCTGATCACTTGAAGTTTATTTACCAACACGTTTCATCAGACAGCAAGTTTAAATCAATATGTTAATTCCAAGGGTACCAGTACAGGGTTGATAAAGAGAGAAGCAAATTAATTGGTGGTTGTCCTTCTTTTAATCTGTTTTACGTCTCTTTTTCCTTTTCTTGGTTATCAAGATACTGTAATGTAACGTAGAGTTTGGATCAATAGGAAGTCATTCACAGCTTGCACAGACTGCATATCTCCATCTAAACAATTACAAAGCAGGGCCCTTATTATGGAAGAGAACGTAATACCTGCTGCTGTTATTACTGAGCTTCATTTGTACATTTAGACAATAACATGGCAGCTAAGTGGCCTTGTATCTCCAAGTGTGGAACGAAGAAGTGTATATCCTTACTGAAAATCAAAAACGTGCTGTGATGTCCCTTGCAGCCCCAAGGAAAGACCATCTCCATATTCATTGTTCTTCCCCTGTTTATTATGATTAGCTATGTCAAAGTTAATCAAAGCTAGAGCATAAGACATAATAAACAGTGAGTCATGACATTTGTGTTGAATTATCAACTACATTTCATAACAGAGTAATGACTAGATTCTCATGATCAAATTAGCCTTTGAAGATGTTAATTCAGAATGAAGAATCATGATGAAAAGCTTAATTTTGAAATATCAACAATGCATATTAAATGTGTTTATTATATAAACAGCTCTCATTTTATGGGATATTATGCAACTGACTACAGTCCCTATCTGAGGTTGCAAAGAACATTAATGGTTTTTACTCAGTATAGACAGATGAAGACTGCTTTGTATTGTGACATAGTTCAATGTATGCAGAATCATTTTTTACCTATACTATGAAGCAACAGTCTGCTGTCCTCCTAATAAGGCACTGCAAACTTGTGGAACCCATAACTGGTCAAATTCTCACCAGAAGCAAATTCAGTGCCATGAAGTCATGTGCCTCTGTATTACGTGTGAATAAGCACAATAAACCCTTGGAAAGAGCAAGAACTAAAACCTCAGCATTAACGTACTGTAAATGTAGCAATTTGGCAGAAATAGAAGAGAATGGGAAATGAAAGGCTGGCCTACTTAATAAAATCAGAACAAACAGCGTTATCAATGAGCAGTCAGAACCAATCTGCAGAACACAGATTCTTGCTGTACATTTAAATGCCATCATGCTTGGCTCTAAGAGTGGACAAACCATTAAACACATCTGTGTCTCAAAACACCTACCCGCAATCACATAAAATAATGAAGAAATCTATGTGTTAATGGCAGCCAACTTTTGTAAATATGAGAAGTACAACTGGCGTAATTCCAGATCCAAAACTGTGCTCTCAGTAAGAAGCAAAATTGGAACTCAACTGTTAAGTGTGCTGAAGAGAGATCTGGAACAGCTTTGTTATCATGGAATTAAAACAATGCTAATTTATTTTAGAGAAAACGCAAAAATCCTGCTCCTTGTAAACATTCAGAGGGATGAATGGATAACTGGACAGACAGTCACAAAAAATACATAAATAAATTGCGAATAGACATACAGTAGGGAACAGTCTTTCAGAAATCCACAGGGAATGGATTATACATGGCTTAAACGGTCTAATCCACTTTACTTTCAACAGGTCCCATATAAACAAGGCTAGAATGCATATTAAATAAAAGCCCCATGAAATTTTAATGAAAAGCAATATGCAGTTACAGAAACTAATCTTTCAGATGGAATCATTTCACAGGTGGCAAATTTCACAAAGGAAGAAGCACTTTGAAATAGAAGTCATGAAATAACCTTACCTAATGAACATGAGCAGAGATGGCAATTTCTATGCAAGCAAGCATTCAGAGATGCAGTGATACTGCACTGAATTTTTAAGACTCTCATTTCTAGTCATCTGTAAGTACGAAGGAACAAGACATGTTGGGAAGACCTGGACTTCCTGCTGTAAGAGGAAATCATGTTCCGAAAGAAACAAGAGGTGACTGACAGATCAAACACATAGTCAAGTCAGAACAGATTTCAAGGCAAATCAGAATTATATTACACCTCTTCTAAGTTCTGATATATTTCGCCAAATTCTATCATAGGACAGAAATAAGTCTTGAACCACTTCAGCTAAGATCTAACTCAACAATCTGAATCTGAAAGTGAAATGAAAAGCTAACAACTGCCCCTTTACTCTGCCTGCATTCTCAAACGAACATAAGTCTGTAAGAAGTCTGTCATTTAAGTAACTGCTACGTGTTAAAGACAGATTTCCTTGGGATTATTTGATTCTTACAATCAGCAAAATCTGTCTTTAAAACAATAGATAGTGAAGATAAACACCTGTTTAAATGCAGTAAAACAGTACAAAACAGACACAGTATGTTTTCCTAAACTGGATTACTGAAGCAGTTCAGAACCCTGCCACCGACATTCCGCTCTACCTTGGGCAAAACACTGAACATCTTTGTGTTTCTCCTATGATTCTTTAGCTTGACTTGTTTTTTTTTATATATCTGTTAACAAGTTCCATAGGGCGCCAGTCTTGCCAGGATACTAGAGATTACCATCATACAAATAATTGTAATTATTAACAAAAACAGGAGACATACTACAATGACACAAAGAATCCTATGTCCCTCAGCTTTCAAGTACATCTCTATACACTGCCATTTCCTTGATTATGGAAATGAACACACAAACTAAATCTCACTGCATTTCTGACAGGTCATCAATAAAAATAAAATTTACTTGCATCAAAGTCACTAGGCATTTATAAAAATTTAGAAGCAGCTATTCAAAGGGATGTGTGCCAGCACTGTTAAAAACCAACAGATGTAAGAATAGATTTTGCCACAAGGTAAAACAGAATTAGGAGAAAAACCTCAGCCTTATTTTCAGGGCTCAGCTACTTCCTATAACTGTATCCAATGCTATCGGTAGAAAGAAGAATCACATAAACAGTATTAGTTAGGGTTGAACTATATGATCTCAAGAGGTCTCTTCCAACTTAGATGATTCTGTAATTAATGCTTTATACCTTCTCCCAAATTTTATTTTGGTGTATGGGGACAAGGCGTATAGGTGTATTTAGACATTAAGCCTGCTAATGCCTACTTTCCCATGTTTCTCTACCCCCGCTTATATACAGGCACAGCCAGAGCCCCCACATACATTTCATTTCTTACCCCTTAAAAGGGAAAAAAGCATTGCTTTTCAAGATGGCTCTCCTTTGGTTCAGGCTGATAAAGGAACAACAGGCCTCATGACTGAACATGAACCTGTGGGTGTAATAGCCCCTGGACAAGAACATGAAATTAGTTTAAACCAGATTATCAGAGAACTCCACCATGGTTTAACCCCATCTGGCAACTAAGCCCCACACAGCTGCTTGCTCACTGCCCCCACAGTGGGATGGGGGAGAGGATCAGAAGAGTAGAAGTGAGAAAACTCATGGGTTGAGATAAAGACAGTTTAATAGGTAAAGCAAAAGCCACACACACAAGCAAAAAAACACCCAAGGAATTCATTCACTGCTTCCCATGGGCAGGCAGGTGCTCAGCCATCTCCAGGAAAGCAGGGCTCATCACACGTAACAGTGACTTGGGAAGGCAAAATGCCATCACTGCAAACGTCCCCCCCTTCCTTCCTTCTTCCCCCAGCTTTATATGCTGAGCATGACATCATATGGGATATCCCTTGGGTCAGTTGAGGTCGGCTGTCCCACCTGTGTCCGCTCCCAACTCCTTGTGCACCCCCAGCTCTCTTGCTGGTGGGGTGATGTGAGAAGCAGAAAAGGCCACGTCTCTGTGTAAGCGCGGCTCAGCATAACTAAAATATCCCTGTACTATCAACACGATTTTCAGCACAAATCCAAAACATAGCCTTATACAAGCTACTACGAAGAAAATTCTCAGCCAAAACCAGCACAACCCCAAAGAACAAAAAAGGATGCATATATTTGTGGTTTGACTAGCAGCCAGCTACTTCACACTATACATATTAGCAGCCTTATTGAGACCTTGAGCTCTGCCTCCACAGCAGCTGGCTGCATGGCGGTCATCCCCCCTGGAGCAGGGACACCTCTCCAGGCTGAGATCCCTTAGCTGACAGCAGACAGTGAGGGGCTGGTAAGTAACATTTTTCTGCATGCATGTAACATTTAGATACACATAGTAAGCTTACACAATAACCTTTGTATCCCATATCAACTTAGTGTAGTAAATAGTATTGACCACCACTCTGTCTGCACTTATTAAATCTTTTACATACCCAAATTTACTGATTAGAATCTAATAAACTAGCTACTAAATCAGACCTGTGTAACTGCTCCCTGAGAATATTGAAACATCTCATCTTTCCTGTCACTTCATGGAAAAAGAACTTGAATCCAGCCTTCACAGCCTCTGAATTTTCCATTTTTCCTGGGCAGCATTTTAATGAAAATTATGCAGTACAAAATACATATTAAGTTCAGACTCTACCCGGGTTTCTTTAATCACCTCTGTTCCATACAGATCAGTCATTGTATTAGCACCAGACAGCAATATGAATATTTTAAAGCATGTTCAGATGCTGTTTATTGAAAATGATCACGTGTTCCAGAAAATACTTGGCTACAACTCCCAAGACTCTTTTTCTAGAGGAAATGAGCAGTTTACTCCATAGTTAAGAGGTAGTTTTGTATTATTCTGAGATCTGTCTTCACAACAGGAAGGGGGAGACACACTTATCTGCATTAATACACAATCATACATTGAAATGCCACCACAAAAATCACTCACACACGCATCAAGCCAACCAGGAGTATGACAGGAATAAAATAACCCCAACAACGACAAATTAGTCTTTTGTTCACCATGTCACATCAGATTCTCTTGAAAAAAAAACTTTTAAAATGAATGTGTCATGGAATTGGTACTGTTTATCAATTCAGCGAACTGAAACACCGAAGAGACCAGACAAATAGTACAGTTTTCCCACCCCAACCTGCAAGGTAATTGCAGTAAATCATATGTTTCATTCCTTAATTATTTTGAATAGCGAACAAACAACAAAGAATGAAACAAACAAAAAAAAAAGGCTGCAATAAAATGAAGTAAGAAGAGGAAAGTGACATACATAAGCAATACTACACAGGCATTTGCTTTCACTTGCTGATAAAATTTGATTCTGTCTCATCCTACAAACAATCCATACCTAGACCTCCCAAGTGGATTCTCTAACATCTGCAAAACTAGCTTGCTACCTGACACTTTCTAAACAAAAAAGAAACAACAAAAAGACTAACTACATTCAATTGCCTCCACATTGCAAGGGCCAACACCACTGTCTGTAGGGCTTGGTTCTTGACAATCACACATTTTCATTGTATTTATCAGACAGCAAAATACGGTAGAGATCATCATCTGCGTCTGTGACAAACTGGCAGCAATACAGTGTGGCAGAGCATGTTTGTTGCTGCTTTGCGGGGCAGGGGGTGGGGAAT
The DNA here is from genome assembly GCA_035590275.1 of Ibycter americanus. Taxonomy (NCBI): domain Eukaryota; kingdom Metazoa; phylum Chordata; class Aves; order Falconiformes; family Falconidae; genus Ibycter; species Ibycter americanus. Next base: position 6,405,314 of record JAVJGI010000039.1, on the reverse strand, counting down.
CAATTAAAAAAATAATCAATGCACCTTCCCCAAGCTCACACATGTGCCTACCAGAAGCACATTTTCTGTCTGGATTTGGAGCGGTTAAAACATAAAGCAGCTTTGGATTGCTTTTAGGGCTTTTTTGGGGTTTTTTTATTCTTTATCTTTAATAGTAATTAATACTATATAATTATGTTTGTTTTCCAATGAGTCCCATTAAAAAAACCCCCCAAAACATTTCAGAAAGCAGTTTTTTCACAGGGAAGCCATATTGTTACAGTTAAGCCAGCTACACACTGAGGCAGCTATCAGACAGATACTGTCATACTAATCAAATTGGGAGACGAAAGTACATTTCTCTTACTATCTCAATAGAAACACAATTAGCCAAAGATGGGTAATTTCCAACAGATGTGCCTATGCCGTAAAACCTTCAGCTTCCTTCCTCACACGCCTTAAAGGCCAGCCAACTATATCTTCACTGGCTGCATTTGTCAGAACCTTTAACAGCTTCACATCATTCAGTATTCAGCAGTACCTCTGTTTGCCACAGGACTATCAAAAGTTTTATCAGCTTGAATGCTAAACACCTGCACCTGAATGATCTCGACAGTGTAAAACAAAGACTTGTTTTGCCAACAGTGTAGGACTCCCATTCAGCAGCAAAGGGAGCTCCCAAGCAAAAGTGGTCTTGATGGCTGCAAGACAGCTTCCCAGGCTTCTTTAAATATCAGAAAGTTAACCTGATGTTCTGCTTCTTTCATGTACACAATAGGGTACTGTACACAGCATTCCAAGGGCACAGTCCTCTTATCATTCCTGGGAGCTATGCTCCTTCCAGAGATACAAGACACTACTAGTGCCAGAGATCGGTAGCAACAGAAACTGTGACAAGTCCCAGGAAAGCAAGAAACAAACAAAAAACCTCACACACAAACAGAAGCCAGTGGTCAGTGCAGAAGAGCTAATCCAACACAATCACTGACTACAATAACACAGTTCCAATCATTTTTGCAACACCAAATCATTTAATATATTTAAATGATAGAATGTCTTTGTATATGTTATGTATATCTTGGGAGCGACCAAAAAAGGGAGTCTATATAGTTTATAATCCAGGAAAAATAAAATCGAGGAGAAGTCAAACATCTCAAATATGGCTTGGGACAAGAAGTGATACCAATTTATTTATTTTCCATATTCTTTCTGTAAGAAATATTTCCATTGTTTCTGTAAGAAGTTTCTAATTACAAATAGCTCCTGTTCATTCTGTGGCATCATGAAGCACAAGCTTCTAGCCAAATCCTTCACCATGCTAAGGAAGCTTCAGCTGAAGGTGAACACCAAGGAAATAGAGTTCTTCTTTGTATTAACACTGCCACCTTTGTTAGAGTCACAGTCACGATACTGCGGCTACTTACAAGTCTATGAACTCCACTCCCTCCAAGTACTCAGATGAGTTTCCTTCCGAGCAGATATGCAAAGAATTCACAACATTTTGTTCAGCAGCAATTATTAAAAAGAGAAACTACATACAGGTTAGTATGAATGACTTGCGAATTGTAATATGTTTCATAAATAAATAATACAATCTGTACTTCCCCAAGACTGAGACAGTGAGATCTTGAAAAACAGGTCTCAGTGACAGTACTATTGATGTGGAGAACTCCCTTCAATATCTATCCCTGACATGCTGATACTATAATCATAAAAGAAAGCAAATACCTTTTGCATGATGCTAAATTAAGTAAGAGCAAAGAAATCAACTGGAAACTCAAGTGGCATGGTAAGAGCAGTGTTTTAAATACAATACAAACCCTATGAGTATTCCATACAGACACACAGGGCACTATCTATAGCAATTAAAAATAAATCAGAAAACCGAACACTTGAATTATCCTACTGAGAACAGACGTGTTCTGTTCCTTAAACAGACTCCTTTCTTCTTTCAAAGGTCAACAGTTACTTTGTTTCTATACCCATCATTTTAAAATGACAATTCACACATTTCTCTCTGGTAGACTTCAGACATCAAAGGCAGGCTATGCAGACTCCCCCGCACCTTGCAACCAAGTAATTCCTTCCAGAATTGCGCTGTCCCCAGCTCACTCCCTTGAGGCTGCCTACAAGAGCCAGCCACAGAACAGAGAAATAAGTGCTCCCAGTAACATCAGCTTGCATGACTGTCTAATGGCTCAGGAATGTGCCTTTCAGCAGAGAAAATCAAATAAAATCAGCTGTTCCTCCAATTATAAGAATCTAAGTCTCTGTGTTGTCACAAGATACCTCTGCAATCTTCTTGGAAGCCAGCTGTAAAACAAAAACTCTGTAGTGGTCCTTCCCAGAATCACAGAGAGACTGGAAGGCATATCCCCACTCCAGTGAACTCACTTGCCTCCCCCTTATATTCGTTAGGGCAAAGCCATCAACTTTTGTCAGTTACTTTAGTAGAACTGTGTTTTCCCAGCCCCTTCAACTACACCATTTGGACTGATTTTCAGTAAAGATATATGACTACTAGCTTTCCCGCTCATGGAAAAATCTAGCAACATCACACTGTTAGGAAAAAATCACAGCACTGACAAAATCTTACCCACAATTGAGAATTCACATGTTTCTAAGCTGCTCACATCATACAGAAAAGATCTTGTGTGCATAGTTTTGACAAGTCTTAAAACAAGGAAATTTAGTCAAGAGTTTTCTACAGGAGATGATGATTTAAATTAATTTAAAAAAAAAAAAAAACACCACAAATCAAGCAACTACTGCCAAGTTAAGTCTTGGCTCTAACTTTTTCTGGAAGTGCTTTGTGGGTAGACAGCTGAACGAATCGCTATACAACTTGTGCTGCTGGCATCTAATTATTTCCTTTTTTCTGTTCTTTGGCTGTATATGATAGTTTTGCTTGCGCAAGAAATGTCAATTCTGTAAAAGGGCATCTGTACTGAACAGTGTTTTAATGTTCATTTCACATCATCTGTGCACACTTAAGAAAATACATCTTTTAGTAAAGCTTCTGCAACTGCAAGCTAGACAAGACAAAAAACCAGTCATAGACCTTAGGTTCCATAGTGGGAAGGTTATTTACTAGACTGCTGTGGCTTTCCAGAGGACCAATCTATTTCACTGAAATTCAAATACTGTAAAATAAACTGTTCCACATTGGCCTCCAGTCTGAGGGGTAATTAGAACTCCAAAGAGTTTTGAAGAAGTACCTGAAGGTGAAAAAATAAATATAAATATGGTAATAGCTTATCTGTACAAACTTTATCCTTGGGGAGAAATGATTGAGTTCACAGATATGCAAACCTTTGTCTGAATGGCAGTTATGCAGAGCTTTGCTAGAATATGAATAGCAAATATAAAATATTGTGAAATTAAGACAACTTTTCAACTAAAGGAATGATTTAGCATCCAAACAGCTTTCTTAATGTTTTCCACCTTGTCACATATGCTATGGAACACTGGATAAATACACAGATGATGGTATCCACCTACAGCTTTCAACTGTCTTTCCACAGACAAAGGCATAGAGAAGCACCAAGGGCTTAGAAATGAAAACCACTGCGGCCTTGTAAAGATTTGTCTGACAGAAGTTTGAAAAGACTAGGATTATTTGTTTTATGGTTAAGATGAACGGATTGATATAGAATAACATACAATACAGAGAAAATGTCATAAAAAGGTTAATAGCTGTGTCTAATGAGCAAAAAGGTATCAAAGTACAGAGAAAGGCAACACATTTAATGCTCATAAGAACATTGTTAGTGTTCCAACATCAGTCTTTGCAGATCACATAATAGATGCCCAGAATGCACTAAGTTGCAGAACAGAATTGCACTTTTACAGCGATACTGAAGACATCCTCTACAAGATGTTTCCAGTTGTAATTTATTTTTTTTTTCCCCAGAGCAGAAAATCCATCAAGAACCAGTGTAGGTAGAAACTGCCTCTATTGGAAAATAATGCTTTTATCATCCAAGACAAGGTACCTGGAGTCACCTGCTGCCACAGGAAAAGTGGACTGGATGGCTGACAGATCTAGTTAGGCATAGCAATTCAGATGTGACAAAATGAAGTTACTGCTTTGTATCACACTAAATCAACCCAGACTGTGGTAGTAGTGTATTTTCACACCTTTATGAAGTTACCTTGAAGAACTATTGTTTCAAGAGCAGCCACTGTACATTATTTAACATCACTGATGCACAGTAAGGACAGCAGCAGCTCAGGATGCTTAGCACCTTTTGGTATCAGATGTTTAGTATGCTTACTGAAGATGCTCAGGAAAACTACCTTAGGACTAAACAACTCTGCCATAAGATACTTTTGATTTTCTGAGTACTTCACAGCTGCTAGATAAAGGATTGCTCTTATAAGCATATCAGTAAGGTACACAGACACATCTCCTACAGAAACTACAGGGGAATAATAGGTCTTAACAGCTTTATTTGTCTTCCCTTAATGAAACAGCCAATAAAATTCCAGACTACATGCCTTCCATACCGAGACCACCCTGTGAGGAGTTCTAAGCATCTTTCCCGGGGGGGGGGGGG
>JAVJGI010000039.1:6376370-6396579 GCA_035590275.1 Ibycter americanus | reverse complement strand
TGGAGAGGGCGGTCAAACACTGGAGCAGGGATCCTGGTGAGGTGATCGATGCCCTGTGCCTGTCAGTGTTCAAGAGGAACTTGGACAATGCCCTTAACAACGTGCTTTGATTTTCGGTCAGCCCTGAATCGGTCAGGCAGTTGGACTAGATGATCATTGTAGGTGCACCCTTCCAACTGAACTATTCTATTCTACTATGCTTTTGGGGAGTAAAGTAGCAGTAGTTCAAATCCCCACGTAAGAAGATGACCGCATAGTCAACAGTTGTCCTCTGAAGTTTCTTCTTGCTATCCATGTTTTATATTCCATATTTACATCCTTTTTCAGAATTCAACAGTCTATTTTACTAACTGCAACACCTAAAGACCCCCACCAGAATCACTTCCTCACACTGCCAGTATGGGAAACATACAAACATAATGAAATAAAAGCAATCCTCAATTAGCATCTAGATATTCCACTACTGTTTTTAAATACAGGATGATTGTTATCTTTGCAAGTATTTAAGGGATATGAATCAGGACTTTATACCTCCAGTCACTGTTTCTGAAAGTTGACAGCCACTGTTACTTTCCATCAGACTGCCTACCCATACACCCCAGCATGACAGAGGTATCTTCATCTTACTCAATCTTTCCTCTTTTAGGCACTCATAAGTAACAACAAAACTTCAATCTCCTGTTGCTGAGCCCAGCTTTCAGCACGTGTCTGTCACAATTTTTGGATGCATTAAGCAAGAAACGAGACCATTTAGTCAGAGAAGAAAAAGAAGTATCTTCTGCTGTTATTTTACACCAATTCCAAGCCTTAATCCAAACCACCCTGATGGTGCTTCTGTTATACCCTCCCTACCCCTCCCAGATGCAATTGCTTTCTCCTTCTTATAAACATGTAATTAACTCATAGATCCATTATCTCCGGTGGTCTTGCCGTTGTTTAAAGCATCTAACTTTGAGTGCAAGAAATAACAATTTTCTGCACAGAGAGACTCCCTTCACATGCACAAATCAGGAGTGAATTACCCAGTTTTCTCCACAGATCCTGACCTGTCCACTGCATAAAATACCACAGGAAAACATATGCGTATTCTCAGAAATACCAGACAGAAATAGCTAACTTTTACCCAGGCACAAGCAATGTCACTCCAATCAGAACTTTTCCTGAAACCTAACTCTCAACTCTCTTCATCTATACCTGAAGTTTTGCCCTCTTAAGTACACTTCCTCCTGAATTAAGCTGGAATTTTTTTCCCCTTCAGGAAGGGCAATTCTTCCCTTCCTTCTCATTTATTTGTTAGCATTGAAAGTCTGCTGCTTTTAAAATGTGTCTCTGCTAAAATTCTGACGCAGTACTGGAGTTTAACTGATAGAATTTCTAAGCAATTTCCTGCCAAAGATGTAGATCAAGTGTTCTCCCTTGTGTCTTATGCAATACCATAAACTTAACACTAAACAAAGAAAACAGCAAGGAAAAGCAGTTTGAAGTTAGAACAGTGATCCTGCTGCCTCTCCAAGACATCAAAGCACATGATGCAGCTGTTCATAATGGGCAAGCGCTCAAGGGAACATGTGAGCTTATGCCTGAATTTGATTAATTGGAGATGACATCACAATTCATAACACAATTTTCTAATTCTAAAGCAGTAGTCTATAATAAACTAGACAAGGCTCATATAGGACCTGCTTAGCTTTTAATTGGAAATAACTGCATTGTCATCTTTCTCCTTCTCTGCTTTTTCCATGCAAAAGAGGAAGAAACATAGGAAAGAAGAAAAATGGAAATGTGACCTCTTATGACAGAAAACAGAAAGAGCAAGGCAGAGCTTCAGACGTTAAAATTAACACTCAAATGATGAAAATATACTATAAACAAGAATGATAGAGTAGAAGTGGTTGATATCAAAGCCTTCCGTTAAAATGGGAACGCATTGTGAATGCATGAAGACGTGATTTTTCTACTTCATCTATTGTTAACATTCATGCTATGCTTGCCTTCTTTTTAATTTTTTTTTAATTAGAAGGAAAAACCAAACCCAACCAACCATTAACTTGAGTTGCTTTCAGAGTCATAAATTAAAATCTCAAAGTCAAACACACTTCTGATGCAATTTCTCCACATGCTCAGGAATCAGAAGATTCTTGATTCTTGGTACAATGTCCTCCATAGCTACAAGATCTTGTAAGCAGTTATTTCATCAGCCAAGGTGTTCTGATAGACCACTTTGCCAAGCTGCACGTTTAAAACAGTATTCACATCACCTAACACAGCGGCTTGAACTATGAGCCAAGGGCCCCTAGACCTCCCAGCCAGCGCAACAGGTCAGGTGTCCTCTCAAAGTATTCAGAGTACTTGGGTTAAGTAACCACCTGTCTGATTCCACACGTTAAATTGCCTTCTGAAGGCAAGGCTTTTACCCCTCTTTCTCAGTTCTGCAGCAGAAAAAGCCACCAGCCGATGGAGACAGAGTAACTAGCTTCAATCATAAATGCTTACTGCTGTTTCTATACAACCTGTGTATTTTGTGGCCTTTAGGAACTTCTGTAATGTCTGATCACAGTCTGAAGACTATAAGGCAGACACTCAGAAGGCACTGACTTGCCACAAGAAACAAATTCATAATACACAGATACTCTTATCTGAACTCCATCTATAGCAGAGCACACTATTACACCAACGATGTGAAACCCAGTGTCAGTTTATCTTGATTTGCAAATGATAAGAATCACCTCTGTCATTTACACTCACTAAAGGAAAAAAAGAAACAAGACAGTAAACTTTCATGTTGTCACAGAAGTAAAACACAATGAGGAAACTAACACAAGAATCAAGCCTAAATTAATAGCCACCTTGGAAAAAGCCACAAACAAATAAAACCAAACCACAATACACTACAGAAATATGCAATTACTGTAAATGAGCACATACTTTGCCTACTGATTCACGTGCCAGCTATTCAACTGTTCATTTTTTTAAAGTAGTAGGCATTTTTAGCCTATAACAACTCCTCTTTCTTCATGAGATAATTATCTCCAGCACAGAGTTCCCCGCTACTGCCCTGTGTCACATTAAAAAAAATGAAAATCATACTATGAGAATTATGCATAACTCACAGAACTCATTGTACTTCTCAGCAACTCTTATTTTATTCACAGTTTTTCAATGTATTTAACACATGCACATTGGATTGTTTCGGGACTTTTTATACATGCTATCCATCGCAACAGCAGGACTCGGCTCAACACCATACAAGTTTGCTTCCAACAACAAGGAAGGACTTAACTGTTCTGTTTTTCTAAGCATGCAAAAAAGGAGGGGGGGGGGGAAGGACATATGCAAAGCCTGCTTCTAAAATTCTTTCCCTTGCAAATTTATAAGCATAGTATTTTCCATCTGTTTTCAGAGAATGTCAGATAATAAATTACTATTCCACCTTCTGTTCTGGAAAACAGACCTTGTACTCATTGTCCGCCCCCTCCACCCCCCCACCCCCGTCCCCCCCCTCCATGTCTCTACCCACCTCCGTCATCAGTTCTGATTGATTATCCCAACAGAACAAATCAAACAGACCTAGATACGCTTCAGTAAATTTCCCCTTTTTAGGCCAATTTACAATTAGATTGGTGATATGTCCAAAGAACAGCAGGCATCCAGTCCCCATCAGCCTCAGAGGACAGACAGAGACTATTCCCAAGCACTTGTAGACACACTTGACATAATAAAGTTATTAACAATGCATTTATACAGTCATATCTAGAATGGTAATATCAAAACTTCAAATTGCTAAACAATATGCAGCAAACAAGATACAGAAATTGTGAAGAAGAGAAAAAAACTGCAGTGGAAAAGGACCACTAGGAAAGATACTGATTATAACCCAGAAGGGCAATATATTTTCACAAATTCTGTAAAGTCTTTATTTGATAACGTATGCCTGAAAAACATTCAAACAACATTTTATCAGCTCATACCTTTTATATACTGTCAAAAACCACTATGTCTGTTGCGGGATTTTTACAGCATTTACCCACATGCCATTTTAATCCACAGGAAAAGCCTTGCACCATTAAAACAAAGCTACACTAAAATGAAAAAAACAAACCACTTGGACAAACATAAGATTCAAAGCCACAACATATATCACCAACTGCCTCCTCACAAAAGGTTAAATTCCTAAAGCATGTAAATTTATGTAAAAATTAATGGCATCAAGAGAAAAAAAAGATATTTTTAAAAAACACTGCCAATTTCACTGGAAGAAATCTACACAGATCCTAGTGTGCTATGCCTGGTGAAAATAACTATAATTATGTATTAGAAGCCAGACTAACAATTGAATCTGCAGTTTAAGAGAAAACAAAACAAAAACCCCAAAACAAAACAAGAAAAACAAACCCAAAACACAACAAACCCTAAACCAGACAAAGAATATCAGCACATAAATCAAACTGTTTCACGGTACTTAAAACATAAATGCCTGAAGGCAGATTGCCAACTAAACAAAACTGTACTTCAGTTCCCTCATGTGCATCACTGTAGTGTCTTGTCTGATTAAGCCACTGTCTGTGCACACATCTTGATACAGGTTTTGAAGAGTTACAGCCTTGTCATTTGAGTTTTAAACCTGCCCTTGCCCTGTCTCATGAATAACTTCAAGCAAAGAGCTGGCTGGCACTGGAGTAAGATTTGAGATCCTGAAAACTGGTTTCAGTTGCGAAACTTACTTTTCAGTACTATGGAAAACCCCCACGCCAGACAGGAGGAGACAAAGCCACCAGCTGCTGGAAAATTGCATTGACCTATCCCAACAGCACAGCAAGCCCCCAGGGTAATACACAGTTCGGTGGGTAGCTGCCCTAAGTTCTACACACAGCTCCAAAAATTACAACTGAAGGATCAGAAGCCCAACAGTAAAAACCATTCAACATCTACGATACTGATAAATGGCTGGAGATTTACTATCAGATTTTATACTTCTCTGAGAATCCAGGTTCTCCTGAAAGACTTCATCCCTTCAAATACAGGCCAGACAGAAAGCAGATATTGTCCATGGCAAAATGGGGAGCCTGTTTTCTTTGGAAGACCACTTATTTTCAAATCACTTGCCAGGAAGACAGAGGAATTGCATAGCCTTTACTTCATGGAGGGAGGGAGGCTGGAGATGGACCTGTACACACTCTGTGAGCACAAGAGCAAGAGCTCTTGAGTCCAGACAAAAATCCTAAGAGAAGCTCCATGTCTCTTGTGTGGCATCAGTTTAAAACACCCATGAGTTCTGGATTCAAAGTCAACAGAGGCAAAACTGCTTATAGCTCCCCCTCAGCTTGATGAAAAAAAAGATTAGATGAAGAAAATAAGGTACTGTTTGGCAGAACAAAGCCTTATTCAAAATTTATTCTCATATAGCATTCTAAAAATCTCCCCTACTGGCTTGAAACCAAGGTCCACATGAGATGCATTTACAGTGCCATCAAAGGCAGTATTTGATGGCACATACAATGCAGAAAAAAGACAAGAGAGATTAAGTTACTGCATGTCCTCCTCAAGCACTAGCTCCACTGAGCTAACTAGCTAATTTTCTACTCTGCCACAACTGTAATCAGCAGAACACCTACAGCTTTTGCAAAGTTCTCTGTCCCAGCTACACACTCTACCAACTGCAATGGGAAATTTCTTGCCAGAAAGCCAAAAATGGTCAACTGTCAACAGAGTCAAAGACTACTCCAAATGTCCTTCTCACAGTAACATTTTCAAGGTTGGCAAGGGAACATACCAGTCTAGCTCCTCTGATTAGGCTGTCATCTTTGTACAGTGCACGTAAAGCTTGGCTCAGCATGATACAGGGGATCTTTCCTGAGAACTCTTTCTGTATCAACTTTACAAAAATAACTGTCATGGCCATTTCTACCCTTAGTGCTGGAATAAAATACGCTCATGTCACACCCAGTGCCCTTCAGCACCATCACATTTTAATCACTTGGATGCTAACCAAAGCTAGTACTTGTAGGATCATAATCCACCAGAAATACCCTTTCTTTCTCCTTATCAGACCAAGCTTCTGAACGGTGAGATGTTCTGAGACACAATTATGGAAAAAACAGCTGTCTCAAATGCTGCCTGCACCAATACATCAGACCAGTTTCTTGGTTTTAACATCAGAGGACGTTTAAGCAAAGAGGATAAAAAACTAGGCAAGTATTTCTTCTGACATATCTTCCTAGTTCTGAATATTTAAAAAATATGCTTATAGTCTGCCTATCCCATCCAAAATATTAGTTCATTACTCCACTTCAAAGGCACAGCGTCATGAAGGATACCATATATGTATGCACAAGATATATTACTGACCTTCATCACCTAATTTATGCTTCCTATTCCAAAAGTAAAAATCTCCCACTGTAATTCACAAACGGCATTTGATGTTTTTTCCAGAGAAAGCAACTTTATCAACAGAACAATAAATTAGTGCCACCTAGTGGAGTTCAAAATGTTAACCTGGATGGACCAAAGCTTTCAAATCTTACCTGTCTTTTACTGCACTGTCTTTAATTTATGTCCTCTATAAACATCTAAATGAAATGAAAGCAGAAACAACTCGATAGATCTTCCCCTGCAGCGCACAACAGCTCATCAATCAAATACATCAGCGTAACACACACTTAAGTCTTCCTCAACTTCCAGAAGTCTGCAGAAGCAACACGTCGTCAATATCAACAGAATCTCATCTTTAGAGCTATTGAGCATGCAGCCAATAGCTCTGCAGTTACCATAAATATGGGCCAAAAGTTAACAGAAATGTTCGGTATAATGGAAAAAATATTGTATCACTTCATAGCTTTTTCCAGCAGTTTTGAAAATAAGAATGCATAGGGAGGTTTAACATAGCAGTATCACAGCAACTTATCAACTAACTAAGTAAATATACCGTGTAATTATGTATTTATTTGTTTCAGCCCCTCTGCAGGGGCACCAAGATCATTTGCTTTATGAAAGTAAAAACTTTTACCGTTAATCTACCTATCTGGGAGTTAATACAAGTAACATTTACCTGAGCTTCCCTACTTGTGTTAAGATTTAGGATTGTTGCTATATGCCCAGTAGACTGAGAATGCTAAGTCTAACTCTTAACACTGCACACTAACAAAGACAATGTGTTGTATTTGTTGCTGGGACATGTACAAAGAAATGTCATTATCCCATGTTCATAATGCATGAGGAATGCAAGGTGACAGCCTTAGCCAGTATTCACACACGACATGAAAGAAATACAATGCAGAAGAAAACCCCAAACCATTCTAGATCTTTTGCCTTACTTCCCTTGACTCTCAAAAAACAAACACATCTCAAAACATTACATAATTTCTAAGGCTAGCTGCACAAAAACATCCTTTAGTATGCAGGTACCAGGTCCCAAATGAGGAAAAAGTAAATCAGATGATGTAACGTAGTCTTCCAGTGTCTACCATGACATATAAAGCAGCAGCATAATCAAAGCTACCCCCATTTCACTGGACTTGCTTTGAGTTCCTGTAACTGTAAGCAAGACAGGAGTCTGGTATAGATATGCTGGCGACAGCATCCTGTAAGATGACAAGACCAGATCTCACCTATAAAAATGGAAGGCAATTACAATGGCATTTGTCTAGCAACCAGAGATGGAAGCGCTTTTCTGTCTCAGGTCTGAACACAGACCAAACAAAATGGGAGCACATACCAGAATTTAATTCTAAAGATCATCATTCGAGGTAATGAAATCTGAGCCTTTTAGATAAGCACAAAATGTGATTATTTAACTTTCCATTGTTAAAATACCATTTCTGTTTTTTATGTGATTATAAGCAGGAGTACATCTCAAGCCATAATGCAGTGTTAATAAACCACCACCTAACAAAAATAGGAGCTGTGAATGAATTAATTGCCAGTAGAACTGATGAGCAAGATAAAAAATTATTTTCAGAGAAATGCAGAAATAATGGTAATTTCCTTGAGAAGAATCCATGTAACCAACCAGCCATTCCTTTTTGTTGGTATAAGGTTTGCATTCTTTTCTCATGTCCCCACATTTTGCAAAGGTACAGCAGACTACAAACACAGAGCAGATGAAAGCACTTCAGAACAGTAAGTACAACGCACAGTTACATGTGAAATAGTAAGATATGGTCAAGATGCTGAAAGATAGCACACCATCCCCAAGTTACAAAAGGAGGTTAATTCTTGTTAAGGCTTCCACATATCTAAGGAGTGAATTATACATCCTGCATACAACAAAGATTAGATTTTCTTTCTGAACGCTTGTTCTGTGGGCTACCATTTCAGCAAAATACATGTTAATTTTACAATTATGTCCAACATTCAGCTGTTCCAGTAAGAATACCGACTCCCAAAGAGCTTACATTGACAATGCTATCATTTAGCTCCAACGTGGAAATCTTTTTAAATTTACATAAAACATGTAAATGCCAATACTTTAAAACGCTTCCGGATCTGACACAATGTTAGGCAGAGATATTTTTAGTTCTAATCCATTTAAAGTGCTAAATTCCAAAGGAATCAGCAGCATTGCTTTCACTCACCACTTCAACTGAATTCTTCATGTCCCTCTACTCCCTGCAATCTTCAGGAAAAAGGCGATAAGATAAAACCATTCACCTGATATGAAAATATCTTTATTCTTTATTTTTTAATACTTGCTGGTGCTTCTGTATGCCCCAATAAATAATAAATCACAACTGCATCTGCACACAAAAGACACTGCAGAAATACATAAATAATGCAGTGACTTAACACATGAAATAAGTTAGTATGGATTTGCTATTTTTATCTCAAGTCTTATTTGCATGTACCAATTTAGGTCCATGAGAAACAGCTACTAGGAATACACAAAAGCTTCTGAATATGGCCCTAATCATTCTCTAGACCTGATGCAGTTCCTGCAGCTAGCTACAAAGCCACAACAAAACAGCATCCTCAGTTCGTCGATAACTACCACAAAAGCAGTCAATGACTTGGTACACGTTTGGTTTGTGATTTCATTTAAATCTAGATCCATTCTCATAAAACAAGTATTCCCCATATACAGTCAGTTTCTTTTAACCAAAATGAGTTTTGAAATCAGAATACACTAGGACTTTCATCTATAGATAATTGGCATATTCAGTCTTTTCTTCGGGGATTAGTATTTTCAAAAGGTAGACAGAGAGACAGGTTATCAGAAGCTTAAGTGTACATATTAAAAAGAAAGTGACTGCTTTCATTTATTGCTAATATGAGAACAGTACAGCATTTAGAGTTTTCTTATTTACCACAAATTATTATTTAAGCAATAAAATTACGCAAGCACAAAAACAACAAGCTTGTGTCTAGCAAGTTTATTTCTACTGTTGTTGTATAAGCCAACACAAACCACTGTTACTGATAAAAAGAGAAATGAAGTGCATTTGCCCTGTGACTATGCACAGAATACAGGAAAGAGAAAAGGTAAACACACTTCAGACACTGTTTCAATAGCTTTTGCTCCGAGTACAAAGGCATCTTTTAAACCTGACTATTCAACATCTATTTAGCAAAATAATGGCAACATAACTGTTTCAGAAAACATATTTTTTTTTTAAAAAAAGTCCAATTAAAACACTTCAGCACACTGCAAGTTATCTTCTGGCAGAGAGACTGAGTAAAAAGAATAAGTCGGACAGGTATGAGTTTGTTTAATGCATTACTTGATGATATTCAGATTCGCTTGTGATAAGTGAAGAGGAAGATTTTCATTCTTGCAACAGAACAGACCGTAAGTGTGAAATACTATCAAATGTTGACAGTCTAAGTGTTTTAAATCCTAACAGCACTACTGTTTAAAGGAGCTGAGAGCGTCTAGCAAGGGAAAGATCACTGTATACATAACTTTTCTCTACTTTTTCCTAACCACGCACAGCAAATCATGATTGGAAACAGCAGGTGGAATGAATTTTAGTGTGAGCAGTAAGACAGATAGAATGCTTCCTCATAAGGCTACTTTTCCCCTCTTTCAGTTAAATCCCTGTTTTTTTCAGCAGGTGTAAGAAAGATTACCACAACTCATTTCAACTCACAGGAATGCCCACTTACTTGAAAAGCATAGGTTTTGACTGGTCTGGAGATTTACATTCATCTGTACGTAATCCCTCTCAACCTTCCGCAGTAATCACGTTGACAGGGTGCCCGCTTGACATGATCCCTCAAGCACAGTATCTCAGACAGGTGAGACAAGTTCCTTCCTGGCTGTTACATATGACTATCACTGATGTGGGTAACACCTTCGCGCACACACCTAAGCGTAGGATTTACCTCCTAATGACTGATACTATGCAAAAGGAAACTGAATAAGTGCACAACCATAAAAATCACACTTCTTTGCTAGGAATAAAAGCATCCTACCAACAGAAATACCCATTTTCAAGTACCTAGACAAAAAAAACTTTCATTCTGTTAAACAGAAACATTTCACAGTATAGCCTTAATCAAGAGCTAACATTCATGCTAGCTTGAAGCAGAAAATTACAGTCTTCTCCTAGATACAAACACAAGCATACACTTCAGCACTTCATTCTTTGTGTTATTTTTGTCCATAAAGCACAGACTACTCTAAATTTGCTCTTACAAATGAAGTATTTCCATGAAATATTCATTTTACAGAGAAATGGAGAAAAATGATAGAGCTGGCTGGCCAAAGCCTATCCACACAAAAAAAACCAACACCCAAAACAAAACACAAACCAACAAAAAAACCAAAACCACCAACAAAAAACAATGGCAAAGCTAGAAGTGAATCAGCAGGAAATTAGATCTCTTGCTCCACATGCCATTCTTCTTCTTACAGACCAATGAGTTCTCTTCAGCAAAACCCAGCTTAAAGACCAGGGCTGAAAAAACTCTGCAGCCAACCATCTTTTACACTGTAGATACAAAATCCCTACAAAAATAAACAAGTAGTTGCTACAGAACTGATATAAACAATGTTCTTTTTCTTGTCGACATATCCAACTGCAGAAAGGCAAAAGCTAGAACAGAAAAAATGCTTGTCAGCTGAACACAGAGCAGCTTTGCAGATGTGAAACAAGGTATGTATCTAGCTATGGTTCAATCCTGATAGAAGGGACAGACAAATGACGACCCAGAATTCTAGTGATGACAACAGGGAGAAAAGCTAAGCAGGATTCATACCTCTTCATAGTATTTATTAAGATTTTCACTTATGACTGCTTTCCTAGTACCCATTAGTCCTTGCAGACTACATGTCCATAATAAATACATATACACATTTAATTTTCTTGTTAGTATTCCAGTAAGACTGGCTTTTTTCTAACAAATACCAAGCACAGGGGAGTATATAATAAATCCTAAACGCCTTCAAGTTGCATCCCACAGATCATGAAGAGATTAAACTCCAAAAGGATTTAGGCGACTATGGAGTAATTCTGTATGTCTGTTCACAACCCTTAAAAGCATGTTATACTTCTAAGAGATTATCTTCTGAAAACTCTACAACTGAAACATGGTTACAGTAGTCTGTTCTTTTGAATTTTGCAGGCTTATAATAATTTTATCAGTCACTTGGATAAGCAGCTGTTGATTAGACTTTTCTAAAATGGTATACACAAGTGTCTGATGACTGTTTCTCTCAGTATTAAAATATCCAAAACCAAAAAACGAGGTTCCTGAAAAATAAGCAGCCAATACTGTGAGTATGCTTTGCACATGCTAGATCCTGAACTGCACAAAAGGAATGTTTTAAGCACATTGATAAGGGTCATTTATACCCATAGCTAGCGAGACAGTTTTAAAAAGGGTTATTTATAAGGCTTTCAAAGAACACACAGGAGTGCACTGTACAAGTGCATTGTTTTATCATAACAAAGCCACAGCTTGCACAACAATTCAATGACTAAATATTAAGGCAGCTATCATTAAAATGCACCACTGACAGAAATACAATATCAACATTAGTTGTGTGTATTATTTGCTACTACACTTAAACTCTAAACAGGGGAAGTACAATGTGCTTTGTAAGAACGTAAGAAGAAAACGTGCAAAGGAATGGAAAGTATTGCACAGACGGGTTGTTTTTTTTTTTTTTTTACTTCTGACCATAGATGTGGTAACTGCAATGGCATACTGGCAAAGCTTTGATACATTATGAAAATCTTTCCACTTCTACTCTAGAATATATGCACTTGCACACATACATCATAAACCAAACTATTCTCACGGAAATACAAAAAACTGTGGAAGTTTATCAGAAGAATGCTCTTCCTGTCTTCTTGCATTAATAGCGCTACCAAATTTACACAACAATTCCTCATGCTCACAACAAAAAAACCCACTCTCTTCAGCTAAGACATCATTTTGTATTACAGATGGCAACAATAAAAACAGCAAAAGCTCCGTTCCTGTGATTAACTTCCGTCAAGACTTTTTCAAGTTAAAATCGACCTTACCCCAGCCAGAACATCCACACTCAAGATTCTTTTGCTGTCTTTAGTTCATAGGATAACTGTAAAACTCCTACTGGTTTACATGACTTCACACGGAACCTTGTGGACTTCACATTAAAAGGAAACCATCCTATATTTTTCTAGCTGACCAAAATGAAGCTATTTCAGTGTAAGAAAACATGCCCAAGTAGTTGGTAATGAATGGATAAGGAAAAGAAAAAAGACACCAAGGACTTCAGCAAACACTAGAGCTCAATATTATTGATTAAACACAAACATACGATAACATCCTTGGATTTGGGAAGTACGGTGATTATATTACTTGTCTGAGCCGCAGTTTCTCCCTCCAACAGATGCCTTTATTTCTCCATTGCCTTCAGCAGAAACAATGTCACCACAGGAATACGATTAGGTTTCACCTGTATTTACAACAGAAGCTGTTGCTAGTGCTACTCATAACCACCACAATCACAGGCTCAACTTGCAGGCCAACATGCTTACTCATCATGCCACAGCTTCTTTCAAAAGCAAATTCCCACTACAGTGTACTCCATACATATATACTTAGACACACACCTATTTTTTTCTCTGTACATCTTCTCATTTAGGATACCAAGCAAAATAGTTTGAGAGCTACTACTCATCAGAACATCTCTACCATTCCCTAAAGTTCACATTTCAAAATCCCAGAATAAAAGTTGGAGGGTTTTTTGAGACTGTCAGACACCTTCTTTGCTTATACGAGGATGTATAATGTAAAAGTAACAGAAAAGCTCACCTTCCCTGCATTTGCAGCCAGAACAGAAAGGCTACAGACAAAGGTAACAAACTCATTAACCTGTCGGCCCACATTGCTCCAAGTAACAGCTGAAGTTACGTAAAAGCCGATCACCAGAGGAGTGATGTAGGCATAAGAAATTCTGTTATTCCAAAACTTAGGCAACCTGAAAACTTCCCCAATCTTTACATCTGCCACATTTTGCAAAGGCCTGGAGTTTTGGCCGCTGTATTCATAAAAGGCAAACACTAAACATTTCACCAATTTTTTTTTTAAATCCTAATTGTCTAATAATCCACAGAGTATTTGTACATTTAATTAAGAGTATCTTGCATCCTGTAGATTACATCACACAATGATGAGTCACTCCCCTCTTAACCCTACCCCCAGTGTTCAGACTCCTTACAAGCCAGGACTGCTCCACATGAAACGCAATGACCAAATGGGACTGTTCTTCCACAAAACACTGCACTAATTCTCCTGCATTCAGTCTTTCCACTTGAATGGAATAAAAACCCTTTTGAGAACAACAATTCCAATTCCCCCCCCACCCCCCTTTTTGTCTCAGGCATGCTATGGGACTCCTCAGTGCATGCACAATGCAAATAAGGCAAACTTCCTTTGAAAGAGTGATTAATATGCAAAGACAGCCTGCTTTTTAGTGGGATGTGAAGAACCACCAACAAGCATTTCCAAATTCTGAGGTTTATTCAATTATTTCCAGTGTTTATTTTAAACATAAGATTATGCAATAATACCACACATTAAGACCAATTTGCCAATATTGTGTAAACACCACCAAACTGGCTGTTCATTTTTTGTATCATATTTAAATGCAGCCTTGAACATCCCAGATATGAAGGCAGTAAAAAAAAATAGGATTTAAATTCTTGAATCCTTAACATATATCAATCTTCACATTAAAAAGACTGCATTTAAAACCCACTGTAAATAGCTGAACTTTTTTTTTTTTAAGAAATGTTTAGACTGTTGGGGTTTGCTTTTTTTAATAAAACAAGAACATTTACCCTATTACAAACTAATTTCAGTAACAATTAACTAACTTCTGCATGAATATACTGCAGTTCCAGTAACATTTAAAGCATTTTTTTTTAATATATAGTTGCTTTTGGACAAGAGGTAGAATATGTAAAACATCTGGAAAAATTCATTCACATTTGGAGACACCAATTTTCTAATTCCATCGTATAAACTTTTCATCACTATTTTTCATCATTTATCACCAGGTCAACTACACTTTCTACGTGCAACTCAGCCAGGACTGTCCTATGGCAAGGACCTTTCCAGCACCAATATACCATACTCTGCCCAAAATGAGCTCAAAAGGTAGCCCAAATATGTTAACTGGCTCATTTCTTATTCTAACCCTTTATTTCACACACTTCCCAACCTTTTCACACAGATTTAAACACTCCCCTTCATGTCTTTGGAAAGATGTTTCAAGTTAACCAACACGGCAAGTTATTATTAAACATAAACCAGTAACTAATAATTAACATCCTTGCTTATCTTAAAAGATTTCAAGGTTGATACATATCACTGATAGAAACAAAAAATGGAAAAGTAAATTAAATATTTAAATAAGCATCTATTAGAATTATTTTTATAGCAGCAGCTGTACTAAAAATCACAGAATCATTGATGTTGGAAGAGACCTCTTGAGATCATCTAGTCCAACAGGGAAGGCAGTTACAGCAGGTTAGCCGTGACTCTGTCCAGATGGGTTTTAAATGCCTCCACAGATGGAGGCTCCACAATGTCTCTGGGCAACCTTTTCCAGGACTGGATTTCCTATATTCCAGTTTGTGCCTGTTGTCTCTTGTCCTGTCACTGGGCATCACTGAGGAACACCTGACTTTCTTCTTCATTCCCTCCCATCAGGTATTTATCCATATTGCTTAAGATCCCCTCAAGTCTCTTCTTTCCCAGGCTAAACAGTCTCAAGCCTTTCTCAGCCTCGTCTCATACCAAAGATACTCCAGTCCCTTCACCATCTTTGCTGCCCTTCACTGAACCCACTCCAGTAAGTCCATATCTTCTTTGTACTGGGGAGCCCAGAACTGGACACAGCGCAACTCCAGAAGTGGCCTCACCAGTGCTGAGTAAAAGGATTTAAAGAAAATTAACCTGTTTCTTACACTTTTAAAATCAACAACAAATTGTGAAAAGTACCTATCCTGATTTACAAAGACCCAATTGTTGTAACAGTCTTAAAATTTATCTATAAAGAAAAAACATTTTGATTCAAGACCTTATGAGACTGATGATTCTAGAACACATAAAACAGTCAAGAGTTTCTTTATATGCATTCTGTCCTGGCAAACAATAACCTGATAAGGTGATGGGTATTTGTTAATTCAAAATAAATCAAATGGTCTATCCATTCTAAGAAATTAACCATTTCAATGGATTTCCACATTATTTTCCACATCATTCCACCAAGACTGTACTAAATCAGGCAACCCTTAGTTTTCACAACACACCCTGCAGATCTCTGTATCTGTCTTGTCGTAAGATCTAGTATGCAAATAGCTAAAGGATCAACTACAACACGTATCACGTTACTGTCTCTAGCCTAAACTTAATTTTCTTGGATCAGATTTACAGATATAGGGCTTCATCCCTGCCATTACGAATTGCTAGCAGAAATAGTTGTAGGATCAGTTTCAGCCATTCCTTGTTTTTGGGTCCCTCTGTGACCTGGCTTTAAGCCAACTGACGCCAAGCTTACTACTGACTTTTGTGGATAGTCAGAGCCTTCCAGACCTTTAGTTACGTGAACAGGAAAGAAACACAGAACCTGCACTGTAGAAAAAGTTAGCAATTATAGGCTTGAGCTGAAAATATTTCTCCCTTATTTGTAAATTTGAGGTCTAATTCTGAACATACAGTAGTGAGTTGAGACATACTAATCTTCAGGCGCAAGCATCTTATTTTCTTCAAATGTAACATGGCTCCCTTCTTTCTGCTGCAAACACGTAGGTCTGCATGATTACTAGATATCCATGCTAAGTATTCATTTTTTAAGTGTGATGGCTTAAGAATTTAGATAACTCATCCAGCTATTAAGTACAGTACTATGTGAATATACTCCACAGCTGCTGCTTCTTCAGAGGAGGACTCTGCTATCTTAAAGCAATTTGCACTCAATTAGCAGGATAAACCTTCCATTGCCAGCTATTTCCCAAAAAACAGCTTTTCCATTAGCAGCTGCCTAAAGATCTGAAGTTATCAGGACTAAGGCTATCGATGCTCTACATTTGTCCAAACAATAGTTTTGCTAGAGTACCTGTAATACATATGTATATTGCATGTGATTAAGCAAAAGCAACCTCCCCCAAAAAAATGCTATAACGGAAGCTGTCAGGTAGCCTTGGTCATTTTCAATACATCATCATCTACCCTCAATATGTTTTGGCACAAGCTTTTCTTTCATTTATCCTTGGAAGGTCTAGAAGCTGCAAGTATGATCCACTGTATGGACAGCAATTACCTGCCTTCTCATTGTCCTCTTAGACACAGTGGAAGCTACTGGACTTGAACTGTAAGTGAAAAAATTATTTTCATCGTAGGCATGTCCTTGACTTTCATCTTCTCCACTTTCTCTGTGCACCTATAAACTAAAACCCACAGAAAAAAAATTTCATTCCGGTACTTAGTAGGGACTGCCTCAGACACTTATAAATGCAACGTATCAGAAGGGCCTGAAAGCCTGCCATTTGGCTCTCACAGTAACTTCAAAAGGCAACGTTCCTAATGAGCAGCTGCAGTGGGGAAGCTGCATTTCAACACCATGAACTGAAAAGGGCATAATGGCACTACCGCCAAACCCACCTAATTTACATCCCTTTGCATCAGCAAGGGCTTTAAACGATGGTAATGCGTTTTTCTAAACAAAAGACGACACAGCCAGCATAGATCTGACCTTCAAATTTGCTTCTGTGATTTTTATGTCTCAAAGTCTATTTGCCTGGTGGCTCTTTTTTCCCCTCCAGGACTTGAGAGTGTTCTGATGAAAACCGACACATCAAGCCCTATGAAAACATGCGCAAAGGACACCATTCAGGAAAGTGGAGATGCCTGGGAGCTGTAGTTCTCTCTACAGACACACCCTCAGCCCAAGTTACTCCCAGACATTCTCCCCATTATAGAAAGCTATTGTGGTAAGGCAGACCACAATTTTGTTTCCTGATGGTTTCCAAACTTTCATATTTGCAACTGAGTTGCTTTACTTACTTCATCTCACATTTCAGATCTTTGTGAGGGCATAGAATTGGGAAAACAACAAAGACACCATCTTTTCACTACACCTGAAAAATATGGTAACAGCCCCCACTTGAATTTTCCCGACAGTTCCCTGCATAAAAGCTATGAAACATTTTCAAAGAAGGCAGCTTCTCACAGTCCGCTTACACAGGCATTTTGGGGAAGTTCATAACATCTGTCTTACTATTTGCAAGTTGTGAGTTAAGAGTACAACAGAATTGTTACCGATAGACCAAACCACACTGAAGTATACTGCCCTCCAAAACCGACGCTTCAAAAGCCATGCAAGGAAACCAAGGAAAAAACCCTAGCATTGTGCATTCTCTACATAAACAGTACTGCCAGGTGTGTTAAACAATAGGTAAAAACGCAGGGTGGCCTTTTAAATGAGAAAATAAAATGCGCTTTTGTCTCTTACTAAAGCTATTTTTCTGTTCCTTGCAGACTGATGGCAGCAGATGCTGCATCCCCTCCTCCTCCTCCCCCATCAATTGGTTCTGCTTTCCTGCCAGCCAGTGAAGGCAAACCCATGGCATTACCAAAAAAAACACCAACCAACAACCCCAACCCAAAACAAACAAACAAACCCTCCATAAAAACATGCCATTCTCTATCAACCAGAACCCAGTAACTTATACCCAATGACAGAAAATTCTATCGTTAAAATATGCTTCTGGAGACGAGCCAAGAAAAGTGAAGGCACTTTCAGTCTGGAAAGCAGCCACAATCTTTAACACTTAAAAACTGGGTATTCATTAAATTACTATTATATTAAATGTCCTTAAAAAACCAAACCAAACAACCAACCCACAAAAAAACCCCACCCCAAAAAAATGCAACAGTCAAGTCAGGACTTCTCAAGTTCATACATCAAGAGGATAACGTTTATACAAAATACTCTCTATTATTTAAGAAACCATAGTTCTCAGGATGTAAATGAAAGGAGATGAGCCATCTGTTATGCCTATAAATCAGTTTCTAAATTACAAGGGAATGTTTTAATTTATTATTAGATTAAATAAATCGTCACTATCGCAGGTCACAGGAATACATGCAAAATGTGGAATTATTCTAAAAGACATAAAGGCATGCTTTTGCTCCGAACCTACCACATAATCGTCGCTCAGACAACAGTCTCTTCAGGGATTCTTCACTAACAAACATCTACCTCTCGCCTCCTCTTACATTTAAGTTACTGTAAAGCTGTAGTTAGAGTTTCTTTACTAGCATCATCATAGCTGCTCCCTCTCTTTCACTGACATCTCCTTCAACATCACAGCTTCCAAAGCCAAAAGCAATAGCCTTTCTCCCCCCATTCACAGACCATGGCGAGGTCAACTGGGAAAAAAAAAAAGATGGCACAAGCTTTAAGCAGACCAAAGCATCCTTTAGCATGGAAAGCGTAACTGATGTGCTGGGTGCCGCTTTTACCATAAACAGTCTGCTGCTTTGTTCTAGCTTTTTAATATTTTATTTGGTTTTTGTGTTCTCCATTTTATGCTGATTTAACAGTCCAGTTCCAGCTGTGCAGCTCCCTAGGCACTCTACACATTCATAATTATTATTATTGGATAAACATGTATTGGAGTGGGGCAACAGATGATATGCAGATAATTTTTCTTTGCTTACTCCCGTCTATTTCCCCTGAAAAAAATGCTTTATTCTTCCCTCCCACAGCTGAGAAAGCCTGCGTGAATGTGTCAGAAAGGCGATAGCTACAGGATCACAGATAGTAGTCTGGCATCTTATAATGGTTGAGATCAAGAATGTATGCAGAGACGGTGATTAGAGGGCGTGGCCGAGCCAGATGCAGAGCTGGCTATGGGAAGAACTGTGCTGGAAATGGAAAGACAACCCCCTCCCTTAATTGTTATATATCCCCTCTAATAGGCAGTAATGTATTTTTTATTTTTTTTTTAATAAAGAGAAGCTACGTAGTGGTGCACATGACATGGGAGAGCTGTGTATCGTTAAGAATGGGTGTTATGCTGATGTTAAACAGGTGGCTTGATCTGGCAACAGACTTGAGCACACTGGTGGCAATGGTCCGCCATGACGGGCACTGGAATTGAGCCAGAAAAAGACAGGAATTGTTACTACGTTAGTAAAGCTCCAGCAGAAGCGATCGCTTGAGGTGATAAAAGAATCATCAGCACGGGAAGGAGGAGTTATGGTAGTTAAGGACCGCACTGAGGCAAGGGGTGAGAGGAAGCCGTGCAGCGAGGTCTGCAATAGGAGCGAGTAGTGCGCTGAGGTATGCTGCAAGGACACCGAAACAGGTCCAGGAGCTACCCCGAGGCAGTGGGGAGCGGGGCAGAGAGCAGGCTTTACCGAGGTCACAGCAGGGGCTGCTGGAAGGAAAGGCAGGGACAGTGCGAGGTAAAGGCAGCAGGAACAGTCGGCGTGGGGGCTTCAGGCCATGACGCTCGCAGGGGCAGGGGGGAGCCCCCAAGGAGCTGTGGGATGAGCCGGGCACACGCAGCCAGGAGCTCGGGGGGACGCTTCCCTGCCAGCGTGGGGACGGGGTGCTCGGGGCACCCAGGGCCCCGCTGCCGGCGGGGCTGTGTCAGCACAGGTGTGACCGTGACCGTGCCCCATGGCCGGTGAGGCAGGCGGCCGGCGCACTGGGTCTCCACGGCCGTGGGTGACCCCAGGGGCTCACCGGGGCCCCCCGCCTCCC
>JAVJGI010000039.1:6300625-6372066 GCA_035590275.1 Ibycter americanus | reverse complement strand
CGCAGCCCGCGCCGAGGGGCGCTCCCGGCCGCCTGCGAAACGCGGAGCGGATCGCGGAGCCGGCCCGGTGAGGAGCCTTCACCGGGCTCGCCCAAATCGGGCTTTTTGGGCGTCGTTTATTGCTGAAAAAATGAAATTAAGGGATTATCCACCAGCAGGAATTTGGGAAGGGGCTTTTCCTTGCTGGGTTGGCCGGCACCTGCCAAAGGGGTGCCTGCGGGAAGGCAGGTGGGGAGTGGAGAGAGCGAGGGGAACACAGTTTGGTCAATTAGGTGGGGTTTTGTTCCATTTTGGGGGGCCAGGGCTCGCTCAGGGACCACCAGGCGTGGGCCCAGCAGCAGGGCCAGGAGTTCCTACGGCCCCATTTTGCCATTCCTAAGTCTTGTGGCCAAAGCCAGGGAGGAACTGTGGCCCAAGAGATGCTCCGTGGAGCCCCGGCTCTGCAGGAGGGAGGTTGTCCGCCCTTTTGAACCATTTCTGCCAGGCCTGCCTTCACACGGCTGCACGCTGACCCTCCGGCCACCCCGGCTCCCAGACAGCCCATCAAAAGCCTCCCGACCAGTTACGGCCACCCCAGCTCCCACAGTCCATGAAAAGCCCCCTGACCAGTTATGGCCACCCCCCGACCAGTCATGGCCACCCCAGATCCCACAGTCCATGAAAAGCCCCCCGACCAGTTATGGCCACCTCCTGACCAGTCATGGCCACCCCAGCTGCCACAAACAGTGGTGCATCAAAGCCTTCTGACCAGTTACAACCACCCCAGCTCCCACAGGCAATGGTCCATCAGAAGCCTCCCAACCAGTTACGGCCACCTCGGCTCCCATAGTCCATGAAAAGGCCCCCAGCCAGTTATGGCCACCTCCTGACCAGTCATGGCCACCTCAGTTCCCACAGTCCATGAAAGGCCCCTCGACCAGTTATGGCCACCTCCTGACCAGTCATGGCCACCCCAGCTCCCACAGTCCATGAAAGGCCCCTCGACCAGTTATGGTCACCCCAGCTCCCACAAACAGTGGTGCATCAAAGCCTTCTGACCAGTTACGACCACCCCAGCTCCCACAGACAACGGTCCATCAAAGCCTCCCGCCCAGTTACGCGTTTGTCCGTGCATATATACAGAATACCTTGTCTTTCAATTCATCTTCTGCGCCAACACCCGCAGCAGCAGCTCTTCTTCCTTGGGGATCCGAGAGGCGGTGGGCACCCGGGCACGGCGCCAAAGGCCATGCGCATTCGGTACTGGGTGCACAGAGAAAAAAGTAACGGTAAAAAGTCTGTTTTGAACGGGATTTACATTGCGATCGGCAAAGCCTGTCTTTTGCAGACTATCATGTCCTAACAGCGCTCCTCCAGCATCTTCCCAAACTACAGGAGCTGCTGGGAGCCCTCATCACTTGAGCACGGTATCTACCTGCTTTGGACAAGGGGAGCTGTGTTTTAAGGGGGAGAAAGTTCTTAGGGGGAAAAAAAATAAAATTAAAATGTAAGCGTTTATTTTATTCAGGTGTAGCCTACAGTCTGTGTTTTCATTTCATTAGTATTAGAGAAAAGCACTTCAGCTGAAGTAGACCTTTGTCATAACATGCAAAAATAATTTGGCTTGGTTGGCTAATTGTAGTTGCTATTTTAAAATGAAATTCAAAATACCTAGAGTACTTGTGAACACGTAAGGACTTCTAATGGCACAGAGGCGTTATTAGCCCAAAACTGCCAAGTAGAAACCGTTTAGGCAGAAGACAGATTACTTTGCTAAGGAAACAATACCCTTTGACTACAATTTGACACCAGTTTTTCAACAATATTTTAATATAGTCAATCCATCCCAGTACTCTGCTGTTAGTGGTCTAAAGGATCATTCCAGGCCAGATCACATTCTTTTATTTTCTCCTTTTCTGTTTGAGAAATCCCTTCCCCCTTGCCATTTTATAAAAACCCTTCTCTATAAGAAACAACAAAATTACTTATTGCACTGTGATTGAAAACATGCCTTCTCTGCTCCTTCGGTCTGCCTAGCCCATGGCCTCATATTGGATTGATTATCTGCAGAGAGCAACCTTGCACAACCATGCCATGGGCTGTGGCTCGACTCCCTCTTGCTCTCCCAGTTCACACCAGTCCCCACCATCCTGCAAACTTGCATTCTTGGGCTCTGCATCCCTCCTGGCCCCCAACATAAAGTCACTCATCCAGGGGAGACGGCAATATTAATTTTAAGTTTTTTCTAGTCATACAGATGCTCAGCTCAGACCATTTTGGAACAGAAAGCCAACCTCTCACTGGGAGTATTTGGGATAAAAACCCTCAGAAGAAACAGAATCCTTTAGCCTGAAAATAGTAAGCCAATTTGTGGGTGTATGTTAGATACTTTTCCTCTTATCATAAGGAGTACACTGAGTTTACATCAATTATTACACAGCTTCAGCAATTAAATCAACTCGTGGCTGTAGAGGAGAGAGGCAGGACCTCCACCATCCATCACACCAGAACACCCTGCAAGACTCCCACCTTGTTTCTCCATCTTTTCAGCTGCTGGTTGACAAATGTGGACAAACATTGTGGCAAGCCATCTGCTTCCCCTTGGTCTCCCTCTCTGCCATCACCTTTCTCAGTGTAGGTGACTCTAAAAGTAACCCCAGAAGATCACGAAACACGGTTTCATGAGACGTGGTCTTCTTTCAGACCAGCTCCACCGGCTGGGTTTCTGGCACTAGGGAATTTCGGAGTCTCTACCCTGAGCAGTTAGATAAACTCTTTTGCATTCAGCCAGATTAGCGCCCAACCGTTTCCTACAGAGGAAAGGGACTGAGCTGTCACGCTGTTATTAGTACAGTCAGAAAGAGTTTGTAGAATTAGTTCTAGTTCCCAGAGGCCTTACACAAGTGTCTATTTCTTTCCGTTCACCTCAAAGAACATCTAGATAGACAGCTACCTTGTAAAAATTACATTTATAGCATTCATAATGAGAGATCACGGGAGCGTGCAGGTTGTTATGTGTTGAATGAGGAAGCTGTAACACTAACTTATAAGATGCAACTTATAAACTGCATTTTTATATCCATTTTTATAAACTGCAACAGAGCTTTTTCTATGAAATCTCTAGAAAAAAAAATCAGCAAGATGGCAAAATACTTGCAAAGTAGTATCTGTACGTGTTGAACTATGGTCTTATACAGAACATTATATAAATTAAGGCAGCACTTTTCCCCAAAAGCTGACATCGCATAAAATTGGAACAGAGAGATATGTGAAGAAAGACTGTTACATACAACAAACAGCATGAATTATTACATCCTGTGAGTAGCTGTTTGTGTTAGAGATATCCAGTAGTATCTTTATTCCTATTAAGCAATACCTTAGTCTGTGACATAGTGGTGTTAATCCTCAGGGTATGTAAAGGGGAGTACTCACACGAGAGTCAGCAGCGTAAAGAAACATCCCAACCCCATTCCAACTCGGTGACAGAGCGGAACACAGGAGTAGCAGGGGGCACCACTTGTAGCAGATTTCCAGAAACATCAGCTTTTTCCGCCTCCTCTTCAAAAGATTTGACACAGTAAAGACACTAAATGTCTACTCTGAATTTAAGCTTCTAAGTAATTTAAAAACAGAACTGTGGATTTTATGATGAGAGTCCAATAGAAATCAGTCCCAAGCACTTCCAAATTGAAGGAGGTGTTCCAAGTACTGCACCTGAAATATTTCCCCTTATTTTATTTTGCTGTTAAGAGACGTCTGTGGGCTGTGCCCGCATATTTCTTTCCCTTGATCTATAAAATGAAAAGGGCAAAACACACAAATCAATAATTGAAACACAAGTTTTAATTATTGACTTAATTGGGTACTTGGCATAAAAGTGAACGGGAAATTTGGAACAAGTTTTCTCCCAGCTTTAAAAACAGCAGTAATTAGTATCTACCAAATTAATGCTGCTGCTTCTACTGTGCAAATACGAGAACAAGTGAAGCAGAGTTTTAATGATGCAGGCATTTCACAGGGTAGGTGCAGCTTCAGCATCATAGAAAGATTGACAAAATAACCCTCTCCATCGCCAGCATTCCCCTTTTCCTGACATAACTCTTCACTGGCTGATATTTGGGGAAGGATTATTACCGGACGCACTGAAAATTCTCTATGACATTAAAGCATCGTGTGGGGTCAAGAGAGGCCTTCAGCTGTCAAACTAAAAAGAAATAACATAGCAGACAGTTGTGCTTTGTGTTCAGTTTTTGAGAAGAAAAGTTTACAATCTAAAATTGCTACTGAGGTCAAATCCCAAGATTCAAACCTGATGCAACAGGACAGTAATAACCGTTGCTACAATGACAGATGTTGTATCTTGCTGATCATTGAAAAGCAACAGAAATTATGTTCATCACTATGCTGCTTATGCTGGCATCATTACGGAGAGGTAGTCTGCAAAGAATTACTTGGGATTTTCTGTGGGAACCATTAGATCCAGATTTATAAACCACAAAGTAGACTTATTACTTCTTCGTAGGCTCCAGAAAATAGGCATAATTAGTGGCACACTGAGGGAATGCGCTTCAATAGTCACTCTGGTCAAAGTGTTATTCTATGCTGTGTAGATATTTATTATGATGGATAACAACACAATGCAAAATGCACCTCAAATCAATATTCTACTTCACAGCTAGGCAATGCAAGCAGAGATAGTCCCTTAAAATACTCTTCTCTGTCACAGATTGTTTTGTAAGGAAGTCTTAATAAAGAAGAAGAAAAAATAAAAGAAAAAAAATTGTATCTCCCCTTCCTTCTTCAGGCAATGCGCCTTACAAAACTAACTATTAAGGCTCTTCTGGCGATGTCATAAACCACAAGAATGAGGATGAAGTAATCAGAATTCGAGAGGTAACATTACAATCCAGAAATTCAGAATCTTGGCATTAAAAACCTAGATGTTGTATCTCCGTACCTGGAACAAACTCCAGCATTGATCTCAGATTTTGTCCTGCTCTGCGATTTTGCTTACCACAGCTGGGCAAAGAGGTTCCGTGCACAGAGCTACGGAAATATGCACATGGCTGCTGTTAACCAGCTCATGAAAACAGCCAGGAAAAGAAACTCCATGAAGACAGTCTGTGGGTCTGACTCCCAGTGGAAATGCCATCAACAATCTAATGGCAACCCAGCCCTAGAAGTCACCTGGCAGTTACTTCCCAGGTAGCTTTGGAAAGAAAGAAGTCTTCCATCTTTGAAGTTAAAACTTAAAATTTAACGTGTATGCTTCCATGTATGACACCGTTACACTTCTAGTGCGCAGTAAATGTCTCATTTTAATCTTTTTATTCTATCCAGTCAACCCTGATGCCTCGATTCGGAGGAGAGAAAGACTCTCAGCTGATCAGAATCACAGAAAATCAGGGGGCTGTACAAAGTGCATCGGGATGTATTGCCTGTTCTTTTGCACTCCTCCCATGGTATCACCGGTGTTTGCTTTAATTTGAAGCATTCTGATCAGCCAAGGCATTTAAAGCACATCCATCACCCAGTGCCTCTAAATAATAGCATAACCATCACTAATACCTAGCTATTTTAAAAGAACAGCTGTTCTAGTTCTGCTTTTATTTATACTAATGTCAATTAGAAGGCTCACCATCATATTACGTGGAGTAATAGATGTGTAAAACCAGTACATGCAAAATTAGAATAGAAGAGACTAAAACAGGGTGTCTCTAGCTAAACATTGGGTAGCAAGCAATAAATGGTTATCTTAATTGGAAAAATCCGTCCCTCAATCTGCTTTTATTTAAAAAAACCAGTATAAATATGCCTGACAGGAATGTTCAAGCACATATGAAAGCTATGAGAAACCATATTCTATCAACATGGAGCTCCGTTTCACATTTAGACCCAAGCTAAACAGATTTCTACCCCCCACCCCAAAATGGATCTAAAGCATAAATGACAAGTGGACTCTACTTAGCAACATAATGAAGCTTCCCCCATCACCCAAGAGCAAACAAGTTGTCCAAGAGAAGGTCTAAAAGGGTCTTCTACAACCTTTTGCTCCTCTTCTTCCTTACCACAGGAATGGTACCTGCTCCTTTCAGAAGAGGGCAGAGGTAGCTCCTTTCAAGTCAAGGTTCTGCAAGATGAATCTTGCCAACCTTTCCGTTTCTGCGGAAGAAAATTGTACAAGTAGGTGACATAGTAGAGAGAATAACCCTATGGGTGGAGGTGAGGTGCAAGTTATAAATAAAACATAAACATCTGTCTCCATCAGAGGGAGAAAGCAAAAGCATAGAGAATAAATAAAGATTTGAAATATTTTAATTTAAAAAAAAATATTGTAGCGTAAAGGAAATGCAATGTTTAAGAAGCAATAATAGCCCTGCAAACTGTTGTCATACTGTTTCATAGCTGGTGCACAGTGCGTACGTATGTATTTTGGAGAAGACCCATGGGCGCTGTAGCCTGGGAAGACTGTCAGCTGCTGGGGATTTTCCCCCTTAGGAGACTTAGCGCTAAGGAGCTTCATGCTCAAAATCCCTTCCACCCGGCCAGAAAGAGGGTCTCCAGCTTCCTACCTGGAGCCTTCACTGTTCCCCTTCATTTCTATTACTTACGTCTTACTCTAAGAGTAACCAGGGGGCTTTGTCCTCTGCCGTCCCGCAAACCGTTCAGCTGCATCACCAGCTATAGAATTGCACCCACCTCTGGAGTCAGGTTCTCTGAAACAACTTGGGCAGCACCATGCCTGAAACTTTCCTCCAGCTGAAAGGCAACTAAATAGGATTATGCTGATTGCATAAAAAGCCACAGGTAGGCAGCCACTCGAACAGAAAAAAGAAGAATTCCATTAAAAAAAAAAAATCAGCCTAGAGCACATTTTAAGGCAACATGCAGCGTTTTCCCCTGCCTTTCAGGGCTACCGTCCCCTTCCTCAACTTTTTTAGTTCCAACTGGATTTAAGGCATAGAAGTATAAGGCTAGTAATAGAATCTCCCTCTTTGCTTTTGTGTTCTCTCAGCCTTACATTTCTCTAAAAATATTGTAGAGGGGATAAAAATATGAGGAAAGTAGTGTTTCTATTTTTGCGTAACGGTCTTAAGATGGTGCTGAAACGCAGAGAGAAAGAAAAGATCCTAAAAAATTCTTGCTGTTGAGGCAGAATCATTGTTCTTGAACTGAATATATCCTCTGCTTTATTACCAAAGGCTGGATCTAGGCTCTGGGATACAAAATATCTTGGAACCAGATCAGTTTTGAGGCGACTACCCAGGCACATCTGGGTGGTTGCCTCATCCGGGATGTTAAAGTTCTGCCACGACATCTTTTGGCACCGCACTAGTTATTTTAATTTTTGCCGTAGCCAGCCTGGTAGCACACATAGGGGCCAAAGTCACTGGTGAAAATCACCAAGCGATGCCAATGCAGCTGTTGCCCGTTCAATCCCCGTGATGATTCTCAAAGGTTTGTCTGATAAATCTTTCCTTGATTTTTGAAGGCGGTTTTTATCACTGCTGTTCTCGCGCTGTAAATCTCCAATCCAAATTACCATAATATTAAATAATCTCCCGAACACCAAACGACAGAAAGTAGACAGGCAGAAATGCCTTTGCAGGGCACCGCCTGTTGTATAAAGCATTTCACATTCAGAGATGTGGCAGTTCGTATCTAGGCGTATAGGTAGAAGGTCTTAGGCTAGCAGAAATACTAATCGAGCCGTCAAAATAGGATTAGGTGTCTCGAGTGCGTGGTATTAGCTCTGTGCACCGAAGAAGTTTCTTCTCTCATGGAGCAGCCGTTAGGTAACGCCGAAATGGCTCTGTGCCTGCAGTGATAGCGTGAGCAATTCCAGGTGATGTAAGGTGATCCATTTCTTTCGCAGATGTCTACCAGCTGCACAGCAGCAGCAGCAGCTTTTTGGGGGGGGGAAGGGCTGTGCTCATGACGGGAGGGGGGTTGGAAAAAAAGAGAAGACTCGCTAACAGTCACGATGCTCTTTGAAGACTTGGAGATCCTGGTCAAGGAAGACAGTCAGGGCAAGACACTGCATTTGGCAGGTGGGTTGTCCCTGAGGTATATAGCTTATTTCGATAAATCTCATGAAGGTAAACATATCATCACACCTAAATACAACTCATTGTGCAGATTTCACAGCACTCCATTAGCAGTATTGGCAAGATAGTGTAATTCAACATCCTCTTTTCTATTATTTCATATTTCTAGTTTACTCTTGGTGAGGATTGCCAATATAAAATTTGGTTTCCCAAAATCCTTATTATTTTAGTGGAGCGCTTAGGAGAATCAAACTCAGTAATTTTTAACAGCACAGTAAAAAACAGTCCTTGCATAGGACAGCACAGTCTAAACCAGATGAAACAAAGTAAGTCACCTTAGCAGAACATATTGAGAAATTAGATTTAGTGATGTGCCTTCTGCTTCCCTATAGGAAATCTGTGCCCAATAGGAAACTGAAAGCAGATCTCCTGAGCCTTAGTTTGAACCATTAACCAAAAGGCCAATATTGAAAGCAGTAAGATGGAATTAAATGCAGCAACAACAATAGATTATTTCCCCTCCCTCTCATCCACTTTGCAGAAAGCGCTGTTACCGTAATGTGAGTAAATGAGAGGCTGACAGCCGAGCAACTGGAGCCTCGTAAGGGGATGTAAACTCACCGACTTCCCTGCTACCCACTACCCTTCCCTGGTCTATGTGCTCACCACAGTGACTTTTGCAATAGGGATTACTTTACAACAGTATCTGCTGCTGTCTGATCTAGATCCAGGAGGATTTTTTGGTTTTAAGTATTTATTCCATCACCACCTCTAAGCATGACTGCTTGTTTTCAGCATCCTAGTAAGGACCGTAAGCAATCTGATTTCCCTGATGGCATCTGAGGCAAATTTCCACCATCCTTTATTTTCTTCTGCAGAGTCAAAAGTTTTATTTTCATTGATAGAACAATTTGAACAGATGTCTGAAACTCCATGTGAGAAAAACATCATGTCATGTGGACACTGTTGTCTGTGAAAAGCAATTCCCAAGGAGGAGCATTCCCAAGGAGAACATACTAGCTGTCCTGATGGTACCAGACCAAACTGTATTAAAGGATATTAAATGTCATATTTCGCGCAACAGTTAAATCTAAACTATGATTTGGTTTTTCAGGTGTATTTAAAATTACGAAGCCTTTGAAATATCTTGCTCTCTTTTGCCATTTTTAGTTTTATTATTCCAGTTCCATTAGAAGGAATGTAAATCCTTTTCTTCTCAAAGCCAAGCTTTCCTTTAAAGGTGTTTTCTGAATGAAAGTCATTGCCATTCTACAGGGCACGCTCCCTTTCTATTTCCTTTTTTTTTTTTTTAGCCTAAAACAGCCCCTTGGGCATCCTAACCTTCATTGGCACAAGCACTACATCAGAGGAAATGACTCATAATTACACTAGGAATCAATACCTACAATGCATTTCTTTCGCAGTATTACTAAGAGTCAGATATATTCATATGATCAGGCCATTAAATATAGCCATTTGTGATGTGCTTAAGTTTAATACCAGCATTTACTTTATAAGAGGTAAAGTGGTTATGAAAGTTGTTGCGCTGGGCGAGGAAATCACGCCGCCAGTTTTGCAAATTTCCGTCTTATGTTTCTGACCAAGCTTCATTTCTAAAATAATCCTACCACAAAAGAGTCTTCTGATCCTGAAGACAGCTAAAAGACTACGCGCCTGGGGTCAGGTTGATATTTCCATGGCAGAATTTGACTTTAAATGTACATGTGCACGCTTAAAGTATTAACAAATCAGCCATGTGGTAGCAAATACTAAAGGGCCACATTTACACAATCGTAATTCCAACTAAGCCAGCGTTCTCCAGGGCACTTACCCACTTCACACAGTTCCTCTGAGCTGCTCCTTAAAGTATAACTGGAGAACCGTGCAAAATGAAAGAAATTGTTGAAGCCTACATGAATTTACTGTCTGGCTTTCAAAACGTTGCAATTGCATCCCTATTATTATACTACAGAGCATGGTGGGTAATATGTGACAGGAATAATAGGCGCACGCAGTCTCTCCAATGATGCATCTGCCTGAGCCTGCAAATGTTTAGCCCAACTCCGCTTCCAGATTTCAGCACAGTCATTCACTAGTGGCTGAGTAATGGGTCTGTTATAGGGGTCGACGAGATAGGGGCTTGTTATAGTGGCCAGTGCTCCCCAAACTCTGCTGGTACAACCCAGCTATCAGTCAGCTGCTTATTTTCTCTTTGTTTTCCCCGTGGGTTGGTGTAACTATCTGCATCATGAGAAAATCTGAAGAATCCCAACAAAATAGTAAATCTGGAGTATCTTATCAGGAGGAAGAAAATACCCGACTCAGTTCCACTCAGGGAAAGCCCAAGGTGTGTCATAACACTGCTTCCAGGGTCACATCCTTGTGCCTTTTGACCAACAACTACAATAAAAAAAAAATCCCAGTAACATTAGTGGCGTGGTGATTTTACCCTCATTCTTTCCTACTTGTGTATTGCCCCGTGTTTCTGCCGTGATATTTTTTATTCAGATAGGAACCTAAACTTCCCCAAAACTCCTCTTCATGCTCCTGTGCATTGTCTAAGGAGTTAAGGGAGAGCTTTGCTTTATTCCTCTGGACAGAGCAGGAGCGAACCCTTTCCCATTGCTAAGCAACACTCCCAGTGTGGTTCAAGCAGCGGCTCCTATTTTTGCTGCAAAGTAAAGATCAAAATATTCAGCAGAGGGAGCAGAACTGTTTATTTATAGTACCTTTAACATTGCATATGGAACATGCATCTTCCTTGAGAATACTTGTTGCACGTTTAAACTGTAATTAGCTCTTCCATTCTAGAGCTCTTCTTCCTTTTACTCTTCTTCAAGCACTGTGATGTGTGTGAGGTTATTTATACCATTATCCCAGCCTCAAAATAGAAATTAAATAAAAAATCCAGAGGGGCAGAGGCTGAAAAACCTCTCTAAAGTCGGAAAGAGATTGTTATTGCCTTTCACCCTTTCATAGTCTATACTATATCAGTTTGCTTTGGGTCCACGCTTCTCCTGGCTGTCCAGCTTGGTGAGCCTCTGGAGGTTTTAACCCCACGCCAGCCATTCCCTATTGCGCCTGCCATACAAGCACTGCTGCGATGCGATGTGCTCGGTGCCTCGGCACAGCCACCTTCCTCAACAAAGCTGTCAGCGAAGCCTTGGCGTTGTTTCTGTGCTTGCCTTGCTGGCTTGCAGGCATCACTGCTGGCTCCCAGCTCTGTCCCTAGAGCCTGTACCCACCAGCACAGCTTATTAAGGGGATGTATCTCAAAACTGTTGAGCCTCAGCAGGGAGGGATTGATGTGTCTGGACCTGGGTCATCAGGGAGCAGCTTACCAACTGAGGTCAAGGCGCGTTACCTTTTTGCCTTTGCTGTAGGCAGTGGTCCTCAGGACTTCAAAACCAAGACAGATTTTAAATCCGGCGTGACTCACTCAAGTACTCGCTGCTACCCTACAGCTGCTGCTGGGAGCAGGAGGAACAGCTGCAGCATCACTGGCTCCTCCAGGGAAACTCTTCCCTGGGGCCCACGAGAAAAACACCTTGTAGACGTGCTCGAAGGCACGGGGACGCTGGGGTTCTGCATCTGCCACAGATTTTTCCACCAAGAATTTTTGAGAGCAGCAACAGGAAATTTGCCATTGCCTTGCTTCACTTTGCCCTAATCCCACTTTAAGGTGCTGGGTCAAATCTCAGAAGCCTGATGGTTCTCTACAACTCTTTGCAGTATTTGGCTTACCTCGTGTTTTTGCTTTGCCCTGATGGTCAGCGCTGCTCTTGCCCCATCTTTACAGCCACTTGTTTGCCGACTGCTATTCTTTGTATTTCTCCTGAGATGAAAGCCAAGCAGCGACCATGGGCTGAGGCAGTAGCACCTTTTTACACATCTCTGTATAAAGAATAACTACCAGGCAGCGTTGGGGAGAGCACCAGGCTGAAAGCTGGCATTTAAACAGAGGAACGTAACCTCCTTATGGAGCACACCAGGGGTGGGGGCCGTTTCAGCTGCCTTAATCTCATGCTAAAGCAGATGTCAGCAATAGGTCAAACAGAGACACCTGCTCCGGGAGCAGTGGCAAGGAGTATGGGTGTAAATATCTTCGTTGTAGAGCTTCCCATTGTAGATCACTTCAGCACGAGCTTCCAGATGCAGTTTGGCTTTTATCACGGCGCAGGTTAACCCAGCAGTCGTTTCAGAAAGCAGGCTACGCCTTTACGCTGGGAAATTACCCAGACATTTAACATCAATAGAAATATATTTTCAGCTTCCTTATACAATTAATTTCTGCTCTTTGTCAAGTGTTTGAAGGAGGTGAATACTGTCATTTATGGTCTGTAGCCTGGATTCAGCTCACCAGGGTTACACCAGTAACCTCAGTACGCCAAGGTAATTTACCGAGGCAGCGAAGTCAGGCACTTATCTCTGCCTCGCTCTGAACGGAGGCAGCGAGGTACTTCAGGCAAGAATTTATGCCCCCTAAAATCCGAATGATTTTTTTTCTTCCTCAGAAATTATATTTTTGTAATAAATTACTGCTTTTTCCTAAAGTACTTTCTATTATGTAATAAAAAAAATATTTCAAAATTTGGAAATCCACATGAAATAGGAAACCCAGCCTAATCACGGATCCGTTTTCTGGCCACTGCACCAGTTCACGGTTGAACAGCGGGGACAAAATTGCAAAATCATTCGTCTTGGTGTAAGAGAGTGTAATGGGTTTGCCTGGCAAGGGTTTGGTAGCAGGGGGGGCTACAGGGGGGGGCTTCTGTGAGAAGGTGCCAGAAGCTCCCCCATGCCTGATGGAGCCCACACCAGCAAGCTCCCAGATGGACCCGCCACTGGCCAAGGCTGAGCCCATCGGCGATGGTGGGAGCGCTGCTGGGATAACGGATTTAAGAAGGGGGGGTGGAAATCTGTGCAAAACCCCTGCAGTGGGAGAGAGGAGTGCGGCGATGAGAGCAGCAGCCCCGCAGCCCCCCAGGTCAGGGCAGGAGGAGGTGGCGGGGGGCTCCAGGCACCGGAGCAGAGATGCCCCAGCAGCCCGTGATGAGGACCCTGGCGAGGCAGGCTGTGCCCCCAGCCCATGGAGCCCACGGGGGAGCAGATCCCCCTGCAGCCTGGGCAGGACCCCACGCTGGGGCGCGGGGTGCCCGCAGGGGGCTGTGACCCGTGGGCAGCCCGCGCTGGAGCAGCCCTTGGCAGGACCTGTGCCCCCATGGGGACCCCCGCTGGGGCCGGCTGTGCCTGGGGGGCTGCACCCCCTGGGAGGGACCCCCGCTGGGGCAGCGCCTGAAGAGCTGCAGCCCATGGGAGGGGCTTGCGATGGAGAAGTTTCTGGAGAACTTTGGTGGGCAGCTGGCCTTCAGCCAGGGCCAAACCACCACGGAGAGCCAAAGGACGTTGCGTTGCCTTATTGCTAGCACCACGATACAACCTTCCAAATTGTGTTCTCCGTATAAATCACAGAACAAATTGAGGAAATAAAAGAAATATACGGTAGCAGAAGATTCTGGTTTGCATTTCTGTGGCCTGTTTCCAGTTCCCAGCTCTGAAAACAGGACTAAGGCCATAGCAGCAGCCCAGCCCGTGGCTCTCCTGCACGTGCTCAAACACTTGCTCTTTGTGTATTTCGGATACTTGTGGGATCCTATTTACAGATGACCTTATATGCCAAAGTGCTTATCAGAAATGGCATTGATTTCAAAAACTAGAGGCACAAGATGAAATTAAAGTTGACCGTACAGAAGTTCTTAGTCCGTGTTTTTAAGAAATCTGT
This sequence comes from Ibycter americanus, assembly GCA_035590275.1. Lineage (NCBI taxonomy): Eukaryota > Metazoa > Chordata > Aves > Falconiformes > Falconidae > Ibycter > Ibycter americanus. The sequence goes on along the minus strand of JAVJGI010000039.1, from coordinate 6,358,257 downwards.
TGAGGATGAACAGCACAAGATAAACAGGCTTTTCCTTCAAGATGAGCTTTACTTTCTTGCCACGTGAGATTCTCTTGTAGCCAGTGAAATGAACGTTTATTAAAATTTCAATAAATAGCAGTTCGCAGAAGATAAGGATTTTCTACCTCGGAGTTAGCCGATGGTTCTGAAGCACCAAGTGCTGAGTCCTGCTGTGGCTGAGCCGCTGCTCCGTCCCCGCTGTCTTTTACACCCAGAGCATGAAACTACAACAGAATCCGTAAAGCACTAATATTAAAGGAATCATAGAAACATAGAACCGTAGGATCCTTCAGGTTGGAAAAGACCTTTAAGATCATCAAGTCCAACCATAAATGAGTGATACAGAAAGGGAGTAGTGGGAAATGCAGAGGTGATGTCTGAGCCTCTGGGTTTGAGCAGCTATTCTTTTTCATTCTGCGTACAATTATCGTTGTTATTCTGTGGTTCTTGTGGTTGAGTGATTTGCTCTGACTGTATACATACAGTGCAGGAACCAAATTTTGACTGGTGTTGGAGCATTTAATAAAATAGTTTACTGATAGAAGCTTTCAAATACTACAACACCACAAACATTAACTCCTTAAAACAGAACACCCATCTGTAACCTTAGATGGATAGACGATCTTTAAACGAGGTTGATTTGCACTCTGAGATTAATTTGTCATTGAATATTTTGGTGATACACAAAGTTAAGTGTGGTGAGCTGACATTTAGACACCTTTCTAGAACTGGAAAATAATTGGATTTATGATTAGCCAACTGACAAAATTATTAGCCGAGACTATTTTTTTTTCCCCCTCTCTCTCTCTTTTCAGATAATAATTTCTTTTCAAAAAAATAATTTTCAGCAATAATTTCTGGAGTTTGTCCCAGGACCTGCTCTTGGAATTTTATTTGGAAATCAGTTTCATGTGAATTTTAGGCTAAAAGGGCAACTCACCACATTTTTTTGCAATGCAGCCACAAGCATTTGTCCTAGATTTTTTTTTTTTATTTTTTTTATTTTTTTTTTTTTTGCATAGCCTATGAACTCCTGTACATCTAGACTGAGTTTCACCTTCTTACTTGACGTCAGAAAAGAAATCATTTTGTATTTCTGGCTGGTTTTGCACATACTTCAGTAATATCCTAGTTTTAAATTGGTGCTTACAGATGAATAGAGGCATCACTTTCCTGCTGCCCTCCCCCATCTCTAGCATTACAAAGAGGGCTTGTCAGCTGTTTGGTCAGTGCTTGACATAAACAATCACAGATGAGTGCTCCAACACATTTCGCCCTTGAATACTGATCGTTAAACAAAGATGTCATTTGAAATCAAACATGTTTTTATAAACGAGGAACGAGAACGAACCTTGAAGGCGTCGTGTCTGTCTGTGGGGTAGCTGGGTGCTGATAGCTAACAGTTCCTAAGAGCATCGCCGCGGAAGAAATGCTCAAGCCGCTGCCCACGCAGAGCAAATCGAGGCAGGCAGGGGATAATTACCTGGCTTGGGCCTTGGCCAAGAGGATTATACCAACACTATACTTGTCATGTATAACATTATGGGATCTTTAATGTTATTAATTTATTAAAGGCACTCTGTAAGGTAAGAACACAGGGTTTCTGCGTCGTCCGTAGGCTGGCACCTCCAGCCCCATCACCGTGACAGCAGGTCAATGTATGGCAGCAAAATGTGCCGTTCACGTCCCTACTGAAAGGCTTTGCGCCATCGGGGGAATGTTCCCCCATTCTGATACACGCTTCTGGCTCTTTAACCTGCAGGAGTGGCGAGGGTCACAACCCAAACCTGCTGCCGGAGTGCCTGCAGACCGTGCTGCCCGTAGCAAGGCGGTTGATTCCATAAACTGATTAACATCTTATTCCCACCAGCTTGCTGGAGGAAGGAGGTTGCTGTGTGGGCTGCCTGTCTGTCTCACTCGCTGCACATCCAGGCTGTTGCCAGTTGCATTCACTGCTTCAGTGGCTGGCGAGTAGAAATTCTTCACAGTAAACTTGTGACATTCAGATCAGTAAAAAGGCAGAGCCCTTGAAGTGGTCTAGCCATGGCATTTGCTTCCTGCATTATGTCTATTATATAAAGGAAAATGAAGTGGGATGCACCGTGAATAGCAATGGTAGCACTCAGTGCTGCTGGAACTGGCTGTTCCATTCTGCAGTGCAGCATTCCAAGCTTACAGCACCGGGATGTGCTGCACGGAGGAAAAAGCAGCTTGCTTTCTGCTTGGGAAGATACTACCTGAAGGTGACATGAACATAAGGAAAACTCCAAGTCAGTCTTCTGCAATGACTTGTACAAGCATTATAGGGTCACTGCAGGTGAGGCATGGAAGAATGAGACCCATATTTCATACCTGCATTTCTGAAATTTATTTTTCTGAGCCAATTGCCCCACGTTTTTTACGGAACATGGTTTTGCTGTGTATTTACAGACTTTAATGCAGTTGGTTCTCAGGCGTGACTGGCAGCCATGGAAGCCACTTCAGAAAGAGTAATTCTCATGGTCCTCATCACCATCACAGTTAGAGTTTTTACTTTTCTTTTACATACTCACAGGTAGAAAAAAGGCCCTAGAGAGCTCGTGAACTCAAGTGTCTTGACATCAGAAGCAACGTGAACCTGTGGCTGAGCTGAACAGACCCGCTGAGTTATTGTGTTCACTAATCCATCGCCTGCTGCCTTCTGCTGTGACCTTCTGCAGTACATCACAGTCCTTCAGCCTGTGAAATGTTCCCATTCTAATTAGCCAAAGTATTTAATAAAGAATGGGACTATTGCTAGTAATTTAGCATCTCATTTATGATGTACTGCATTAATGCATATATCCCTGAAATCAGCCATTAATTCAGACAACAAATTTTCTGGTATTGGGAAGATAACAGCTTCCAGTTTTCACTGGTTTAACCTCTTGCAAATCCGCAGGACTTTCTGTAAGACTGAATTCCATTAGAGGGTACCCTGACTCAGTTGTCTTACTTTCCAGAGAAACAAATAAAGCAAAATTAAAAGAGAAGAGAATTAAAAAGGAAAGGTTTTGCTCTCTCTGGAGGAAGCGACATAGGCCAGCTTGGAAAAGTTCAGGATTTTTTATGACAGACTGCATTCTGGCAGGCTAGCAAAATGCAATTCCAAACAGCTGCCCGAGCCAGGATTTTGCTGTGTTATTATGGAGGTACTCAGCGCATAAAATTTGTTAGCTTGACTAGAGACGTACAAGAAGTTACTGAAACCATCTGCATCTGGTGTTCCTGCCATTCCGGCATTACATCACGTAAGGCTGAGAGTTGGGATAGGATGAGCTGAGGGCTGGCTTCGGAGCGGTGTAAACCCGAGGCTCTCAACACTGCATTTGAGGAGGGGCTAGTCCGAAGTTCACTGAAGCAAACAGAAAGATTCCCACCGACTTGGTGGAGTTCTGGGCTCCATCTAAAGATGCCAAGATGCCCTGCTGCAAAAGCATCCAAAGGCTTCTCACGAAGGCACTGAAATAATTGCCCACCCTTCCTATTTGCTGCAGAGCCATTTTTAGGAGTCATGTTTTGCCTCTTCTATACTGTTGTTTCTGATTAACGCTCTGTCATCTCTACGCATCCCTGAACAGGTGCTTCCTCCTGGAAAATAGCTTGAAGCCCTTTGGAATAAGAATCTCTGCACCCATTAGCTTATGTCATTCTTGGGGGAGGACTAGCCAGAGCACGGCTCTGCGGGTTTTGCTGCTTGAGACCCTGCACACGATGCCAGGCGGTGCTGCCTGCCAGCAGCGCACCGTGCCTAGCATGCTGCGTAGACAAGGGGGCATCTCAGCCCTCAATGATCCACAGCTGCTGAAGGTCCGAACCCAGGTGAGTTTATAACAGACTGAGCTTGTCTTAAATGCAACAACAGAGAAATGACAAGAGGCAAAATTGTGGATGTGGTGTAAATTTTGCTGCCGTTTTCGTTGCGGGTGAATGAGCCCTGCTGGACGGCTCGGGGTCTCTCGTGTGGCTGTGATTTTCCAATTCTGCTCTCAACTGGTGAGAAACACTTGCCTGCTGTTTGTACCTTTGCTTTCAAAAATGCGTTACTCATATCTCTCTGCCACTAGCTGTAGCATCTCAAAATTAAAATCATTCATCCTCTCTGAGTGACCCTACACATTAAATGGAATAGCCAGGGGCACTCTGGCGAAGGGGTCAGGGGCTAGACCTGTCTCTGCATACATGATTTGAAACTGTGACTTGCAGGAAGGTCAATGACAAAATCATTTAAGCAGCAGTTTGAAAACCGAAAGAAAGATGCTTGTCAGCTACAGACGTGGCATGGGTTAAGAGATTCTCTTGACTGAGGCATTAGTTATTAGTGCCCATAGTTGCTGTGGGAAGAAGTCACTGCTGAGCATGCTGAGGCATAGCCAGGTTCTGCTGCTTTGCAGCCAGGCGCATTGTTATCCTCAGCTCAACGCATTGCCCGAAGCATGCCGATGGCTAGAGAGAGAGCAAAAACTGCTTGTGGAGACCGAACCTCTGGCCATTCTGACTGGTCAGTCATTGAGGAGCCATTTTTCGTCTATATTCTTGTTTGAGTGTCTCTCTGCCCCTCATCTGTGAGAGGAAGGGTTCTTATGGCTCTGACAGATGCCTTGCTATGATCTGGAGACACTCTGGATTGTTTCAGCCCAGCCTCATCTGGTGCGTGATGTGAAGTATGGTTCTAGGTGAATACAGATGCGCTGCAAGACCCTTCATCGCCAGCCTGTGGTTTACACACTCGTCCTCGCTGGGCCTTTGAGATGTCAGCTCTTGGTTTGGGCTGGGATGTGGCAGCTATGGAAATCGTAACACATGAAGAAGCGCTGCCAGGCAGCATCTAGAGCTGGAGGTAGCCTTAGCCAGGGTTCATTATAACGCTCACACATCATGCCTCGCCCTGCCCATTTGGCAAGGTGGTGACGTTTGTGTTTCACTGTGTGCCAAACCTGCCACTGCTGCTCTGTGGGTTTTTCTGGAATATTTCTGAGGATTGGGTATTCCAGGCTTTTGGTTTCCTGGAGAGTCACAGCACTATCTTCTGCCTACTGCTCCTTTTAGTTGCCCCATATTCTCCTGCTTTTACACTCCAAGCTTTTCTACACAAACCTATCAGTCATGTTTTCAGAGTTCCTGAGTATGTTCCTTGCATTTCCCCAGGAATTAATCAAGCCATTGTACCACAGCTCTGCCTGGTCTGACAAACTGACATTCACCCTAACGCGAGCATAGGTTCATCCATCAGCGTATGGATTCTGAGATGCATATGATAATCTTGGATAAGGGCAGGGTCCTAAACTGGGTTAGAGGTACAAGGTTTCTATGAGAAGACGATAGTCCAGTTATGGTCACGGTCACTCACAAACTCCCTTCCCAAAAGCTGGGCATCTGGGAAAAAAATGATAGCTGAAGCTTAGTTGCTACATACAGAAAAGAAGAAAAAAGAACAAGAAGATCATTCAAAATACCTTTCTGAAACAAAATGGTTAGTTAAGGAGTAGTTAATGCATTAGGAACATGTACTTGGGTGGAAGCTGTTCTGAGTGATTCACTGGTATGTGAATAAATCAATGATTTTGGTGAAAAGAATGAAAGAAAGACCTTAAGCCCAGTCATTAAACCTGTTTTTCTGTGCCATAGCTGTGTTCATCTCTCCTAGCACCTCTCCAGCCATAGAGAGCTCTGTCTCTTTGCCACATTTTGCTGGTATGGAGTTTTGCCCAGCCAGATACCAAAGGATTGGTAAGACACGAGCGCTGTTGGTTAGTCCAGTGACCCTCTGGATATTGATCGCTGGTGCTGACAACTTCTGTTACTGTGATCAAGCAAAACCCCTGGGAAATTCCACGCTTGGCAGGCAGCCCGTATCTACACCTAGCACATGGGCTGCAGTCTTAACATTAATGTATAGCTAAAGCTCCTAAGCAGCAGCATTCTTTTGCACAAAAAAAAAAATGCAGACACTACGGATTGTTTTCCAGCATCTCTCCAGGCTGCAATGCTCTTCAAACGTCTTATTCTTCTGTGTGCTGTCTGGCCGTCATCTCTCCTCCTACTTTAAGCTCATGCTGGAGTTACTGAAAGACTGTTTTTACCTTAGAAAATGCTTGTTAGCAAGTCCAGATGTGAGCGGTCAGCAGCAACTTTCTTCACGTGCCAGGTAGTTTAAACAGAAAGCAAGATCCCTGGCTGCGACCTAACGTGTGTGTGGGATGTTTGGGCGATGCAGAACTGGCTCTGTTGCCGAGGAGGGTTTGGACAGACACAAACAGGGGAGCTGGACAAATGCACCATTTCAAACCCATTTGGCTTCCCTCTCCTAGGTGAAATACCAAGGGCTAGAAGATGAGTTTAGTAAACAGATGCGATTCATCGCTCCTTCAAACAGAATTCCCCCAAGAGCAAGAAACATACCCAAGGTCTGTAACAGGGTTTGAATCCCTCAGCAGCACGAGCCTTGTGCTAACCAAATGTACGTGGCTGAATTTCACCCCCAGTTCCTGAGTCCTTCTGAAACTCAGAAACTGCTGGGGCTAGTGGGGGGTGGGGAATGCCACATGCTGACAGATTAACAAAACATCTTGGAGAAGAGAAAAAGAAGAAACAGCTTGCCCTTTCTCTCAGTGCTTCCTTAACAAAAGTTGGATGTGGCAGAAGAGAATTTTGCCTGAAAAAGCCTTAAATTTCCTTAGACAAACTAGTGCTTTCAAGTCAAGTCACATCCATGGGAACCCTACCTGCATTGCCGCAGCTGACCTGCAGGAAGAACAGGTTCTCCTGGCTCACGTCTACCATCCTCCTTCCCTTCTAGCATAAAAACCTCTCTGCCCTAAGTCCAAAACTGGATGCCACCCTTTCCAACAGCAATGGACATCAATATAAAGCCAAGAGGTAGAAAATCTGGAGCTTTGAAGAGTGATCAACACAATCCTGATGCATTTTCTTTCAGAGAGAAATCGAACCTGCCGTTAATAAAACACTCAGGCTGGGTCTGTCTGCTGCTGTTTCAGTCATTGTAGGTTATGACAGTGATTTCTGTGAATCATGATTAGTCTCACAATGCACTGTTAGAAAAGCAGTTCAATGGCCAAACGTGACTGTATCTATGGCCCGTCGTGTCCTTGTTATTATCCGTAACGAAAACATCTATCAAAACATAGAGTCGGAAGATAAATAAATATAATTCTATTCCTTGATATCAGCAGCAAACTTCCTACATAGTTTTAACGTTGCATTGATGCTGGGGATATCTGATAGTGTTAAAAAACAAAACTAGAATAAAGGAACCGTAACTGACTGCACACAGACTTTCCCTTTCTGCTGCTACCGGACAGGTAAGAATCAAGAGGGTGAACGGTGACTGCAAGACAGAATATTTGGTTCAGAGCAGGTTTGAACTTTATAAAAAACAGCTGAGAGCTGCTGTGTTTGAGTGTGAGCACCGGCTGCGTACTGGCTGCTTTATCGCCCCTGTGTCAGTACATACAGCCTCTCTTCTCCTTTGGGCTTGACAAAACACTTCCATGAAAATCAGATTCCTGAGATTTAAGATGGACCGGCCCAGATTTCCCATCCTGTTAATAATCTAGAAGCACTTGCAAACTAGAAGATGGATCTTCTCTCCAGGAAAACACCCCAGTGCCACATGGGCCCTAGGTTCTCTCACAGGGAAAGCTTTTTTTTGTTTTTTTGCTTTTTTTTTTTTTTTTTTAATGTTTGGCTTTCAGTTGTGGTTTCTTTTGATGAGCTCACATGCCTTTGTGTGGTTTGTCTGATTGCGAGGCATTCCTCCACAGAAATAACATAAATATTTACATTGTACCCTACATCAGAAATCTTTTGTAGCGAGATTCCATCATTTACAGTCTGCAAGTAAAACTTGCAATTAACTGCAATGGGTTGCTGGCATTAGCATCCAAGAGACATATCAAATTTGCAGGGTCTGATGTCACGATGATTGTAGGGTTTTTTAATGTACATCTCAAGAAAACATGTAGCCTCTGTATTGTTAAAGGACAATTTAGGGCCAAATTTCTAATTGAACACATCAGCTCCCCATCAGCCAGTGAAACAATACGAAAGCGAGCGCTGTAAAACGCGCCTCTTGTATTACCTTTGATTTGGTTACAAAGAAGCGTGGCAGCTGATGGGACAAGGCACCCACCTGCAGGAACTCATCCCTGGGGAATCGACACACTTCTAAGGGAGACTGTGAGCTTCAAAGCCTGCTCACTCTGGTTACTGCATTTCACAAGAAACACGCTTGTGCGTGATGGCAAGAGTTTCATCCTCGCTCAGACCTTCTAAAGTGAATTGCAAGTTACACAAGGAATTTTTTAAAAGTAAGTCCTAAGCTTAGAGCAAGGTACCACTATGTAAATGACATCTTGGGGACGGGAGTGTGCAGGACTGCCAGGGACAGGTCACTGTCCTTAATACCTGCCCAGCTCTGCCTCTCCAAAGATCTTTCGTTCCACGTCCCTATCCCATCTTATTTTCCCAGAAAGTTTTGGCTTTGGTGAAAAAGTGATGGTTTAAATCACCAAAGATGAAGGGTAGAAAGCAGTCAGCATCCTTTCCAGCACAGGGCTTCCTGTTGCTATGGCGACGTGTCACCGAGGGCATTGGTCTCAGAGATAAAGTTCAGCTCAGTTGAGTTAAATCTGGGTTTTCTTTGTGCAGATTGTTATCTACCGGTAACAAAGCTGGTTGAATCTTCTTATGAGGGCTGATCAGTGTTGGCTGGCTGTTTGCCAGCGAGTAGCAGGAAGGACACCCACTGCTGAGGACATCATCAGTTTCCCTGCATCCTTTCTCTCCACAGAGCCATGCTGTAGTTAGCGTATCTATAACTTATTATGCTGATCTTTACTAATCTTAGTGCTGCTCAGGTACATTCTGGTAGTTCAGTTGCTTCTTTTTTTCACTTGATACTCTACTAAGACTACAGATAAGGTGGGTTTAGAGCAAAGCAGGAAAGATTCCAGCAACACCTTTTCTTACCATTCCAATGCTTTGCTATGTTTTCGCCTCTGGGTTGTGATGGCATTGTGTTCAAGGCTGGTGATACTTCAGTAAACGTTGACTAAAAGCACCTTTTCGAAAACTGCCATCAGCTCTACTAAGCACATTCCCTGCCTCTTTTTGAGGTCTTTCTCTTCAGGGAGTGGACTTGATGAGAGGTGTCCCAGCAGACTCTCTACCCTGTTGGATTTCACAGAGTAGAGCAGAAGAGTCTGACATTGATGCAACATGGAGGTGAAGATAAAACTTCCTGAGCATGGGGATAAACCTATGTGTAGGCAAACTAAGAACCCCAGATTCCCCTCTAGTGTCACAGCACAGCAAAACTATTTAACTGCAACAAGGCTTTTACCATCACATACCAGCCCCCTCATGCCCCAGCACCACCATCAGTCTCCCGCAAGGTTCCAAAAGTTCATCCACTGTCCGTGCTGTTTCTTCATCCTCTTCAGGCCAGTCTACCCTGCTGCTTGCCTCTGCTGTGTCTGGGTTCCTGGCTTCTCCTCCAGCCAGCCTCTCCTCATCCAGGCCCCTTTCTTCTCTCAGCTTCTCCTGGGGACTCTCCTTGTCTTTCCTACATCCCTGGGCTCTTCTTCATCCAGTCTCCTCTCTCTTCACCCAGTGCTCCTCCTCTTCCAGGCTCCTCAGTGCTATTTAGCTACTTAGCAGGAACAAGCCACAGCTGTACATTATCCACATCAGCCAACCCACCGCCCCAGAAGCAAGCCCACAACTGTATATTATCAATGTTAATTAACCCTCTACAGTTCCTCTACACTCTAGTGCTAAAATGGAACTGTTCCATGCATCTAGCTTTTGGCTAACAGACGCTGCCCCTTCACGCTGCCCTTCGGCTCACGAAGCTCCGATTGCCGTGGGCAGAGCTGCCCTTGCAGAGGTGGCCACGGCGCTGCTCTTGCAGAGTGCTCCCTTGCTGACCCGTGACTCCCTGAAAGCAGAGGCTTCCTCCTTCCCACAGCCTCTGACCAGTGACCTGTGGTGAAAGGATGGTTGGATTTCTTCCCTGCTTGGGGGAACACCTATTTGCCCTGGCAGTTTTGCCGGATTGCACAGCCGATGGTGTAGCTGTCAGTGCAAACCAGCCTCTATAGCTGCAAGATAAATCTAGAAGAGGTGAAGTAAACACACTCTACATCCTAGCCCCTCAAGGGATTGACAGGGAAGTAGACAGTATTTATTATTAAAAACATTTAATTATTAAACTGAAAAGGTATACGCTCATACAACTGAGCGTTTAAGGGTCAAAACTTAAAAATCACAGTCAAGCATTGCCTGCCTCTCCCTTCCCGGCCCCCTCGCTGTGGGATGTACCCCAGTCTGCTCCTTGGGCTGGTCCTGCCGTAAGCATCTTTCCTGCCAGGGTAGCAGCAGAGCTCCTGTCACTCACTGGAGTTTATTGCCCTGCTCTGCTCCCTCTGCCGCTCCCCTCTGGCGCGGTGTGGCTGTCCTCAGGCCTCCTGCTTCTAAAATATCATTTCCTTTTGTTCAGCTAAAGCCAGTTGTTTCTGGTAGTCTGTTCTCCTGAGCGTTCTGGTCCTGCAAGCTGCTGTGTCAAAAGAAAACCCCGTCCCCTCTGCTGCCATCATGCTGGAGATAAAGGCAGCCTGTTCGCAAAAAGTGCTGTATTTTCAAATATAAAAGTTCTGCTCGGAACCCAGTAAGAGCTGCGGGGAGGCTGTCAACTCATTTTTTTTGCTAGAGTTCAAACATGGGCTAAAAAATGAATGCACGGGCCTCTCCAGCACGCATCATGCTGAATTGCAGTGACACGTAGATGCATCCTCATGCTGTGAAGAGGGTTTTATCATCCTCCCTCCCTTCAGGACTCTGCACATTTCAGCCCCTTATCACTTTGTGTTTTCTTCAGACAGCGCACTGAATTCCCTGTCTGCCAGGTCAGGTTTAAACTGCTCAGCATCCTTCCTTTCTGCCGAGAGGCGGGAGCATTAGTGGGACAAGGAGTCAGAAAGTCTAGAAACTCCTCTAAGAAATTCACCGTGCTGGACTCAGGCAGAATTCCTAACTTGGAAAGGGCTTGGGGAAGTGATAGTTTTCTCCTTGCCATCCACCCACCTGCCCCAGCAAGGCAAAGAGGATCCAATATCGTGTGGGAGTGCTTTACGGGAGGTATGCATGACCATGAAAACAAACAGAGTCTCCTGATGAAAGCACACGCTGCAGCGATCCGCAGAGAGTGGGGGGAAGAGCGGGCTGGGAAGGGAAGTGGGAGCTGGCTTCTGTTCCTGGCCACTGATCTGCTGTGTGACCTGGAGCAAATCCCATCTCCTGTCTGTGCCTGCTTTTTTCTTTTAATGTCAAGTGGGATGATGTCTCCTACCTAGTTCCCAGGCAGGGGAGAAAGGCAAACTCATTACTATTTCCCAAATTACGGTTACTCTTGGCAGCCACAGCAGAGGTCAGACCCCTTGGACGGGAACATCTACATGGCGAGAGCCCTTGTCCTGAACGTTCGGCAGGCGGGGGAAGGAGCCGTGCCATCTGACAGGAGGGGACAGAGTCTCGGAGGAGCTGGATGCTTTACCGAGAGTCTTTGCAGAAGCCGGTGGCAGAGCTGGGACCGGGGGTGCCGGCCACTCAGCCCTTTGGAGCATTCCTCCCCCCCGAGGCGGTACCATTTGCTGCCAGCTGTGGATTTATGTTACTACCGGTTTGTTGGTCACCCCAGGCTGTGGGACAGAGGCTAATGAGCAGAGAAGCAGCAGAAATTTTTAGAACATCATGGCACATGAGATTCTTTGCTGTCCTTATGCCAGGCCTTTAAAAAGTGTTTGAGACCACCAGCAACCTGTTCTGACACAAGCGTGAGGCTGTGGTGTGATGGTTCCTCTGTTCTGCCAGATCTAAGGTGCTTTCGTGGTGTGCTAGGAAAACATCCCTGAAGTGCAGCAGGCTCCCTTCGGAGCTACCTGCCGGCGGTTGTCACCAGGGAAGCGGCAGCTTGCACGAAAGTGTCTCTGTTTCTTACTGCAGAGCATCTGTAACTGACAGGGGATCAGAAACAGTCAGATGCCTCCTGAAATGATGCGGCCACTGCGACCAGGATGGGCTGAAGATGTTTTAAAATGAAACACTAGCAAGTAGGAGTGGAGGGAATGAATAATATTTGCTGTTGTGGAGCAAGAAAAAAGGCAGGGCTGCGGTAAGCAGCACAGCTTACTGACATCGAGACGCAGCTCCAAAGGGAACACTCTTGTTTACATACACGTGACAGGATGAGAGGTGTCGAAAATAAGTCTGACCTCCAGTCATCCTGGCTTGCAGCGTCATTTCTGTCAGGCTGCAGGTTTAACCGTTCTTTGCAGTCTCAGGTGGTGAGTTCCTCGCTGTAGGTATTGCAAGTATCAGTCCACTTGCCAAAACCTGCTGGTGCATTGAAATCCTGCCAGAGTCAGAGCTGAAATGCCATTTTGAGATCTGCAACAGCTGCAGCAGCAGTGAGGGAGGCAGAAAGGTATCTGGGAGCTTTGTAATGGTGAGAGTAATGCTGTTGACAAACTAGACGGTTAGAAATTACTATTGCTTTAAAGAACCAAAGGAATGCAACTCTTTGTTTATAAGCAAACACACACAAAAGTAACCGGCAGAGCTGCATAGGAATATGTGTCCCACTTGTCCCCTCTCAGAGAATAACTGGTTGGACAATGTCCCCAAAGCTGTAGATGCTAGAATGGACATTACTGAACTGCAAGATGCTCACTAATGCCAACCGTCATAAGAAATACCTGTGAAAGCAGGAGAAAGATCAGTGGAGAAGACAGAGAGGCGGGAGCGCTCAGCCTTATGTTGATGACCCAGTTAATCCTCCACACCTTAAACGTTTCAAATATTTGATGAATGACTTCCCACACCTTTCAGGCTTGGGTGTTTTTTCATCTGCACAGAGAGATGCTGATTTGATAAAGCTTTATTTTCTTATGTCTGGTGATCAGTTACCATGGGAAAATAGTATAGCTGTCTTTTGCAAGTTGAGATGGGTACAAGCCTTTCAAACCCATGACAGTGTTGGGTAGTTCTCAGCGTACCTGGCTGCCAGCAATGCTTACTGTACCATGCTTAGTGCTTTCTTTGCTATCAGTCTCAGCAAAGAAACTAAAGAGCCACTAGTGGTTTGAAGAAACCTCTGGAAGACTCTAGTCCAATCTCTCACCAGGCTGGATAGGGCAGCATTCACATAACCCAAGCCAGGTGGAAGTTATCCCATCACTAAGCAATTTGGCTTCTGTCTTTACTAGAACGTACCTTTGGAGCTAAAGCTGAGAACACTTTTACGCGAGGAAAGTGATGGATTAGGTAGGACTCCTCTGCATGGACAGAGCAGGTCCCTTCCCTGCTTGTATCTGGGAATTATGGTCATGATAAATACACAGCACTTCAACTGTAAGGAAGGGACACTTACTGAGTAAAGTGCCGGTGTCTCCACGTAGCTCGTGCAATTATAAATTCTCCTTAATCCATCCTCTAGCATGGATTTATGAAGCAAACACAGCTGTACAAGTGACTCAAAGCCCCGTATCTCTTAGCCTATATGCTGCGTGCACGGTATCAGGCAGGCAGAAAGCTGTACCTTACCGTGCTTTAATTTATCTCCATAATACAAGTGAACTCAGAAGGGACTTGGCAACAATAGTTCATTGCTGTTTCTTCAGTTATTTCATGGCATGCCCTCCTGCAGAGCTCATAAATTCATGAGTGGGGATCACAGGACACGATTCCCTGCTGGAGCAAGACTTGATGACTGCAGAAGCCCCTTCCTGACATGTATTTGTAATCCAAACCACTTAAAATCCCATTGAGAAGAGGTTTTGAGTAGGAGGTTTTTTCCCAAAAATAAATACGAAGGTGGGAGTTACTTCTCTGTTTTTTCATTCTGAGCTAAAAATAAGGGGGAGGGTTAATTAGGTTGGATAATCTCATCTTAATCTGTTACTTTCATATTTGGATTGTGATGTATGAGCCTTGTCATACTAGTTCATACATGAGGGAGCATACACTGATACATTCTGTGTGTAGCACTTTAACTAACCATTATTCCACGTGGGCAATTAATCGGTGGAAATTACTCAGCACTACACTGGAGAGACCGTGCTGTCCAGGCAGCAAGGGACTGCACTGAGATTTGTGAGAGAAGAACTCTTTTTCTGCATAACCTGGCTTCAACCAGCTCCTCAAAGCCTTCGGTCCTGCTTTGTCTTTCATACTTGTTAGTATTTAAGGGTGCAGACTGTATCTTCTCTGAAGCCACAGTAATAATCACAATGGGCATTAAACTCAGCTGGGACCTCTGTGGGCTAAGGAACACTGTATTATAAATACTAATTCATAAATAAATAATATATACCTATAAATAATTAAAAATAAATAAAAAATAAAATAGTAATAACGCAAGTATTATGAATACTTAAGCCCTTCCTCAGAGGCAGAGATGAGCCTGCAGATTTGACCTTGCAGCCTTTAATTAGAAATAATTTTTCTGGGTCCAAACCCTTGCCAGTTATCCATCTCCCGGTTGGCAGTGGTGTCCCATGTCATGCTCTGCTCTGGGTTAAGCAGCGCTCAAGAGCTGCTGTCTCTGCCTACGTGAGTAGAGCAGGAGCAGGAGCACAGAGCATCCTTCCTCTTCACTCGCCTGCCCAAGCCAGGAGCAGAGGCATACATCTTGCCTTCTGCTTAGCCGTGTTTTATAGGATGACTACTCACCTCTTTCCAGCTGTATTTTAATTGCCTCTACAACCACATGATAAATGCAAAGCTCAGAGAATCCATTCAGGGAGAAAAACAAAGGGACTGGCAATAAAGCTGGCGTTTCCTAATGTATTCTTCCTCACAGAGCCTTCTCGCAATATACTGGCCTGCGTGAACTCATCTTTCAGTGCAGGGAAGATTTGAAAGCATTCAGATCATGCACACCTTATCTGTTATGCAAGCAATAAATAATAATAATAATTTGCAACTACTTCCTAATGTAATTTAGTTTTTAAAGAAGAGCTCAAAGTAACCTTCCTTTTTCCTAAAGTGGCTATGACACAGGCCCCCACGGGGCTGATAAGGATTTAATTGTGGCACTAAGTAATTTACCTGATGTAGAACATTAGGAACTGAAGTGGAGCAGGTTAGCAGAGTGAGCATCACAACGTTTCGAGACCTTTGCTGACGTTCAGCTGTTGTAAGAATAATTGTAAACCAGCAAGGTGACTTTTTGCCTTTTAGGTCAAACCTTCACTGTTTTGAGCTCCGGGCTTTGTGGGAGAGTTTTACTCCTAAGGTACCCGTATTATTAAAAGCATAAAGCTTTTGGATTGTCTGGGCGACACAGGTTGATTTAAATTTGCAGGGAGTTAATGAATCTCTCCTCAATAATGACAGCAGTACTTCAGAAGATTTCCATATCGCTTCGTGATCCCCAGGGAACGAAGCATAAGATGCTCTGTTACAGAGATGCGACACCTTTAGCATGAATCGTATGGTAATAATTAAATTAATGGTCATGCTAATTCCCTGAAACTCTATCCTATAAAGCAAGGCCCCCGTGGTACCTGCTGGACAGTGAAGGAAAAATGTCTGATGTGGCTCCCCTGTGACGGATTGCTTCTGGTTTCAGCTTCGCAGAACGTGAATGATGATCTAACTGTGCAGTTCCAGCTCTGCTAGCTTCGTCTGGTGAACTCCTACGGGTCAGGTCCATGGAGAGCGGCCTGGAGCCCACCTCCATAACCTCAGGCAACACATTCAGGGACACAACCGACACCACAAATCACTGAAACACATGCACCAAAGCAGTAGCAACGCCAGATGCCAAGATGCGCGGTAGGGCAGTTTGTTCAACAGCTCAGAGATTACAGTTGGATACAAAAGTTGAGAAAAATAGAGACTCTCTAATGCATACCTCTAACACCGGTTATTCTAAATAGCCAACCTCTAACTCAGGCCATCCAAGTGTTTTCTGTGCACAAGAGTTCTTGCGGAGAGCGGACTTTGATGCGAAGGTGCACGCAATCGCACGTCAGAGCGCCTTGCAGGGTCAGAGCAAAGCTCCATCCAGCACCATTTCCTACCTCTTGTAGGGGCCAGTAGCAAATTGCCTTTTTCTGTTTTCAGAAAAGGAGTTACCCAGACGCTGTGCTATCTGATATTTGATGTGAGCTTGGGGAAGGATGCAGCCCTTGGTTTTGTACTTTGCTATTCAGCAGAAGTAGCAGAATTGGCCTTCGAAAGAGTAAAACCCAGGAGATGCAGTATCTAGTACTACAATTGTACTAACAGCTACTGCTTGGTCCCCATTGTGAATTGAGTTCAGGTTTTGGCTTAGATACCGAGCCAGAAATAAGGAAGCACGTGTACGGCCAGTGTATCACGCCCCATTCCTATTAGACTGTTAGATGGAGGTATCTGACAGGGCATCCTGATTTAAGGCCATTGACTTTTTCTTATTTCTCAACATGGGTGAAATAGAGACTAATCAACTAAGTTTTTGTAAGAACTGGCTTTACTTATCTTTTTATTTGAGTGCATTTCTCTACTACGATGCAATGTATCAACAAGATTAAATGAAACACCTCCTTTTTTTTGTTTTTTTTCTTTCTTTTTTTTTTTTTTTTTTATAGCAAGCAAAGGTAAACACACAGCCAAATCCTCTTTCCCCTGACCCCAAGAAGCTTGGGAAAATCTGTGCCAGAGAGTTTAAATGCCAGTACAAACACATTCTGGATGTTTTCTAAATATCTAAAATACAAAAGCATTATTAACTACTCTAAATTTCTTACCGCTCCCAGAAACTAACACACCTTGCCTGTTGAATGTTATATTGACTTGGTTTTGTGAAAGAGACACTTGACACAATGGCTCGTTTATAGATTAGTAGTCACTGAGTAACTCAAGTTAGGAAAACACTTCTAGCTGCTGCAAGGGGTATCTAAAGGAATAAAGTCAGAGCTATCGTCCAGAAGACAAGCCAGTGGAGTAAGCCATAGTGGGTATTTTGAGGTAAAGAAAACTCTAGAGATTGAAAAGAGTGATTTAATAAACCAGGGAAATTATCAGATCCCTCATCCTATTCTTGGAGAGATGAGAATAAAGTCAAGTCACTGGAATTTAGAACGTCTATGTCAAATTAAACATGTGCTTTATTGCTTTGATTGGTAGCCCATGTCCCAGGAATATGTATATTTAAAATAAATAATAATAATAAAAATAATATATATATATCTTCTGTCCCCGTATTCCAGGACACAAGACATCAAGCTTCCCCTCTTACAGCCTGCTGACCCACAGCGCTTTGTTGCATCAGCACCGTTTCCAGCGGTAGGAAAGAGCACAGCACCAGAGCTGCGGCCACCCGCGAGGGGACTGCGTGCCAGCTGCTGAGACAGCTACTGGAGAGCAGGAGGTCAAAGGCAAGAAGAAGTAATACAAATACTGGAAAAGGGAAAAATGGATTTGTGCTCCTCGTGCACTTGCCAGCAAGGCTTGTCTAGGGAGATGAACAGCAGGTAGAGGCGCAGGTCCGGCTTGTGCTCATGTCCCACGCAGCAGAAAGCATTTACCCATCACGTAATTCTCTTCCTGTCTCCTTAAGGTTTTCTCCTGTTTTCCTTTGCCTGGAGGCTTGGAAGTAAGAACTCATGGATGATGAAACTACGGAAGAAGCAAAATGTGTTTGGGTTTTCTTCTTTCCTATTATTTCCTAGACACTGGACTTTGCTCAATGTTTCCTATGCACATTGCCTTACAAAATAGGGTTTTCTCCCAGGTGTACATGGAGAACCACTACCTCTGCGTGTGCGTGTGTGAGTTTTATGGGGAGAAAAGGAGTCTGTAATGCTGAAGATACTGTTTCCTATAGCCCAGATGCCAGATGAAGGGTGAACAGAGAGATCCGAGGCAGGATTACTATCTTTTAGGTGCCTGACTTTCACTGTGCACACATGCTTTTCAGACTTACTCTGTGTTCTCTATTTGTTTTTCTGTACCATTAAGGCTTCACACTGACTTCAGAAAAGCCTCCAAACCCAGGCAAACTCTGCTCCCTCTCCCCCCTTTCTTTTTAGATTAAAGAAGTGTCTCCTGAACGTTGTCTCTTCTGCTGACAGCTCAGAATTGGGTCCCTGGTAAAGTATCGTGCGTGTTTGAAGTTTGACGGATTAACTTGTGTCGGCATTTTTCAGTCCGAAGGACAAATCGCACACACCATAGAGCAAAACACACTTTCTGCCTTCATAGCCTTGTAAAAGCTTTTAGCTGCCATCACACATTATCCCCGGACAATGCAAGGATTCTGTTAATGTTTGACATCAGATGTTTTTTTTTTTGTATTTGTGCTTATATGGTAGAAAGGTGGAAGAGCACCAAATGAACTGGACTACCAAAAATTAGGGAAAAACCAGACATGAGGAGTCCTTCAGTCCTTCCTGTAGGGGCATCACAGATCCCGACTGTTTAGCAACTTGCCACAAATATAGGCTTTCACTGATAGATGATCACGGTTTGGTTTCTGGACTGGCTGAGGTTCTGCTGACCTACACCAGCTGAAAATGTGAGCCAGCTGCTCCTACTGCCCCTGGCTCCTTGCACCCCGCGGTGAAGGCTCTCCCATCTGCTGTGTTACTCTCTCAGCCCCATCCATACCCTTACGGCTGCTCTGTTCCCTCGGTCTGCCCGCGATTCTCCTTTCACTGCTTCGTGGCCCAGTTTGCAGCACTATTTCTGTTAGCAAACAGTCTTCCACTCCCACGTTGCAATGGATTAAGAGCTTGTAATTGCTGTTGCTTTAAAGTCCTCGTTAAAGAGCTGGTCAAAGCAGGTTTAATCAAGACAGCAGCAGCTGCCTGTCTACAGAAAAGCTCCCAGTGTTGGCAACAAGCGGTGGGAGCTTTTAAGAATATATCCCTGGTACCTGCGGTGCCCAGGGCCTTTCAGGGCAGACTAGATGAGGGTAAACAAGCTGCTGCTCCCCATAGACCTTCTTGTGGGATCCTCAGGTGGTGGTTTGTTGTTTTTTTTTCCAGACACTTCACTCTCACCACCGCGATCTCCTTGCAAGTAGAAGCCAGCAGCTTGTCAGCATCACACCATGTGCTCAGTCCAGGCTGTATCCACACACAGCAGACCGGATTGTGTGTGCTCAGACTCCACAGACTAGGGATTTTGGCCGCAAACACTCCTTCAGATATTTTTTTTTTTCTTTGAAAAAAAAAAAATCTCATCCTAAATGTGCAGCTGAGGGATTTTAAAATCTATTTCTCACTTTCACACTGAGCTCCTCCTTCGCACGGCTGCTTCCTTGCCTCTGCTGCCAGAGCAGGGAGGGTCTGTGCAAACTTCCCAACAGCCTTGCTAGCAGCATTCAACAAATTCCTCCACGGGGAGTCCTTAATAGCAGTCGCCCATAACTCACTGTGCTTGTTCACTCCTCGCCCAGCTGCTGCCAACGCAGAGCCTGCTGACCCACTTCCTCTGCAAGCCTCTTTCTTCTTGGGTTAATTCCCAATGCCTCACAAAAAGTGGGAAATCAAGCTATCCCTAGCACTCGTGCATAGACGGGAGCACATCCACGCGAACACACAGCAGGAGCCGAGATTGACTGTTGATGCAACATAACTATAAGTGCGATGTAAACACTGAGGCAGCAGATGATTCGGTGCTGAAGGAGGCAGGTTGTTCAGTTCCAACCCAAATGCGGTTCATTAGTCACAACGGTCGCTGCAGCAAGCTCCAGTGCAGAGAGAGGCAGGGGATGGGAGAGGAGAAAGGGAAGTTAGCCTGTTTTCCCAGCGAGTACTGGCAGGGGGATGCACTCTGGGTGTTCTTCAGCTCCCTCCCTTGCATGCTCCTTGCCCTGAAAGGACTTTTTGGCAAGGCTTCATGAGGGGCAAGAAAGGGTCAGTTGCAATCAGGATTTGTAACTTTAATTCTTGCCAGTATCTGCATAGTTATTGCTATTGAGCACCGGTCTCCAAAGTAACCCTCCGTTTCTGTGTGGCTCAAAACCAAGGCTGCTTGGCTGGCAGTGCAGCGCCTCAGCCTGAGAGTCCCGGCAATCTTTGCTCCTTTCTTTTTGGAAGAGCTCAGTGAAGGAATTGAAAAGTCTAAGCTGTAGACAGAAATATTGTTTTCGCACAATATGCAAATAAACTGTGGAATTCCTCCCAGCGAGTCCAGAACCTGGCGAGATTCTGCAAAGGAGCAGAATCTGCACTTGTCAAAGATAACCCCGCATTTGAGGAAGGGTATTTAGGGTCACATTTAAAAATACTGTCTGACTCCTAGCAACTACAAACAGACCTGACATGTAGCATCTGTTATCTCACATCCTTCTAAAATGAGGATTCCTGTGCTTCTCTTTAGAGCAGAGGACGTAGGCTGGAATGTAAGTTTCAGAGGTTCTTTTGCTTGACAACCCCCTCCCACCTTTCCCCTCCAAAAAAATTGAAAATAATACTATTGCTTCAAATAATGTTATATTTTTTGTAGGTAAAAATGCACTGATGGCATGGCCTGAAAGATCAGCGATGCATACTCTGCGCAGCCCTGTGAAGAGATGATGTTGAGGGCTCAATTAACCTGTCACACCAGAAGCACCATCAGTTTCAGTGCAGTCATGCCTGGTTTACCCAGTATGAGAGAAGAATCCCATTTCTCAGTGGTGGGAACTGACATGATCCAAATGTTACGGAAAAAGAGCATCTGAGAAACAGACTCTAGGACCCCAAAGAAAAGCTGCGTTTCTTCTATGGCTTTTGCATAAACTCATTGCCATGATTTTAATCACAAAAAAATTAGCATGGGTTGATGATGTCATGCTTTACTCTCAGATTTCAGCGCTGTGCAAGGTCTGTGCTGAGATGTTCACGTCTCCCTCCGAGTTCCTTGGGACAGCATGCGACCTGGGGAGCCCTGACCAAGTTAGAGGGAGCAGCAGTAGGGGTACTCCCCTGGGATTTACTATCTGTCATCTGATGGTTTGGCAAAAAGCGAGGTGAGGGCGTGCTGGGAAGCTCTATCAAGGTGACAACACACATGCCCAAACTTCACATCTGTTTTTGTTATGGTTGATTTTCTTTCACAGTAGCTACATACGCCAACGACAAACTTGTCAGAGCATGGAATGTGCCTCAGCAATTGAGACTGCCATGAAAGATTCTTGAGCAGAAGGGAGGAAATTTGTTTGGAACAATGGGATCTTAGTTTTAATATTTCGAAATCAGATTTCTGTAATTGGACAACCTTCACTATTAGATGTTGCACATAAGCAGGGCTAGGGAACAAAAATATTTTTCTCCCTCTCCCTCTCTCCTCTCTTCTGATCTGATTTGCTGATGCAGACTTCAAATCAGCACACATCAGAAGCTCCCTTGAAAAACAAAGCATATTTTCAGTGTCTGAATATGTTCTGGTAAACAGTGAGGCATCTTTTAAGCAGGGCAGTAGGGAGCACCTCATTGATGAAACAGCTTATGGGAGAAAATGCTCACGGGCAAAAGAAAGAGGCTTGAAGCTAATAACATGCATATAGACACATCGACTGGGTCCAGAAGAATACTACCTATAGACCTTATCTAGATGGGCTTTCAAGCTTCTGTGTTCAGGGATGGGAGAGATCCGGCAATCATCCTATGAAAACAGCCAGGTATGCTCAGCTTAACAGGCTTTTTTCTGCACTAATTTATTCTTTATTGAGTTTAAACAAATTGAGCTGACCTTCTCATACGCTACACTTTAGGACGTGCCCATGGGAATAGTAAATCGACAAAGACTGCTCTTTCCAGACTGAGTCCTAATGTTCAGCATTCAAGTTGCAAGTAAACAAAAAAAAATTTTTGCTACCTCTAATAGCTGGCAGCTTTCAAAGCAGGTTGGAGACTTCAGGCAGGCTGGTTGCCTATACAATGAGTAAGGACTATCTGGAAACTCCAATCCTTGTCTTCAAAGGGCTGAGGCAAAACTGATGAGGACCTGTGAATGCTCACAGCTTTAGCCAGCATCCATGGGGGCCTCAGGTGCTTAGACCTGGTTCTTGGAATGCTCTGGAGTGATTACGGTGTTACACTCATAGAAAGAGTCCCAAAATAATAAGAAAAGAGGCACAGACATCACACTCATGTCAGCCACTGTAAATTAACACTACCCCAGGGCTCTCCCCCTGCCTCAGTGTCTGTGATAAGGTGCATGGGCACGGCACCCGAATGAGACACCTAGAGCAGCCCAAGCACAGCTGCACAGCCCGTGGGCCAGAGCTGCTGCAGGCTGGCCATTGCCATTGCCATTGCCATTGCCATGGGTGTTTCCAGCAGGGACAAGAGTCCCACTTGTCTCCAAACAACCTCAAGGAATAGGAAACCATGGCAGTATGTGATCCGCACTTCCCAGCTCCTCGGTCACCTGTAGGGGTTAACAGTAACGGCACCTGTAAGCACAGCCACCGCCAGGTTTGCTCCTTCTGCGGGTGTGAAACCAGAGGGGGAGCACGCAGTGGTGTGATCTCAGGCTGAGGACCTTTGCAAATCTACACCAGGCACTTCCCGTTCAGATACAGCCCAAAGGAAAAGCTGCCCTCGTTGAGAGATTTATCATTACTAATTGGCCTCTGATGCTTCCGTATAACTTAAAGCAGGCAGGAGAACTCCCATGCTGGGGTTGTGCAAGCTGAGGGCAGGTCAGACTGCCTTGTAACAGCATTTTACAAGTATTGTGGGTCTTGGTGGACTCACCTCATTCCTCAAGACCTTCACAGTCACCTAGAAAATGGCTTTTAGGGGAGGTAAACCAGGGCTGGCCAGCATGATGAATTACACATGACCCAACAGGTCCTTTCATATTCTAGTAATAACACTGTCAGATTTCCAGCCCCACCATGGTAGAGTCCCAGAAGGTAAAGCCCAAGATCTGTCTGGTCCAAGCTCCTGAGCTGGGGTTTCTTGCTGGAAGATCACCTTATCTGCTTACCGCCCTGTCTTGTGATGGGGCGACCAGGGCCACGCTGCCCAGGCTTTGGCTGATTCAGGTCCATAACTGTGCCATCTCTGCTTCATTCAAGCCCAACTGAGGGCCTCCTTGACTCTTCTGGTGTTTACCAAACATATTTAAGAGTTCTGCTGGAGGCCGTTTCTCTCCTGATAGACACCTCCACCACCTGAGCTCATCTGGAGTTTTGCTGCAATGAACAAATTTGCATTTCCACTTCTCTTACACTTTCAAGGCAACACGTATTTTCCCCAACCTCACTGCAAAGCCTCAGGGGGTTAAGGGACATTCACAAGGAACTAATTCTTAAAGGCTGATTATTGGGTTAAAACGGTGGTTTCAAGAGAAGCAGGCAAGGTTTACTGCAGCAGTGATTCTGGCGCTCTGCTCGTCAAGACATTTCTCATTCAGCAAAATACAGATCAAACGCTTGGTGAATTTCTGGCTGAAACACTGTTCGCTCCTCTCTGGAAGAAAAACTCCGTCTTAGCTGCAAGTATTGTTTAGAGCATGACTTTGAAGCAGTCTACAGTCTTCCTGGTTTGGAAGGATGGGGCTCTAAATATTCTCTAATTAACCTATTAGTTTTAATTAGATACCACAGCCACTTATTTTCTAATCTGGAAAATGAGCATTCCAGACGTAGAGGGGAGGATTTCTTTCTTTCTTCCTCCCTTTAATTCTTTTTTTTCCTCTGCTTAGTGAAATGTTTAAATGCCTTGTCAACACAGAAGAAACACAGAAAAAAAGTGACACTTGATGAAAGATTAAGGAAAATGGGGAAGATTAACAAAGCTTGATAGGCAGGCAATTAAAATAGAAGTGAAAGATTGTTAGTATTCATTACTAGAATACACAGGCAGGGAGGACTGTGCAGCTGTTGGAAATCCCCAGTATCTGACTGCAGGGAAGTCATTCTAAAAAATAACTTGCTCTTTTCACTGGTGAAGTTTCCACTGGCGGTTAAGTGGATTAGCTGCTTTTTTGTTGCCTCTTCACCCTTCAAGCCTTATCTGGACTAAAGACTGTTTGAAAGGCCTTTGAAATGTGGCACTAGTAGGTTCTTGTCAAGGAAGCTCTTGCTTTCAGGAGGGTGAAATGGCTAACAAGTCCCCGCAACAGTGACACGTCCTGATTAAATCGGTCCGGCGAGGGACAAGCTGCAGCAGAGGTGCCAGGCAGCAGGTTTTAGAACAGCCACAGAAGCAAGCAACAAGTAGGTAAACATGGGACTTATGTCTCCCGTTGTCCCAGTTTCCGTTTTCTCTAATTAGAAGTTATTACAAAAAAAGGAAAGAAAAAGAAGAAGGGATACACAAGGTGATAAGGGCGAAGCCTGCACTTCGGCAATTATTTCAGGCTTAAAGGAAGACGAGCTTACTGCAGCCTGCAAAGGGAATTTGTGGAGGGCAGGGGGGAGCACGATCAGACTGGAAGGCGATGTGTGCAGCAGGATTGCTCTAAATTGTAGACACCCGAGAAGAGTCAGATTGTTGCAGGCAGGGACAGGATCCTACACTCCAACAGGTGCCAGGAGCGCAACGCACCAGCGCTAACCCACTTCATGGTAGCATGGGAGAGGAACAGCGATTTCCATCACTAAGGTGCAGAACTGCTGGCAATAATCCAAAGCTGGAGTAAAAACAACACGCTTTCAACATGGGCCTGGGGTGCCCAGACAACTTTTCAGTGTATCTTGAAAGCAGAACTATGTTGTTTTCGTGCAACATCCCCCAAGGTACCATAAGACAGAAGAAGATTCAGAAAGTTTGAATTGCTTCTTTCTGAGGGAGGAAACCATACCTGGTCTGTTCCTCAAGGACGACTGAAATACATTAATTGATTCTTTGGGCTTTTTTTTTTTTTTTTTTAGACAGCAATCAAAACGCATTCCTGTAGATTCCTGCAAGTCTCTGGATGAGGAAAGAGGGAATTTTTTAATATCCCCCGCCCCCCACTGGAATAGTCATGGGTAGGAATTTCCACCTAGCATCACCTTTACCCCTAGGACCCTAACACTGGTCCTCCTGCCACCCATATAAGCAAACTTGTTAATCAAAAAGCAAGTGGATACTCACATACAGCACAGAGCACTGAACAAACAGACAGGAATGCAGGACAGAAAATGAGTCAGGAAGCAGTGGGAAGTCTTTCCTGCTAGGGGATAACCTGGAGCCCTGAACAGACAGCAAGAACCACAGACAAACCCAAGGAATTGCACTGGCTGTACCTGGCCAGAGCCCTTGCAGCTCCCCGAGTGCCAGCGGGGGCTGTGCTGTTACACCCCAGGCATGATCCTGACCCTGCTAACAACAACTTCTTTTCAAGTTCCTCTTGCTAAAAGAGAAACAAAGGTATTTTCTTCAGGAAACCTTTCCTTCAAGAAGAGTGAGCCGGAGCGTGTCTCACGGAGGAAGGTGTAGGTGGGGCTGTGGATGGCAGCTCCGGGCTCTGTTAGCCCATCTCCCTTCAAATTCTTCCCACGCTGTTGTGGCTGTGCGTGCTGCTTCTGTATCAGTGACTTGTTAAGCTTGTGGTCCTGAAAATACCTTGTCTAATGCTTCCTGCGTTACTACAGAGACAGCCACTGTGGATGAGCACCCGGCTGAACCCTGGGTGGACTAACTGAGCAGCATTGCTTATACCAGCGCTGCCAAACTTCCTAAGGGAGGCTCCTGCTTCAGCCTTTCCCTAGTTTTTCACCATTTGTGGCCTCATGATTCTGCTGCTGAAAGGGAGCACAAATCCTTCCTTCTGCCATGGGGGGGAAAAACCCAAAAAACAAAAGAAAACAACCGCAGGAGCTACCCACTTGCCCCTCACCTCCAGTCTTTGAAGTCAGGTCCTTTGTTCCAATGCTGCCAGTCCCAGCCTCACCCCCACCTGAGCTTTCCCTGACTTTAATTCTGGAGTCTTTCAGCTGAAGCATTGATTTGTTTCTGGGTAGCTTCAGGCTCATCACTTTCATGTTTCATAATCTGTGATCTGATGGATTAGGGGGATTATTTAAGGCTAGAGCCCAAATTAACGATGTTACCGACAGGCAGGAAAGAGATGAAAACTACCCCAAGGTTTTTCATCTTCCCATTGTAAATACAAACTTTGTACTAGGAAGTATCTTGCACAGCATTTGAATGGAAACACAGCCAGAGCTTGTTGGACCAACTCCTGGAGCTGATAGTACAAAGCTAAGATCAAAACATATGTGCACAGGGGGGCCTGTGTGCACACTGTGTGTATATATCAACAGACAGACGGAACTTTCTGTGCACACGCTGTGCTGCATCGCTCTGGGCGCAACCCAATTCAGCGGCTACAGCTTTCATTCCTCTTCTTCCACTGAACTGAATCAGCTTGTCCCTGTCAGTAATGGGTCCAAGCTGAAAACAGGAGCTGAAGACCATCCACACCGGCTCAGTCAGGGATGAAGCCCTGCTGGCTCAGGGTGGCTCTGCCAGACTCTATTGCATATGAAGGGCAGCAGCTTCCACCCAGACCACACCAGAAAGGCCCCCGTTTGCAGAAATCATTATGCTGTGTGCTCGTCTCATCTGGCTAGCCTAGGGGAGGATGAACTTCCAAGCAGGATGAAAGCACCTCTAAGCTCCTTGTCAACCCTGGACTCTGCCCATCACTTCCCCGACACAAGCACAGCAAGAACCACTGAGCGTCTGGCCAGGCCAGCAGCAGCACAGGCACCAGGCAATCCAGCTGTTCTGCTTTCTATCCTGGAAGGGTGGGGGACATCACACCACGCAGTCCCTTACGCGGCCCGGGGTCTCTCCTGACCAGCTGCCTTTTTATCAGGGTTCTGGGGTTCTGACATAGCTGCCACGGAACGATGCAGACTCAGGTGGGTGTTAGGAAAGGATGTTATAGCTGCAAGGAAAGGTTTGTTGCTCTAGAATCTTCTTCCCTATACTTGGGAACCTTGTAAAGGGCTCCTATTCCTAAAACTCTTATCAGCTTGACAGTCTTCTGGTTTGTGTCTGAGTAGGACTGTGCTGGTACCCAAATCACGTTTGCTCTCTTTAGAGCTGGTCAGGCTTGTTTTTAAGGTTCAATAACATTTGTTCTTTTCCCCAAGCGAACACAAAGACGGCTATTCCAGCAGATCCTATTCGCATCAGTTCAGCAATCACCTTTGGTCTTTGTTTCATCCTGAAGCATTCATATAACAGAGAAACAAGCAAGTGTAAGTAAAGCTTCCCTAGCCTCTCCCGTCCTGCAGACTCCTCTGGCATTCCTAAATTGGGGTTGGACCCTTCTCTTGGCACACGCCTCCAAAACAAGGCTATAAGTCAGATTCGGCTTTTTCAAGAAGGAAGCTGTTCATGCCCTGGATTTTGCCATGTGACTTGTATCCCAATGCTCAGTCCTCGCTGGACCCTCAGCTGAGCTGAGCCAGCCCAGCTCCTCCCCACCCAGCATCTCGCTGTGGACCCGGGAACTCCCCCCGACTCTGTGCTTGCCGCCACGCACGAGGCGAGAAATCTCTTGACTAGAAAGAGCAGCCGGGATAGCAACGTGCAGTTCTACCTTCCCAAATCTTCCCATTGCAAGGATCCAGCCAAATCAGGTGGAAGGGTCATTCCCTGCCACCTGCTAGTGCTCAAACAAGGCAGCATTTGGTTTTGTTTTGCAGGGTGGGACCTTTCATCATCAGAAAAGAAGGGGAAAAGCTTGCTTTGCAGGGGGAGGTACATGCTGGACTTGGCTGGGTACTTGATTAGGAATGAGCTGAGCTGGTAGATGTCTGCTTTCTGTTCGTTATTATGTTCCAGTTCATTGGAGACCTCCAGACACGCTCCACTTACGGACCATGCCTGCAGAGTGGGCTAAATTAGAGGGCTACTTCATGGAGATCTGAAGGTATTTTTGGCTGGAGTGAACTACTGTAGCTCATACATGGAAATGGAGATTTAAATATGGAAAGAGACAATAACGTAGCTTCAAGAAAGACTGAGAAGCCTCCATGATTTGTTCTATTACCCACTGAATCTTCAAAGAAGCATGAATAGATGGCAGCTGCATGTATCCATGAACTATGCACTTTATAGGTTCATGGAGGAGACATTTATCAACTGATTTTCTAATTGCAATAGAATTTTGAAAGCAGAAATAAGGCTCAGTCTAACTATGTCTTTAGGGATACTTCTCTTTTTATGTGCACCTAAAACCCTAGGGAGCCAGTGTCTGGCTTGCAGCCTACAGACACATAATAATAATGAAAAATAGATCCTATGAAAATTATAATCAAAGTGATTCAGCCTGATGAAACAAGAGGCAGGACTTCACAAAACACTTTTGGATACTTCCTAATCAATAACAGGAAAGAACAGCCCCCCTAGCAATACAGAAAACAGGAGCCTGTATTTGAAACAAGAGGCCAGTAATCAAAACCAGCACATGTTATTTCTGGTACAGTATTTCTGCGAACTTGCAGACTTTTGGGTACAGCAGTTACCTCTGTCCACAAGGAACAAAATGTGTGCTCCAAAAGGACACTGAGGAACCCTTCTAGATGCTTATGAATTGTAAACATAGGATGAAAGGCTCTAGAGTAGAAACAGTTTAAGTACCACAAACTGGACACAAAGAATCTGCATTATTTTTGCTCACCATTGATGCTACTCATCCGCTGCTCCACCTCTCTCCTCTTCCAGGAACGCTGTTTGAAGACCCACCTTTTACACAAACATTTCCAGCTTGTCTGCCAGGGAGGTTATAACAAAGGGCAGGGCATCAGCACAGCTTTTCCAAGTTAGCTGTTTGAGGGTTTGGGGGTTTTTGGGGTTTTTTTTTAAACACTTCAACTTTTCAGAAGTCATGTGAAAGGGTAAGTGTAAGCCAGCTGCAGCTTGCCAGCAGCCGAGTAACCTTGCAGTGGCCTTCCTATTAGCTGCCTTCGCTTCAGATCCAGGTGGCTTCAGGTGACTCACGCTTCTAATTAATGCCCTTGCCTGTCTAAATGAAGCAGTGCTTTGAAGCTGGAGCCAAACAAATTGGTCCCTGGGGAAGAGAATGATGTGTGGCAATGCTAGTTGCATCATCCAAACAGCATCATCCCAAGAGGTGAGCCACGCCGCATCCCGCATCCCGGGCTTTTGTGAAAGGGAACTGAAATGGAAGGGAGCCCCTGGGGACCAGGGATGTAATACACCTGTGAGCGTGCATCATTAAAGCACTGCTGTGCTGCTGGAGAGGCTTGCTAAGGCTTTTCTCTATGTATTTCGTGATTTAAAGCTTCTTCCATTTCAAATCAGGTCAGGCTAAAAAGGTACTGAATACACTGCAGCCCAAGCAAAGAGTGCAGGCAAGAGGGGGACGTGTTGGCATCACTGAAAAAGTCTTAAAATGGCAAAGCTGCCAAAAAGATTCCTTAAATACTTGAAGGCCAGTATTAAAGCAAAAATCCTTCCCCCTGCTGACTGCGGTGCCTGGCTGTCAGGCAGCTGTGTGCGAGATCAGTTTCCCAAGGCTGGATGCTGGCTGGAGTCTGTGCTGATACGGACAGTCCGGAAAAACCTGTCTGGTATTCCCGAGCCCCAGGCCACGTGTGTGTTGCTTCACTTCTGAGGTGACAAGAAAACATTACGATTATTTTATTGGTTTGCAGTGGCATTAATCATTTAGCGTATCACTTCACAGCAGCCTATTGTTACTGCGCCCCCCGCCCCCCCCCCAGATTTAGCAGGAGGCTGGTGCCTGGCTGAGGTCTGGAGCTGAGCTTTAGGAGAGCAGCGTTCCGTTTGTGCATCTGTCACAATTTTTCCGTATGAGTCAGGGCAAATCATTTCACGTGTCTGCACCCCGGTTTCTTATCAGTAAAGCCGGGATAATTACCTTCCTCTGTCCAGTTTGACTAAAAACACTTCAAGATCATCCTTAAATGTGCACGTCCTTGAACAGGGCTGACTGTGGCGGGTTTCAATGGAACCATCTGAATCCCAGCTGAACCAAGATGTAGCACAAGTAACATTCCAACGCCAAGGAAACACCCTGGAATCTGGTGGGAGTATTTGGCAGGAAGCAATGGCAAGCTGTCCCTCTGCATTGCTATCTCCTGCACTTCATCTGCTGCAAATAGATTATCCCCCAGGGCATGGTCTGCCCGTGTTTTGCCCATGTCCCTCACCTCGGTGGATTGTGTATTATCAGCTGGGTGAACTTTTAACATTCACCTGATGGAAGTTTGAGCAACAGCTTTGCACTCCCAGCCAGGCCTGTCTGACAGTAACTGGGGTGGTGCTTTGCCTAACCACAAGCCAAGCTGATGCAAAGGATGTCACCCCGTCTTGCAGTTCACCGGCAATATTCCCTCGTGCCCCCCAACAGCCAAAGCAAGATCTTCACATTGCTCATGTCTCCAGAGATCTTTCTTCAACGGTAACCAAAGCTTCCTCACCCCCAGCATCACGTACCAGCTGCAGGCTGTGTCTCTTCCTTGAAAAGGGTGCGGTCCCACTTGTTTTCCTAAGTTGCCCTTTTTTTTTTGCTCAGGATCATTTTATTCCGGGAACTTTTGCTGGAGACACTGAGAATGACTCATTATTAGATTTTGTGGAGATCGTTGCTTTGTATTCTCTAACACTTCGTCATCCCTTCCTGGTACTCATTAAAAGACTCGCTGTAACACAACCTGTTTCTGATCCAAAGGCTTCTGTCTACTCAGGGTTCTCCAAATATGTTTCTAAAGGAATTTTTCTCTACTTTTCTTAAGGAAAACTGAAGGAGGACAGTCTTACCCTTGCCTTCTTGTAATGGTAGCTGGCTGTCAGGTCTCCAGCTTCTAATCCTGTTAATTATGAGATGCACATGCTTTTTGGAAGATGAGGAGAGGAAAAAAAAAGGGAAGATTGTTCTGCAAAGACAGACCCAGCAGAATTTGCACAGCAGAAAAGGGCAAACCAGAATTTCTATGCTGACGAAATGGAAAATCAAGAACCTCTGTGGCCTAAACATTCACAGATTTTCAGGACCAATTCTTTTATTGCCTAACCCAGCTAAACTGTGATAACTTCAATATATGTTTCTTCTACACTGGACCCAACTGAGAAAGAGGAGAATCAGTTCTGGGAAAACAATAGACTGTGAAGATCAAATGGAATTTCCCATGGAAAATCCATCTCTTGTGAAAGATGTCCAGTCATAACCAGCTGCTCAAAAGTAACACAGTCCATTGAATTTAAAAACCCCAGTATCTTGGTTAGGAAGAAACGTCAGCTTTCATTTCACAGAATCACGGCCAAAGTAGGGGGGCTGTGCCCACAGCCTTGGCTCGCAGCTTCCCTTCGCCCCGATGGCGGATGGGTGGCAAAGACCCAGGACATGGAGCTGTCACCACGAGGCAAAACGTCACCAGGAGACAAAACCTGCAACCATTGCATGGCTTCAGTCGCTAAAACTGCCATTACACTTGCAAAATTATTAGCAGCCACAGCACCGGCCAAAAATAGTGTTCTTGGAGTTGGAAGCAAGGGAGATGGGGAGAAAGGAGCACAGCTATGACAGAGAATCTCAGAGCATGTGTTGAGGCCAAAAGAAGTTGAGGAGCTAAACAGAACCTCTTCAGAAAATGCCAGGGTCCCCTGCAGGGTCCCCTGCTTTTTCTGTCTCTGCATAGGATCCACACGCAGGAATCCCCGTGTGCCACGGTCCCTAGAACAGGATCAGCATTCCTCACAGCCACTACCGTGTTGCTAATTGCTTTTAATACATGCATGCTGTGGAAATTACACTTAATTTATGGCCAAATTAAGCCACATAGTTTCTATTCTTTTCCTCAGCCCCTTCAAGTATAAAGAAGAAGCTTATCAACAGTAAATAGATGAGATCAGCTTGTTTGCAGCCTCGCTCCCTAAGCTAAGCAGGGGGCTTTTCAGGTGATGCCTTCGGAAAGGTTATGGTGTTTGAAGCTGGATAACTGGAGATTTTATTTCTGTGAGGAGGAGTAGCTGCCTTACCCCACGGTATCACATATCTCTACATGCACAGAAATCCTGTGTGCAGCTGTGCTAAGATGTTCCTTGGGGTTTCAATCTGCAGTATTTTCCATCTTTCTGTTGATTAGCCATGGACTTTGCTGTATGATAAGACCGTATGCTTTCCTTTGTAGGAAGCATATCTGGATTACTATTTTATTTTTTTCATTTTCATCCCAGTGTCTTACTGCTAAAAAGACCACATTTCTTCACTTGACTGACAAAGGTAACGAATTTCAAGGAGGAAAATCTGAAAATGTTACGTTTTTTTGATGCAGAAGCTGTATTTTCCAACACGCCCTTTCTGCTCTCTCTGAAGAGGTGTACCCGCATTCATGTACAGTTTCTTCCTTAGATTTGTGGAGCAAAGCACTGAACCCATCATTCAGCCACTCTGTTCTCCGTCATACTCTGTAAATTATGGATGAAGTTACAGAGGTGCGTGAGCATTTATAACACAATATTCTGGAAGCGGCAGAGCGCTGCAGCCAGGCTGGCCAAACAAATCAGTCAGATGACATTCAGAGGTGTTTAAAGGAAAAACATGGACCCCTTCCTAAAAATTTTATGGTCAAATTTTATTTTGGATTAAGGACAAACAAAACCTGAGAAATAAAGACACTTTTCCCCAGAGGTTTCTCTGCCTTGTTTTTTTTTCCGTTCAAGGTACCAAATCCACTCCTCACTCCCCACAAATAATCAGTTATTCTGAACCCCC
The DNA here is from genome assembly GCA_035590275.1 of Ibycter americanus. Lineage (NCBI taxonomy): Eukaryota > Metazoa > Chordata > Aves > Falconiformes > Falconidae > Ibycter > Ibycter americanus. The sequence continues at coordinate 6,325,506 of JAVJGI010000039.1, read as the reverse complement.
CATCCAAAACATCCCCCTGTATCATACAGAACTGACAGGTTCAGAGGGGGAAAAGTTCTATTTTAGCATGGCAACAAGTCCTATTGCTTAATAAATTACCGAGCTTTTGTTCTGTACAACCAGCATCAGTGGAGGTTATGCTGGAAAAGAAACGTCTCGTTTGCAGAGTCAACGGTTCAGCACACGGTGAATTTTCACAACTCCTTCAGGTACCCTCACGCCTTGCACTGATCCATCCAGCTGCAGTTTGCCTGGAAGAAGGAGCCTCAGCCTAGTCCATGGCCGGGGTGTCTAGGAGAGAGGTGCATTAGTAAAGCACTCTGAAAACCTATGGAAAAAAATTGTTCATACATAAATCGGGAGGGATCTGAAGGAACATGGTCTGGATCTGGCTTGGAAAACATCAGCAGCTGGGAAGCCATATTTTACGTGTGATCACCCTTAGGTAACAGAACAACTCTTCGGGGCTCTGTGTGCACGCGTACAACTTAGCTGACATAACGAGCAGCTTGACTTTTCATTGGGAATCAAATTGCCATTAAGGATTTTGATGCTGTAACTGCTGTAGCACCTGGCAAATTGTTAATAAAGCTTCGTTCCGGGAAAGCGAACAAGGTACAACGCCTGAATTGGTGGCAAGCTGGCATTTTCCATTCCTTTTTAAAAGAGGTGAGAAAAAAAATGATCTGTTATGACCAGAAGTCATAATGATATTTTCCGTGAAGGCAATGATAAATTTTGAGATTAAATGGAAGCCACTGCCCCCACTCTTTTTCTTCCATGATTTTCGGAAATCACAAGAAAACCAAGGGGTTTTGTATGGTTTTATCAGCAACAGGAGTTTTTAGGGCAGGACTGAAGCTTTGATTTCACAATGGAGATCATATTTTAAATCACCTAGGGCTTTTTTTCTTGACATGATGCTTTTAAAGTCACCTTTTATGACCATCTGTTTTGTTTCATATCTGCAGTAATGATGCCACTTCAATTAAAAGTGACTACCCAGAGATTCCTTTAGCAGGGCAGCAATTCCAAACACCGCACCAATTCCATCTGCCAGTGATACCATGATTAAGGCAAATGAATTGATTCCTTTGATGGAGCTTGCTGGGTTTTGCTACAACTGCCTGTACAAATGCTTCTGTTTCTACAGCTTGGGGCTGTATTCAGCAATGCAAATTACTGATTAAAATGGTCACCTCTCCCACAACAGATGCATTTTTCACCTGAATACGGCTCAAAAATTTAGTAATTTATGCTTCATGATGTTTGTGTTACTCCATGCATGAGAAGGCTTGAAAAACATGAAAAGAGGAGTCCCATCACACCAAGGTTGATTTGGATTAAATGGCAGGCTTGGGGTTAGCTGCTTTGTGTTGCTAGAGAAAGACTGCAGGAAAAGATATGAAATTCTCTAACAGCTGATGATGGTGATGGTGAAATCCTGAACAGAGTTGTTTCTCTCCTGCCCTGAAACAGGGGGCAGGATTTGTGCTGTGCCTTGTTTACACACCGTGCACAGCCCCATCGATGCTCAGCAAGGCGCAGTTCCTCGTTCCCACTCATTTTTGCCCAGCAGAGCCTCCTTCATCATCCGTTTCTGCAACTTTCCCTCTGCAGAGCTCCTGTTCAGCATTTGGAAGTGCTGCCCTGTAATCCCGGAGCAGGGAGGACTGCGCATCTAATTCTCACTAAGAAGCACAAGGGCACCCACTGTTTTCATGGCAGTGAAACGAGGATGACATTGTCCTTTCTCTTTACTCGCCATCCTCCATCTTTACTAAGGCTCCATTCTGTTACTTGATGGGGAGAGATGCATTTTCCTTGGCACAGTCACAGCAGAAAATGAGCCCAAACCACCACCTGTGACTCTCATGATTCGGAAATATTTGTCATCTCAAGCTGCACAGATCTTGAGTGGATCTTGCTCAGATGCTTCCCACCTCCTGCCTGGATTTCCCTTCACTCCACACCCTCTTACCCATCTCACAGGTGCCTTATATCTTGCAGTGTGCAGAGAGACCATTCACATTCACTTTCCCTAATTAATAGGATGATAAACAGTCATTGCTTTTTTCATCCTTACCTTGAAATACAGTTTTTGGCTTAGGCTCTCAGCATCTCGTCTCTGTGCCAAGGACTATCTGTCTGTTGTTAGCAGGCACATCACTTAAAAATCTTTTTCCCTGGTGAATCACATACTTGACAGAAACTGTTCTCCAAAGGCTGTTCTCATGAAATGAATGGGTTATCCTGATTCCTGCAAACCACAGTTTATTTTCTCCCAGCTGTCTTAGCACTTAAACAGCACCGGGTGACAATTTTACTGTTCCTCAAGAGTTTCAAAGAGCTATGGACTAATGGCAGCACTGTGGTGCTAGGCACTGGTGACACCTCTCCTGTCCTTCATGGAATGACTTGTTAGTGTGTTCTTTTTCTCCCCATCTATAGTTCTAGATGAGCTAAAGCTTTTTGTGTCTGCCATGGATCAACATGGTTCAAGATTTTTTCAGAGTAACTGTTGATGTAAATAACCTGCATAATCTTGCCTGACCACACTATTACTGGGAAACAAATTCTCCACGATTGTTTTGTGTAATGCAGAGCATCAAACTGCTTAATTCCCATCCTTGACAAACGTGAATTACACTTGGCATGGTAGCTAGAAGTTAGTTAAAGCCACTATTGGAAATAATCAGACACCTTCAAATCTGTTATCCTCTCCGGTGCAATGTAAACAACTGTACCCGCCACAAAAATGCCACCCTGGTGATAGAAAAGTTTTCAGCTCTTACTCCTCCCAGTTCCTCCATCTCCAACCAAAGATGTTAGGTAAGCTATGGACACCTTCCCTTCCCAGCTTTTCTGGAACATCTTACACTCTCGAAAACCCTTTTATTAATCTGAAGGCATGACTAGCCTCAGATAATGAAATGCATTATTAAACATTATTAAATGTATTAGATGAATCTAGTGCATTTATTGAACTATGGTAGTAGAAAATATAGATGTTTTTTAGCAGCTCCAGAATATTTAAGAAGAATCTCTAGGTGGAGGTCTAGGTTCTTGGGACATAGAATGCTGTAGGTGACTGTAGATGTGTTTGGTTAAGGAAACATATGGCCCCCATGTAAAACGATGATGCTGTGCTGCTTTGCACTCACCGACTGCCTGCTTGTCAAGTCCACCGCAAGTGTGGTGGGATCCCAGACAGGCAGCAGGAGATTAGCTGGAGCCTAGTGAGTCTTGAAAATATTCCAAAGTGCCACTAACCAGTGTTGCCAATGTGGATGACATGACATGACATCTCCTGCCAGGCAGCCAGCAGCTGGTTATGTCCGTGATATGTTAATGCTGACTGGTATTTGGGGAGGGAAGGAGCCTCAGCTGCTCTTTTGTTGAAATGCAGGGCAGAAGGATGTTTGAGGGACTGATCATGAGCAAGATTCTGCAGCAAGACCACTTGTTTGGGTAAAGACACCTACCTGATGTCCCCATCACAAGAGGCTGGTGACAAGAAGAAGAAAGACACGCAGACTGGGAGCTAGAAAAAGAGAGATGGGGAGAAAGTTGCAGCGATCGAAATGAGATGGCATTTGAGTGTAGGACCACACCGAATCGGCCCCCGAGGGTGGCAATGCTGGAGATTCTTGCCTATGTGGGTGGCAGGTGTGCAATATTTGTGTGTGTGTCCTTTCTGAAAATTACAGGCTGATGCTGATTAGCCATGGAGAACAATCTGAATGATGTTCAGATATTTGCAAGTGTAAAAGTTTAATGAAGAGAGAGAGAAAGTGCAGGACTTCCATTTGGTTCAGTGTTTGCTGCCTTCCCCAGTCGCTGTCAGGGCACATTTGATAAGGAAGAGAACCACCAGCAGCTACCAAAGCTGTGAAAGCCTGGGCTTCTTCCTTCTGCCACTGCCTCCCACTCGCCAAACCCCACTGCGTTTAGCTTTCTTAAAGAATGTTGCTGTTTTCCTTAACTTTCTGCTTCCTGCTAAAATCCACAGGGCTGGCTTTCTGGATTACCACCGGGACATGCAATCCAAATCCTTCCTGCTCCACAGATGGAGGGGGAAACCCACAGGCAGGAGGCGTAAAGATGCCTTGGCTTCCCACAGCTGCTGGTGCTTTTTTGCACTAAGTCTGCAGAGTCGATGCCTTCACTGCTATATGTTCAGCATATTAATTCAGATCGTATTCTCTGGGCCTGGTGGAGAGCTTGGACAAGGTAACCTATGCTTTTGTCCCTTTTACAAATGCTGTACCATTTTTTGAGCATCTTCTGGATATCTCTTTCATAGCCCAAAGCAACCAACACGTATTATTTTAATATCTAGGGTGAACTCCTCTCAGGGCTGAACATCCCCACTCATAACATTTTCTCATTCATCAGCTTCAGTTTTTGCTCCATCTGGAAATGACACCCTAATATCTGCAGCTAGTCTGGGCTGCTAAGTTCTTTGCTCATGTTGGTCACTTTATCACATATGAAAACTCTGGGGGTGAAGTGAAGCCATCAGTCGGTGCTGGACAAAGGTGGCATGAAGATGTGAGCCCTGTGATTCACAGCTCCTGGTTTGCATGTTGGAATAGCCAAGAAGATTTTCAGTTTTAGCTTCTTTGGAGATTATTTGGGTCTGGAACAACTTTCAGTGAAGTCTCCTTTAATCTAAAAGAAGAACGTACGTGGGCATCTTGGTATCTGGGGTAGCAGATGATTTTTCTTCTATTTTCAAAGCTAACTGGAATTTTAAAAAATGCCCTCTTCCCCTTAGCTCCTTCCTTTGTGAATGTTTTACTGGGAAGCAGGATTTTTAACGGCACGTGTGAGTTCCTAATCCCTGTGTTTAAATGGTGCCCTGTTCAGCACTTCTGATTCCCTGTTCAAAAGTGAGAGGGTAACGCTCCTGACAGAGGCAACACAGAAAACAATGCAGAATTTAGGTTATCTGAATATGGATATCCCAAGTGTAGGATTGTGGTGGTACTCTGTACATCCTCTATACCTAAATGTTTTTAAAACCACTGAGCATCTGCCACGACCACCTGTTCTTCTCTTTCCTGAGCTCAGCTTTACAGAAGGGCTTTGGAAAGAATGCATTTTGAATCACTTGGCCATTTGCTTCTGCTAGTATGACTTGCTAGCTGAGTGAAACCCAGGAGCCACTTGCATACAACAAAACTCCTCTTTAGCCTGAGAGGGATCGTCTGTGCCAGCTCATCCACTTATTGCCAAAACCATCATCTGATTCATGAGCAATTACTGCAAAACAAAGCAATGAACCGATTCTTGACTGCAAATCAGAAATGGGGACACTTCCCACAGATGTTACAACCCTTTGCAAGGGCTATCTGCAGATGTAGGCACTGTATTTCTTCATGCCTGCCCTCAGGATGGCATCTTCTCTAGAGAACCAGCCCCACCTGCCTTAAGGGTCAGCGACATCTCCAACAGGTTAAATTCAGGCTACTTGCATGGGAAATATGAAATCTGTGGAGTTAGTTCGTGCAAGCACTTGGATTCTGGACTGATCCTGAAATCAGCTACCCGAGGTCCAGGCTGACTCAGCCGTCATGATTCATTGTTCATTGATGAATTGAGAAAACTGGTTAAAACCACAAATCTGGCAGCAACAGGCAAAAGAAATATCCCTTAAATGGAAAAGACAGGAACCGGAGCCTAAGTGGAGCAGAAGTTATAAAGACAGTATCTGTCTCTTGCAGTTGCATGTTATTCCATGTTGTTTATCCCAAAGTTTTCCCTGCAATTGAACTAAATGAAAAGAGAACAAGTTCTAACAGAGCACTTGTGTCGCACAAGCAGTCTTTTCTGGTGCAACGCTCACTTGGCCATCTGTGAAATTAAGACCATTAGAGTATTCTCACTGGAACTCCCTGACTCTTCCTAAGCTTACAGGAATGCCGAGGTGGGAAATATTTCTTCCCAGAGCTTGTTGATTGAATCCATGTGGAAAGCTCTACCTGACAATTAGGCTCACATGCCTGAGCTGAAGCACAGTTCCCCAGTGAGTTGCTGCTTTGGAAATTTAACTCTTGGAAGAAGTGTTTGCTCTTTTCTTTGAGGCACCCTTCTTTCAAATATTCTGGATAAAATAAAACCTGTGTATCAATTCCTGATGTGACACAGGAGAAGACCGGAGGTAAAGATGGCATTCGCCATGGGCTACTGTCATTTCACTAGAGGTCACATGTAAGGGAGGAACATGGACTGAACTCTTACTGGTGCCCAGTAAGAAATGGATGGGTACGCTTGAACTTTAGGCAATTTGCACTTTGATGGCTCTCCAAATGAAGGCTGGGCCCATCCAAGTCTCCAAACAATAAAAAAACCCAAGTAAAGGTTGCTTGGAGAGGATTTTCTGCTAAAATGTTAGAGTCGGATGAGCTACAGGACTAGCAAACCTGGCGATATTCTGTGATTGAGAGAAGAGCGTGTTTCTTCAGACCAAGCAAGAGACTTGGTTTAGGTCCTCTGCTTTGGGTAACAGAGCGCCCTGGGATCTACACTTGATGCTGTGGCAAAGAGATTTGAGTCTCCTAAAAATAAAGGCTGTAGCATTGCATAGTGCTAGCCTCTTATCTAGAACTATTCCATGGAAGCCAACAGGACTGGAACCAGTAGCTGACTGAAAATCCACAATGAGACCTTAGAAGATATTTACCTGTCCTCACCAAGAAAACTGCTTTTGCAGCTCCAGTTCTTGCTAATCTTTGCCTTGCTCTCCAGCTTGACCATACCCTTGAACATACAGCAATCCACCACAAATGACTGCAAATCCAGAAGCTGGTCGTGGGAGGAACAAGTCCTAGCCCTCAGCTTCTCTCTTATTTCATGGTAGGACTTGGTTCCTCAGCTACTATTCGTACAATCCCTGTCTCAGTTTTCACCCTTAATTTTTAACTTAAACACTTCTACCTCAGAGCATCCTTTTTATTTATTCTTTATGAATAGCTACAATAACTTAGTGTTTCATGCCTGCTGCAGTATTTTGTGGCCATGGCTTTGCATCCATCGCTTTTGTAAGGAAAAGAGTGTGCTTTCAGCTAGTTACGCTTTGGTTCAATTTCTGATAGCATGACTGCTGTGGAATGGAAACATGCAGAGGTGAATCACACAGCAGCTGTTTTGGCCTGAAAACTGATCCTTGTGGTGGGACACACTCAGTGACACTGGGAGTCATCACTGGAGCAGGTGGCTTGGGTCTCTGCAGGACCAGGCTGGTAGCATTCCAGAGGGACTGATGTCTTTATATGAGCAACCATCTCCATGTAGTGTTAGGGGAAACCTCTTCTCTCCAGTTTCAAGCCTTGCCCACAGGGAAGGTGCCATTCAAGGCTCTTTGAGAAGCGTTGGGAGGCAGCTATATGTCTGGAAAAGGGGGAGCCTTGATCCTGGCCTCCTGTTGCCGCCCCAGTTCCTCAATCCCATTTCTTTGACCTTGAGATATGGCCATTTCAAAGCTAAGCTTAGTCTCTTTGCCAAGTCACCTGTTAAATATTGGGGAAACGTTCAAGGCAAACAACATATTTATCCTTTCAAAGCAAATGATAGGTTCGCTTCAAACCTAGCCCCATTCTGCTGTGATTTATTCTCGTAGCCTATATCTCTCTTTCCTTTTTAAAAAACTTATTGAATGCAGGTGATGTATTTTTGACATGATTGATTTTGACCCGAATGTGCCTGAGCTAAATGAATCAACATTGCCAATTTCCCCTGCCTGTGACTGAAGAACAGCCAAGTTGATAAGGGCATTCTTCTTTCGATTGAAATGTTTTAGCAATAGCCCTTGTTTTCCAGCTGAGGAGTCATCTGCATTGTATCAAGCTGCACTCCATGGAACAGTGGAGATTTCACAGAGCAAAACTAGGGGCGTTGTATTTCCTTTGGATTCAGCTTTCACCTGTCCTAAGGCAGTTTAGTCCAGGCTAACAAAGAAAGTCAGGTGGATTGATGCCAGCTACTTGCACCCCTTCTGGCTGTCGCTCTGAGCTTCTAGGTGACAGGCTGCTCATTAATATTTCCATCTAAGCCGGGAGGCACTGGCCTTTTTGTGGGAAATTCTGCTGTCTCACAACACTTTCCCCTCCGTATTGCATCCGACGGAGGCTCGGTTTAACAACTCCGCTTACTGCTGCTTCTCTGAGCTCAGATCCTTGAGGATTTTGGTCCTAGCAGGGAGCTGCACCACGGAAAGGCAAGATTCCCAGATTAAGAGTGGGTGCCTAGGACACAATCACTGTTTTTTGCTCCGTTGTGAAGCCAAAGGAGTGGAATGCTCTGGGATCTGCACTGGGATTGAGCAACATGAGCTACATATGGCCCAAATCTTTGCCAATGGGAGGAAGAGGTGGTTGCAGTCTGTCCCCCTCAGGGTAGTGCAGAAGTGAAGGATGCTCCCTCCCTAGGCTCTGGGCTGACCTGCTCTTCCCACCTCATTGCTGATAAAGACCGTCCCCAGGGCTGAGAATTTTGAAGCCGTGGCAGGGTTGCCGTGTGCCCGCTTATATCAGAGGCTCGCGGATTTTTCATTTCCCAGCTACTACCTACTTTTCTTCCACTTCTTGCTGCTTCTTCAAATATCTGAGTCGCTCCTTCCCTCCCAGTAGCTATTACTGGTGATGTGGAGGATGTAAAGGAGCAGATCTGCTCTTGGATCTTACAGCTCCTTGGTTTACCTCTGTGCAAATTTTATGTGTCAGCTCCCAATACCACTTTGTCCAGCCTATTCTGCTCTGCCAAGCGAACATTAAGCTGCTTTCCTCTCCATCCTGCGACCTGAGTACACAAAGGATACCAACAGCATGTTTCTATAGAGAAGTTTATCAAGCAATTCTACACTGAGGTTCCCAAACATGAGGTTTTTGCAGGAAAACAGCTTCTGGAGGCAGTCACTGGAGGAAGCTGCTGGAAGGAGGTTGGGCTTGGGCAATACCAGTTAAAACCCAACCTACACCACCTTGCCACTCACAGTCACTCCTTTCTGCAGACAGCCAGGTCCACGGGTTGAGGAGGGATATAAATATGCGAAGAGTGAGAATCTTGAAGCCTGCAGGTTTCTCACAGAGAAAGCCCACGTCATGAAAATCATCTCATCATGGACCTAAGGATGGAAAGCAGCTCAGCCTAGTTCAGTCACAGTGTTTGCTCCTAACACGGAAAGACCCAGTGGCTTTGATAGAGCCAAGAGGAAGAAGGAGGTGATAAGTATTCAGGTAAAAAAGAAGTGTAAAGCAAGTGAAGACTGAGCGTTAGTGGCAAGAAGAAACTGCTTGGAGAAACTGTGTCAGCAAGGCACCAGACATGCCCCTGCATGGACTGTCCATTTTAGAATAATTTTATTCCAGGCTAAATGCAGCTTTGTGATCACAAACAAGTGCCCAAATACACTACTAGCTAAAAAAAGGTGGGGTTTTTTTGCCAGGGGGATCTGGGTTTTTTTAACTTGTTATTCCGAAAAATTCTCCTATTTCACTGCCTGGTTCCCTTCCATCCTGTGCAGATGGGGAGGGAGGTCTGCAGTGCAGGTGTCCCTGTTATCCAGCTCTGCTGAGGTTTGAATATTCTTTGGAAATTCTGAAATATTTTGACCAAGTGTGTGCAAACAGTATGGTGTGGTTGTGGGTGTGAAGCTAAGGCTGGAAGAAACATCCACATTTAGTGAACAACAATAAAGATGTGAAGGGTTTGTGAGGAAGAGTGTTCCTACCAGCTCTTGCAGTTGTCCCTCTGCATGCTGGCACTCTGGGTGACAGAGTGGAGAGCAGACCTTTCTCGAAGGTGGCCCTTTGCAAGCACCAGCTCTGCCCACTCATCTTCTCCATCTCTGCAGTTGTTCAGCAGGAGCAGCATCACAACAGCAGCCATCTGGAGTCACAGCAGGGTGCTGCAGTGGCTCAGCCACAACAAGATAATACTGAAGCTGCTTTCTGCACCTGCTGATGCTCAGCCCCCAGGGAAGTGCCTTACATTACCCTCAGGAAATCCTCTGCTCACAGATCTGGCCTGTGCTTAGACAAGACAGTCCTGTATGGAGGGAGAGGTACTGTGGATGCAGATGCTCAAGGAAGAGCACGGGAATAGAGTGGGAAAGTAGAGATTCCCCCATTTCTCCCAGCTTCCAGTGGGCTGTGGGTTAAAGACATCCAGATATGGGATCTTCGTACTTCACAGTTCTTGGTGGATGTACAAATGCCATGACAAGAAATTAATTCATTAATTTAAGGCAAAGGACAAACACAACTAAAGAATATGTCATGATGTAAGGACCAGGGAAAGACTTGGGTGCTAGACATGTCCATGGATGCTTTGGCTTATGAGGGATATTCATTAGAAAATCAAGGAAATTGCACAATTGTCAGCAACTTCATCCCATTTTGGGTTACCTGTTTTGACTCAAAGATGTCACTGAGTGGACAACACTAGGAAAAAGAAATAGATTTGGGGACTTTATTTTGGATTTCTCTATGCCTCTTCTGTTCAAAGAAGTAGGAGAAGAATTTGTGACAAGATAAGTCTTCTGAATGACATTTTCAACAAAAACAGTAAGAGGGAGTGTGAGGAAAAAAGACAGAAGCTGAAGTTGTGGCAATTTTTTGTGACATTTACAAGCTGTCAATACATAACTCCTTTACATGCACTGCTGAAGGACTTGAGAGAGGCCGTAAGCTGTTCCTAGTTTGGGATTTTTGTTTTGCTGCACTTCTAAATCTTGGCTGTTAAAGCATCAGAGCACTGGCTCTGCATACAGAAACTGAGGAGGGCTTGAAGGGACATCTTGAGATCACCTACTGCAAACCCTGCTCATGCAGGGACAGATGGAGCAGGTTGCCCGGGACTCTGTCCAGCTGGACTGTGAATACCAGGGATGGAGACGCCACAGTCTCTCTGAGCAACCTCTCCCAGGGTTCAATCACCACCCTCACCGTAAAAAAAATATAGTTTTTTTAATGTTCAGACAGGATTCCTTGTGTTTCACTTTGTGCCCATTGCCTCCTGTCCTGTCACTGGGCATCACTGAGGAAAGCCTGGCTTCCTTCTTGGTTCCTTCCTAGGAGGTGTTTATCCACATTGATTAGCATCCCTGGAGTCTCCTCTTTCCCAGGCTAAACAGTCTCAGCCTCTCCTCGTCCATGCTCCAGTCCCTTCACCATCTTTGTAGCCCTTTGCTGAACCTGCTCCAGTAAGTCCATATAATTTTTTGTACTGGGGACCCACAACTGGACACAGCGCGACTCCAGAAGTGGCCTCACCAGTGTATGATAACCAATACCTCTTTGAGTGAGTTTATAAGGGGTTAATGATTCATAATAGTTATAAAGGAAGGCTATTCAGATCTTCATGGTGTTGACAGATAATTTAAAGAGAAACTGGAGCAGAGGGGAACATGGGGAGCGCTAGTAGGACATACAGGTGCATCATTTTGCAGAAGGAAGGGCTCTTCTCTCTTCAAGCACACGCAGCTCTGGAGCAGGCGAGGGCAGCCACTGCAGCCAGCGGTACATCCCACAGCTGAGCAGCACCTCCACAGCCCCTCGCCTCATCCATGTCCCCCACCTGCCAGCACTCACAGGGGGTGCTTTCACCTTTGCCTGGGATCCTGGGGGTGCATTCGTATCAACAGTAATAGTAATAGTGCTCCAAGTTACTCGCTTGTACCTTATTCTGGGGAAAGTCAAGCACAGCACTGCAACTTGTGCCTTCTGCTCTCTGGCTTCCCCATCAGGCCATCGCATATTTCTGGAAAGTTTCCTACTTTCTATTTCAGACGCTGCTACTGAGGCCCAGTCAGATGAATTTATGTGGAGTGAGACAGAGATGTTAAAGTGTAAATGCAGGTCAAAAGCATAAACGCTTCTTTACCATCCTGTCACTTCTGTGCTGCTCCCTGGTGCCTTGAAGCTGACCCAGCCCCGGGTTTTATTTTGCAAAACCAAACCCCAGAAGGCATGGCTTTGCAAATGCTTTAAACAGCAGCACTCCTTCCTGCCTCTTCTGACAGTATCCATGACTGGCAGATGGAAATTTCTCGCTCTCCCTTTCCATATAACTGCTCTCCTCAAGCTGGAGATGAGCCCCTGCAGGGATTCAATATTGCTTTAACACCCACCATAAATAAACCCTGCTTTCAAGGAGAACAAAGGCAGCCATGTGGGGTGGAAGAGCAGCCCAGGCGAGGCTAAATGATGGGCTGGACCAGGGGGCAGACGCAGCTACATCTGGTGAGTGGCTGGGCAGATCAGGGTGGGTCCCGTGGGGTTGGCAGAGGGACACCTGGCTCACAGGAGGGCTGCCCGGGATTGATTTCACACCAGGGATGCACAGATGCACATTTGCTTAAACTAATTAACAGGGTAAAAGCAACCTCCTCATCTGCCTCTGCTGATGGCTGGCGCAAGCTCATTTTTGTATCAGTTTATTAGCTCTGATAGCTGATCTTATCTAATTGAATTATCTCCTAATGACAACTGCACTTTGTATATGCATTAAGGGAAAAACCAACTAGAAACTCCGTGTCACTTAAAGAAAATAAAAGAGGAAAAAGAAAATGTTTAGTCTGATTCTATTAACTTTGGCAATGTGTTCTTAGGGAATTTGAGGGCCCAGGTTGAGTGTAAATGACACGGAGAAAGAACTAATGGGAATTCAGGCCAGGATGCAAGAGCCAACTGGGACTGAGAGCTGAGTTGTCTTCTCAAATGGGTGAAAAAAAGAACGATTTAGAAATGGTGGCAATAATGACAATAGACCTAAAGAAACATAAACCCCCAAGATCTACAACGGGGAAGTGTCCAGACAGACGTGCAGCTGTGCCATGCTTGGTGAGGCAGCAGAACCGCATCCCAGTGGAGCAGCACCCTGGCAGATGATGCTCCCAGCTGGCTGCAGGTTGGAAATGGGAAGACGTAGATCCTGGCTTGAAAAGAAGAGCAAGAACCGAGGCAGGAACAAAGTTCGAAAGCCTGTGCTGTGTTACTCAATGTGCGTGTGCGAGGGCATTTCTCCAAAGCACTGCAGTTTCTTCTCTGGCACGCTTCTGCAAAACACAGGTCCTGAGGGCTTGGTGCGCTCTCCCAGTTCGATGCTTCTCAGCAGCAGAGAGGCACTCCATCAGGCCGTCCTCAAGTTCTTGCCTTATTCTTTATTTTGTCATGCTGTTTGAGAACATAGAGATTTAACACAGTGCTGGACAGCAAGATGTTTTTCAAGAGTTCACTTCATGCACGTCTTCTCTTGTTTTCTTCTTTTAAAAAACTCAAATTCAGTGGCAGTTCCTGAATAGAGGAGGATGATTTCAAAAAATACCTGCAAAGGGCAACAAAATCACTACAGCCTGTAAATACCCTGAAACTACTTGGAGTTGCTACAAAAAATGAGCCTTTCCAACAAAGGGCTGCAAAGCCAGAGTAGTGGCAAGGAGACGGGGCCAAGCTGTTCATGTGTGGACGTTTACACTACAGATGTCCCCACCTATAGTTGTCTGGACTCTATTCTCAGTTGAGAGAAGCAGTTGCCTCTAAGATGCATCATCTAATCTGAAAGCATCTAAATTAAGCTCAAAACATTCCTCAGTGTCTATTTCTTTCTGTTGGCTGCAGAGGGAATCTTGTTAGGCAGCTTAGGTGCAGATTCGTTAGGGTGGGATGAGACTTACTGAAGAGCTTGAATTTGTGGAGAAGGTCTCCATGCACTTTCTGATGAAAAACAAGGTATCTCTTGTCTCAATCATGCTGTAAGACCAACCGGGCTGATCGCCTCGCATTCTTAATGGTTTTACAATTAGGCGTTCAAAGAACTGCTGTTACTTTGACTGCACAATATATCAAGCAAAGAAGAGCCACGTTCCTGAGAAGACAGTCTGGTAAGGAGAAATGCTGGCATCTAAACCCTGGAGAATGAAAAAAGCTGTCAAATGTCATGCCTGGAGGATTTTAAGAGGGGTGAGAAAGAGAAGCTGCTGCAGTGTTGCCCCATGAATGTTTGTTGTTCTCACATAGGTGGAACTTGAATGTATTGCTAGACATCTGATGGGTAGCATTTGGTGCAAGGCACGAGCAGGCAAGGGAACTATTCAACAGACTTTTTTCTTCTGCATATGTCATGCACACTAGATCTCACCAGCATCTTCCTCTGTCGCTCATATTAATCAGCTTGTCCAGTATTTGCCTTGGAGCTCTGCTTGTCATCCTCTGGGAAATGAAGCTAGAAGGAAGAAAGGATCTTCCAACGTCAGCGAACTTCCCCTATACCATCATCTAAAGTGCCTGGTGTTTACAAGCAACTGAAAGAGAAAAGCAGTGCTGAAGGGGAAATTAAAATGGGAATCAGCTGGGAATGGAGAATAATGCTATGTTTAGCTTTGCTAGGCATGGAAAAATATTTATTTCAAGCCTCAGGGATATAACAGGGGGCACGTAATTAACCAGTATCAGCAGTGAAGGCCACTGTTGCCGTGGCTTTCTGACCCCAGGGACCAGCTGCAGCAGCTGAGGAGGCAGGAGCTGGAAGCACTGCCTAGGGATGGTTCGGGATCGACACCACCAGCTTAAAACGGAACAAACATCACTGCTCAGGATTTCTTGAGGACTTCCTCTGTAGCTACAAGGCTAGGAGCATACTGATGTGAAACCGGAGCGATCAGTCTGGTGGTGAATGTTCATCTAAGTCAGATCTTTAGATAAATTACTCTTTGCTTCCTAAGGTCCTTAGGTGCACGGGTATGTTTGGACTTGAAGGTTGAACTGCTGAGAAGTGACAAAACATAATGTGACAGCTCATGACAGGAGGGGGAGGAGGAAAAGGAGAGAGGTGATAAGAAAGCCATGTGAGAACAGAGACTGCAGCAGTCTCAGGCTGGCAAAACTATGCCAGTTCCCATACTGAACGGGAAATCACTGTCAGGAGCAGGAAAAAAAACCCCAACCCAAAACCCAACCCACCAAAAAACTATAAATAAATCCTCCATCTGACTTTCAAGTAAACCCTGGGGTTTTCATGGAATTCCTACCTGGAGCAGCTAATGCCAGGGAGGCACTAACTGGGACCACTACCTCAGACACCAGTTTGCTTTCGGAAGGGATTGCTGCCATCCCAACAAAAGACACAGAGCACAGGGACCGCAGCTTGCAGGAGGGTAGCTCGTTTGGGACACCCATTAACCTGGGGTGCCCTTCCCCTGCTTTGGGGATGGGGTCTATGCCCTCAGGCACTCCTGCCGCATGCTTTAACCCTGCACATCACAGTTCCTCAGCTGGAAAAGCAGAGGTAGCCACGCTTCTTTCCACCCAGCCTTGCTTGATTTTCCTAATTGCATGCTGTGTTCATTTAGGAGCAGAGACCATCTCTGCTGATGGAAACGCACAACACCCAGCACAGTTTGCATTTTCTGTGGTAACAGAACAGACTTTTTGATCTGTGCATATCTAAGGAAATGTCAAATTTCCTGATATCTTTTAGAGTTTCCCAAATGATGCTTGGATGCTAACATATTATGCAGTTGCTGAGTCATGCCAGAAAACAAACCAAAAAAAAAAGGGAGAGGAGAGGAGAGCAGGGAAGAGAAAACAAAGACGTTTCCTGGGGATATTATAGCAGCTTTTCTATGGGCCATTTAGACCATCCTATAACATTATTTAGAGAATTAAATCCTTAGTCTCAAAGTCATCAATATCTTTAGGAAATCCATTAGCAGGGATTGTATTATTTCTAGTTAACATCTTTATTTCCATTCTGGGACCCTTCATGGTTTCCCTTCCTCTTCTATTCATACTGTAGCATTTTTTATGTAACATGGCAGATAGGCGAATGAAGAATTTTTCTTTATTCAGTACAGCTCTCTGCACCAAGCATTTAGCACGGAGCGTGCCGTGGCTTCCCAAGCCCTTCCCATACCCCAGGGCAGGTGGTGTCTGGAGCACCTGGAGCAGTGATGCTCTTATTTGTACGGGGCTATATTTCCATTTGCTGCCTGAGTCCCGGCACAGCCTGGTCCCAGTATTGCTATAGAAACAAGGCGGCAGCAAGAGATGTGCTGGAATCTCTGTGTCTGACTGAAAATAGCTCCTACCTACCCGGCATGCTGCAGCCTTTAACAGCCTGACCTTTCCACTGGAGCCTCCTGTGCTTTGTAGCAAAGACACAATTAGCTCTCATTTGGCCCCATTAAAACTAGCTTCTGCAGCCAACTATTGTGCTGCCAGCTGGATTCCCGAGATGGCTGCTCGGAGGGGTGGTAAACAAGGAGAGTGTACTGGACCATATCCCAAGAGATACTGTCCTCCCTCCTGATTGCTGGGGACCTCTGACCTCAACCCAGGCAGGGCAAAGATATGCCTCAGCCAGGGGGTATCAGGGGACAGAAAAAGGCAACAATCCCAAGTACGAGCTGCTCCCTGCGCCCCTCACCAGTAACAGAATGCGGGCAATCCCACCTCTTCCTAAGGCACCTGGATATGCCTGTGGATCTGCATACATCGGGCTGGTAACACCGCAGACCTTGCAGCAGCAAGCTGGCCCTTCTCAGGGCTTGTTGGCTTAATGCACCTGGGCTCATGCTGCTGCCCATCACCATGGCATCAGGTGTCACCCCGGTGTAACAGCAGCATCCCTGCTGGATGCTCTGCAGCCAAAAGGAAAGAGGTCCATCATTGAGACCTCTGGGGGAACAGCCCTTCCAAGGAAACCTGTGACTCCCGGGCCTTGGCAGGACTCAGGGCTCCCAGGCTTTGGCTTGTGGCTCTCTGGGAATGGCAGCACTCTACCACTGGTAAAAAAATACCTCTGTATTTCTGAGGCGTATGTCAGACAACTGCGGGATGTGAGAGAGCCCTGTGCTAATTTCTATTCCTAGGACACCCTGAGTCACGGAACCTGTGAGACAGAGCCACATCATGTGTCCCACCAGGGGCTTTCTGTTGGTCTAAATCAGGATGACAAGCTCAGACTCTCCAAGAAAAGAGACAGACCGTCATCGTTGCCTCTTGCCCATTCACCAGCTGCTGCCTTCCGTGATGGGCAGGAGTGGCACCAGGAGAGTCAGCCCTTCCTCTCCCACACCCTCACTGTGGAGAAACACGCCTCTAAAATACACACTCCAACCCTGCATCCTCCTCTCCGTCACCTCAGAGACCCCTCTCCACGCTGCCACGGCTCCTCTCAAACTCTTTCAGCTTCCTGCAAAGAATCCCTGGATCTGTGCCTTTGCAGCAGCTGCCCTCCTGGCTCCTCCATCCCCATCGCATCCCTGGTGTCCGCAGGCACAGCTCCGGAACCCGCTTCCCTGCACGGCCCCAGCCAGCTGCGAGGTGGATGCCTCAGCAGCAGCATGGGCAGCCTAGGGTTAAATATCTCCCTGAAGCAGAGAGCTAGAGAAGATTTGGAGGAATTATTTATAAACAGCTACCAGATTTAAGTCCAATACCCCATAAAGTTGGGTTTTCTTTTCCTCCAGCTTTCAGAATCAGATGGATTTCTTCATCCATCAGCTTAAAAAAAAAAAAAAGGAAAAAGAAAAAAAAAAAAGAGGAACATTCATGCCTGCTTCCAGTGTAATTTCTTTAGGACCCAGGAATGTCAGCTCTCACAGGACTGCTTTCCCTTCCATGCCTTGGAAATGAGGGGCAGGCAGGCACCGACACACAGAAGGACAGAGTGTTTGCAGAAACCTTGCTGCTTGAAGAGGGCAGGCTGAACATTTCATTAAAAGATGACCTCTGCTTTAAACATAATTTTGCCCCTCTTAAATTATTCAATTTCTCTCAATGTTAAGTCCATCTCTCTTTGGGCTGTAGGGATACTTCCCCTGCTGCCCCACTGAAAGGGCTGGAAAATTGGTGCAAGTATTTTTCTAAAAAAAAAAAGAGTTAATTTAAAAGCTTCTCAGCAGCGGAGGCAGTTGCCATTGCAATAGTCTGCAAGTGGACAATACTCAGGGAGCCAGAGCAAATGGCCTCAGCAATCACAGCATTAATCAGTAACTGACAGTAAAAACAGGCCAGTGTTTATGACAGGCTTTATTCTGTGGGAATAGAGCTTTGACTTGTTATCTCCTGAAAATCCTCGCTGCCAAATCCTGCCCTGTGTATTGTGAATGCTACCTTCTTTCTAAGCCAAATACTCACTGGACATGTTAGAGCAAGTTGATGGGAGCTAATGAGGTTGGGCTGATTTACTGAAACCAGCTTGCTTGTTTTTTTCCTCTCTCTAGGGCTGCTATAAACAAGGGGTAAATGCACTGACATCACTGGCGTGAGCCTGATGTAAAGCCAGGGAAAGGAGTGGCAATCACACGCTGTTTAATCAGATGCTCTGGCTGCCGATCTGCTTGGCATCCCCCTACTTGTTTTGCTTGTCTCAAAATAGGAATTGCCAGCACTTTGCTAAATGCAGTGCAAATTCCTTCTCTTCCAGCGCTGGGGCTGTATAATCTCCTTGAGCTTTCTCTGTTACACTGCTTCTGAAGCATCCCCCGAAACGCTCCTGGGAAACGCGTCGGCAGCTCTCCCCATCTCCGGCGGCATCTGCACGCTGGAGGGACCGTTCCTCTTCTCTCTCCCGGTGGCGATGATTCCCCAGGCTGCTGCACAGAGCCCTGCGCCCCCTCACTGCTTTGCCCAAGGTCTGTAAGCACTTCCAGCTGGACCAGGGTCAGCATCCACCACTTTGCAGCCCCTCTCAGACCTCCAGCCAGAACTTTAAGGATGTAAAAATGGAGTTTGCAGCTACAGCTATTCGAGGCGCCTCCAAGCTGGCCAGTGGCTTCTGTAATTTACACTGCCTGTGCAGCGCTAGTCCTCTGGGAATCTTATGCCTTTAAGTCCCCGATAGAGCCATCCTGACACATGCCCTGCGTAGGTGTTTCACCACTTAATCTGCAAATGGCTGATCTCTTGTTCATATTTCAGCCAAAGTCTGATAAAGGTGGACCTAGACAGACCGGGTCATCTTGGTGACTCAGTCCAGCAGAAACAGAAATGCATTATAAATTCTCCACTGCTTGGTACTGCAGCCGTCTTGACACTGTGCGCGTTTGGTACGTTGCACAACGGGAATCCATCTCTGTTTGTGGCTTTCAAGGTCTTTGGTAATACAAATTAATCATGTCATAAAATAGAAAAAAAGGACAGAGAAAGAGAAAGACTTTTCCTATAATGAAGACTCCAGTGGAATACTTCATCCTGAAACCTGCTCACTGCCAGTTTGTGGCAGCCATCGCAGAATTTCAATGGGAAAACAAACGATTTCTATTGGATCAGTGTGTCTGTCATTAAAAAGTGGCACTAAAAAGCTGGATTTCCAAATTAGTTACTTAAAGACCCTTACAAAGCACTTAGATTGGAAGCAATTCACAGGAGGTAACAGCTTGTTTTATATATCTCTGAAGTGCCATGTACATTCCCGGTGGCATATAAATAATAAATAATAATAAATATGCATATGCAGAGATAGAGAGAGCCTTAATCACAAAACACGTATGCATGCTTGCAATACAATGCAGGGGGCTCATTCTTCAAAACCTGCCCCAAAGCTGCAGCATTAAAAACGAGATCAGGGTTTTTACGGCCGTTACACCTCTTCAGCCTTTTAAACAGACGGGGCTCCCTCCTCCACTCCATCTGAGCCAAGACCTGCTTCTGGTGGCCCCTCATGTGACACCCCTCCGGCTGTGACACCACCAGCAAGCACCGCATCTCTGATGCCTACGCCCACACGAACAGTTGCACAGAGTCCTCCATAACAGAAATCACACCAGTACCTGCACTACCTGGGTCATAAACCTATTGCACAGGGTTTCGTCGAACTTTCAGCCCCAAATCTTTTAACTCCCAAAAGCCCAGGCTATGCCATTCCGGGTGAAAAGAGAAAGCACAGCTGCCTGTGGGGGTAGGTTGCTATACCCTACATACAATCCACGAGGGATGAAGCAGCACCACAGCCTTAAAAAAGGGGTGGCTGCCTACTTTCTTTCTCTTTTTCCTATTTTTTTTTCTCTCAGGGCCCCCATTACCTCTTGTTCCAACACTATTGTCCCCAAGACCAAACTGCACTGTCAGTAAAAATTGTTTTACTAAATGATACGTTGTGTGCAACCAAATTTTTGTTATTTCCAAATAACGGAGATTAGAACTGAACAAAACCCAAGTTTTCCATGCGTCATGCATTCTTTCTTCGTAGGAACTAGGCTTTTATTTAAATGGGGGTTTATTTGCCGATTACAAACAGCGCATTCATGCATTGGAAGAAGTTATGCCTTGTTTCTCAGCAGGCGTAAATCAACACGGGCTCCCTGATTCCAGAGAGCTGTACTGATTTACCCCTGCTGAAGATATGACCCTTTTCCCCACGCAACTCTGCCTTTCTCTAAGCAGTTTCCAAATTCTAACTCTACCCAAAGATAAAGAAGTTGCTATATGTCATGATTAGCTCTATAGAAAGCAAGCAATTTTTGACTTGCAAAGGTACATGCATTTTCCTGGTTTGATGGCTAGCTCACGAAGGTTCCCCCTGTCTGAAACTGGAACTTCAGTAAGAAAAAAAACAAAGAACATCAAGCTCCAGCTGGGGCATGGGAAGGAGAAGGCAGGCATCCTGTGGTCCAGGTAAGCTCTGAGACAGTGGAGCAAGAACGCAGCCAGGATCCCTGAGACCACCGTACATCCCACAAAAATCATTGCAGGCGCCTCTCCTCCCCTTTTCCCAACACCACCTTGTTAGCACCAGCTCTACTGCCAAACCTGTCCTGTTCACAGGGACGATGTTAGAGCACACCCATTGAAGAAGGTGAAAAACCCTCACATATTCAAGGGTCTTGGAGGTACCTCCTAAGAGAGAGGAAGATTCACCACAACATCCAGGACTCTTAACCCCCCTCAGCTTTAGTGGCTGCAGGAAAACACAACTGAAAGACAAAATCATCAAGAGACTGTACAGCTCTTCGCCTGCAAAGGTATTTCCAGAAACTACAGGAGGAAAAAGCAACATCAAGAGGCAGTACTGAGCAGGCTTTATTTATTTATTTCACAGCAGCAACTGAGTCATAGGCTAATTAATAAAAGCCCTTAGACGCGACAGCTTTGTGTTTAGCAAACTCATCTGCATTTCTTTTGCCACTCTGCATCAAAGCCAAGCGACCCCTGGGGCTGTTCCACAGCCAGCCTCTTACAGCTGCATCCAAACCCTGATCCTTTGAAGGATGACTTTTAAGAGGGCTCCCTTAACTTATGAGAGACCTGGTTCAATGTGCTGCTTCTCCCCTACTCACATGCTAACATTAACTTTTGTTATGGAGAAATTTTTGGAGATAGATGACCTGCATTCTTATTTTAAATGTGTAGGGTTTTGATTGTGTTTTTGTTTCTTTTTTTTGCAAGGGAACACCTATCACTCATGGTGTGGTTGTTCCTGCTTCATTGGCATTATCACTATTTGTCCTTCTGTTTGGTTTACATTTCATTTTCCCTTCTCTCTTGATTTTAAAATGCCCTTTGGTGAGTTCAGCTAGTGTTCGACTCCATTTATTCCTACAATTGCAAAACCTATGCTTGAAGCCAGGCAGGAATACTTCCACCTCATGGTTCAGTAACAAGCTCTATCCAAATCATGGTGCCTTGAGAGTATTCTTTTTAAGGAAAGATACACGGCATCCAGATTGACCAGGTGTTGTAAAGTCTGATGGATTTAAATCTTGGCTTCTGCAGATTTAATCTTCTGTTAAACTCCCATTTTTATTCAGCCCTGCAATGTCACATACTTGAGGGTGATTTCTCATTTCCTACTGAGTACGTAGCAGAATTTATTCCTTTCACACTGCCCTGAATGTTGCTGTCATTAAACATCAAAGCCTTGGGCACGTGTCTGGGAACAACTTGTATTCCCGGCCTCACCAGCGATGCTGCTTTATATTTTGATCTGCATAGATGGTCCACTCTGAATTCATCCATGCCAGAAACTGGAGCTGCCAATTGCAATTTTTGGCTGGGGCAGTCAGGCAACTTTCAGACATATGTTAAATTAAATTTGAAGATTAGCATTATTGGTCCCAATATAAACAGGAGGAGAGAGTACAGGCTTTGCATTTTCTGCTTCATGGGGTCTGAGGTAGTAGGAAAATATTCCAACACATGATTGTTTACCAGAGTGGCAATCCCAACACTTAACATACTCCAGATTTTTTAAAACATTTGTAATAACAATGGTCCAGATCTAGATCTTGGAGAAGCCAAAGAGAGTCAGTCAGTTGGATTCTACTGAGCCATATCCTTAACAGGCATAAAGTGGCCCAGCTCCAAAAAAATTAGCAGATCTGCAAGCATTGACACCAACTGAGGATCTGGCCATATGTGGGTTTGGATGAATATTTTGATTTTATGTTTTCCAGGCATCGGGCAAAACATTGGCTAATTGGCAACATTTGTATTGAAAAAGGCAGTTAAAATAGTAACTGTATTTATATATCCGTGTATAGAAAAATAGATGCAGAGTGGGAGGAGAGAGCCTAATGGATGTAATCTTTAGGAACGAAGAAGCAAAAATTCAGTTTTAGGGCAGCAACAGATTCCATCTGCAACCTCCCATAGTTAAATCCCAGCCCATTTCTTAACAGACCTTAGATTCCTCTAGGGACTTGTTTTTTTCATTTAGAACAAGGAATACAGTGACCCTTAAAGAAAGGCCAAGTGGCTTTTAAGCCACATATTTTTTTGTTAACATGAAGGTCCACACATTTTAGTAAGTTGATATGTTAAGACAATTATCAAACCCTTTTGCTGCTAACTTTTGTACAAAGAACTCAAAGTGTAAGTCACTCAGCGTCAGGAAGAGTGAAATTTCTCTGAGGTACTCACATATTCTCTCCAGTTAAAAAAAATAATAATAGTAGGACAAAAGCTAAAGCATCTTTTTCCTGGTTCAGGGAGGAACTGGAGTATTTTGGAAACACACTATTCCAGGCAGCCGAGTTAGTGATTTCAGTCTTGCCCATTTTCTATTTTTGTTCCTTGATTGATCATTGGTAAGCAGAGGAATTTGCTGTGTTCTCTACTTGCCCCAGGCTGCGGCCATCCTCGTGCTCCTGAGGATACGAACTCACAAGGTGCAGACCACAACAGGTTGCACCATTTCTCCCACGTCAAGAGGTGCCACAGAAACGGGCAAAACCCCAACTGAGGTGGCATGTTGGGTTTACCTGGCAAGGGTTCGGTAGTAGGGGGCTACAGGGGGGGCACAGCTGTGAGAAGGTGCCAGAAGTTTCCCCCATGCCCAATGGAGCCCACACCAGCCACCTCCCAGATGGACCTGCCACTGGCCAAGGCTGAGCTCATCAGCGATGGTGGGAGCACAGCTGGGATAACAGATTTAAGGGGGGAAAAACCCATGCAACAAATTGCAGCAGAAGAGAGGAGAGAGCCTACACCAAAGCAGCCCCCCAGGCCAGGGCAGGAGGAGGTGGGGGGGCTCCAGGCGCGTAGCAGAGATGCCCCAGCAGCCCGTGATGAAGACCTTGGCGAGGCAGGCTGTGCCCCCAGCCCATAGAGCCCACAGGGAAGCAGATCCCACCTGCAGCCCGGGCAGGGGGATGCCCAAAGGGCCTGTGACCTCTGGAGTGTCTGCGCTGGAACAGCCCCTGGCAGGACCTGTGGTCCCGTGGGGACCCACCTGTGCCTGGGGGGCTGCACCCCCTGGGAGGGACCCCCGCTGGGGCAGCGCCTGAAGAACTGCAGCCCCTGGGAAGGGCTCACATTGGAGAAGTTCGTGGAGAGCTGTCTCCTGTGGGAGGGACCCCATGAGGAGTGTGAGGATGAAGGAGCTGCAGGGACAGTGTGTGATGGACTGACTGCAGTCCCAGCCCTGTCCCCCTGTGCTGCACCAGGGTAGAAAGGAGAGAAATCAGGTGTGAAGTTGAGCCCAGGAAGAAGGGAGGGGTAGGGGGAAGGCATTTTTAAGTTTTGATTTATAGTTCTCATTATTATCGTTCAAATCAGAGTAGGGGAAATTAATTTCCCCAAGTCAAGTCTGTTTTGCCTGTGACAGTAATTAAGGAGTGATCTCCCTGTCCCGATCTCGGCCCATGAGATTTTCATTATATTTCCTCTCCCCTGCCTGGCTGAGGAGGGGAGTGATGGAGCAGCTTTGGTGGGCACCTGGGGTCCAGCCAAGGTCAGCCCACCACAGATGGGCAAATATTTACTTTAGTTTTGTTTGTATGGAGCCTGATATGAATCCCCACACAAACCCAGCTATTTATCAAGTAAAAAAAAACCCTATCCCATAATGAGTCTCTACTGCAAAACCAATATTTGATTTTAATATTATGTGTACAGGCACTTGTAAAATAAACAGCCCTGTTTGCATTGGTATCTAGGTGCTTGGAGACAGAAAATCAGATACACTGTTTTGTTCATTTTTCCTTTTCCAGACCAAGATGATACAAAAAACTTTTGGGAAGAGTGAAAACTGAACCACTAAGTGCAAATCTTTATTTTAACACTGAGAAAGAATCGAAGCTGTGCATTTATGAAGAGGCCTCTGGCTTATACAAGCCATAGGGGCAAAATAGTTGCCACTGCTTCTACCAGAGAAGACCATCAATTTAAACAGCATTTACCCCAGCTGTCACCCCCATGTGAAGTGTGCTTGTCATAAGATTTCCTCTTTCAGGGCTGCAGTGCCTTCACCCAAAGAAATAAACATAGAATAGTTCTGTTGCAAGGGATCTACAACCATCATCTAGTCCAACTACTGACCAAAAGCTAAAAAGCACGTTGTAAGGGCATTGTCCAAGTGCCTCTTGAACACTGACAGGCACAGGGCATCGATCACCTCACCAGGATCCCTGCTCCAGTGTTTGACCGCCCTCTCCA
>JAVJGI010000039.1:6265282-6291352 GCA_035590275.1 Ibycter americanus | reverse complement strand
TCTCCCCTTCCAGCACCGAATCTCCCCTTCCAGCATCAAACCTCCCCTTCCAGCACCGAATCTCCCCTTCCAGCACCGAATCTCCCCTTCCAGCATCAAACCTCCCCTTCCAGCACCGAATCTCCCCTTCCAGCACCAAACCTCCCCTTCCAGCACCAAACCTCCCCTTCCAGCATCAAACCTCCCCTTCCAGCACCAACTTTAGCACACCACTTTGCCACCACACTCAGCCAAGGGTCTGCACAAATCCTTGTGCATTGGTCTGCTCAAAGAGCAAAGGTTTTGCTTCATTCTGCCTTTGATTAGCAGCCTTCATGAGCAGCGGTGCTGGGTGGTGTCACAGCAGCTGCCTGAAAGTGTGAAGGCAAAGCCTCCTGACAGCCTGCGGTAGCTGGGAGCATTGCTTGAAGCTCAGCGCTCTTCAGAAGAGAGTTACCGCAACGCTGGGGTTTGTTAATGACCGTTAATGCCAAGAAAGATGTAAATAAGGGGAATGGAAGCCGTATAGCAGGCTGCCTTTGAAACTTCTCTTTCTAAATCAATAGCACTGTTTAACCAGGAAGAAACACGGGCACACACTGCACACTTGCTGCCTATTCAAACAGTCTCGGTGGCAGTAGGAAGTGATGGAAGCAGAGAGGAACGAGCCCTCCTCGTAACACTGTGTGAGACCACAGGGAGCTGCAGGCAGGCTCGGTGGGTTTGCCATGGGTGATCCGAAGGAGGAGCAGAAATGAGAGAAGCCACTGGCTGGTGATAACGGGAAGACTGCAGCAAGCCATGGCCCGAGAAAAGCGGCACAAACACACGGGAGTGCTGGGTGAAATAACATCTGGCCCACAGCCTCTGCACATCTGAACTCAAGCACCGTACCGTTAAAAAATTTTTATATTTCCTGATAAGCAAAAGAAAGGACTGAAAGCGTTGCGCAGAAGTTCTCCCAGAGTCTGGCTGATAACAGTTCCCAGGAAAAATGTTGCTCAACTTTTGTTACTCGCAGTTTAATGAGGCTTAGGGACTCTGGTGGAAAATCAGCATCCTCAGGGAGCAAAGTGTCTCTACAGGTCAAAGGAGCTCTCTGGATCCCAGACTGATGGGGAACATCCCATCTGTGCCTATCCCGTTCCTCCCAGACTTTCAGTGACGCACACAGACTATTCAGGGTGGATCCATTCCACTTCATGCGAAGCCACAGTCATTCCCAGGCCAGGGGAGTGGGGTTCCCCTCTGACTTCTTCAAAAGATCTCTATCCATTTCACTTTTAGCTGGAACAGCAATCAGAGGTGTTCCTAAACTCACCAATCCTTAAATTGAGACGCGCACGTCTTGCTTAAAACAACAGAGATCAGGAAGGGGATAATCCAGGACTGTAACTGCAAAAGAGAATCCTCTGGCCGAAATAATATCTAATGACTGCAGTAGGTTCATTAATCTGGTGATTATTTCTGCAGTAGACACGTCACCTATAGCGTTACAGCTTCCAACTGTCTTGTGGCAGCACAGAGCCTGCAGCTGACAGCGGCTGAGTGGCAATGGAGTGTCTTTAAATAAGCCTCTGCCTAAATCCCCACGCATGCCTCGAACAATATTCCAAACTGGCTTTGTTTCCCGGTGTTCCTGGCCCGCCATAAATCTCATCGTTACCTTGGCCCACATCACAGCACCGTGCTCACAGAGAGACATGAAGCCTTGAGGAGTCACAGAGCGCTCTGGAAATGAAATAAGGGGGAAATTAACTTTGCAAGTGTCTGATTTCTTGGCGGTTGGGGGAAGCCTGGAAAGCCGGCTGCTGGCAGAGCGCGGCTGCTCCGGCAGTGCTGCTCCTGTGCCCACCTGTGTCTCTGTGGGTCTGGGAAGAAGCAGTGTTCCTTTCTGTAGGCTCAGGAACCCTTTTTGTAAAGTAAATCTTCCAGTTTTTCCAGGTTGGTGGTAACAAACCAGTTTAGTAATATTAAAGGATTAAAAGTCCCAACTGTCTATGTAGCAGCCAAAGGGGAAGCGAATGTAGCGGAGCTGCTATGCCAGCTCTGCTAACGTTGCTTAAAACAACAGATTTATTTATGCATCTAAAAATGGAAACAGGGTCCTTCCACCTATCTTAAGAGCCAAATCCCACTCCAAGGAAAGGAGAAATGTCATCTTCTTCCAAGTGTCATCCAGAGAGATAATAATCCAATTCTGTTTTAAATTAGCCATCATACCTAATGCTCCTGGTAGATTTTTTTTTTTCTTTTTTCTGAAGCTAGCATTTGACTTGACATTTGGATGTGGCTATAACTGCCTTTTGCTGCAGGTACAAGCACCGTGTCATTGACTCATTGCAATTTACTGCGTATTGGTTCTGATGACACCAGTAACTCGCGTTCGGGCCAGCAGGGACTGGGAGGAGGCAGGGGGTGCGGAGCTGCAGGCACCACGCTGGCTGTAGATTAGACTCTTGCCAGGAATGAACTATATTATCGAGGACGGAGCAGAACTGCTGTTCAGACCCTCCACCTGGCAAACAGCTATCAGCTGCTTCACATTCACTCCAGCTATAACGAACTCTTAGGCTGGTTTCTGCACATGAATTATGGCTGAACAGCCTCAGCCTTGCAGTGCAATTTTGCTGCTGCCTCCGGAGTGCCTTTCCTCCGGCTGAGAGCTGCCTGCCTGACTTCCGGGGGGGGGAAATTTTTTAATAAGAATGACAGAAAGTCTGTAAGAATGGTACAGACGGTTTCCATCATTCCATTTCATCTGCAGCTATCAGATCTGCTAAAACAAGCCTGAGGTGTGAGCGAGGAGGAACCATGGAGCAGGACCCAGCTTGGGGAGAGGGAGCCTGTGAGCAGTGAACATGTGCTAATTGCAACCCAAACCTATTTTGCTTTGGTGTTTGAAAGCCTGTGTGTCTGAGGCAAGCTGATTGCTTTTTGCAAACCCCAGAGGAAGGAGGGGAGGAAAAATTCTCTCTCTCTTACTTCAAGCAGCAATGTTACATCAGTAATTACATCATGTAGCTTTCAAGCCTAACTTGGTTAGGACCTTATCTTCCCTGTAATGACTATAGTAACAGACTGCACTGTGGAGAGATTTGATTAAGGGGTGATGTCAGCCCATTTACCAGGAACAACATGGATTTGGGGTGCAGACAGGAGGTTTTAAATGACCCATGCTTGGCTGTAAGAATCGGATTTGCCAAAGCATGACTGTGTGTCTGTCTCTGTGAGTTCTCAGTAAATTGCACTGTACTCCCACCCTCCTTCCTTTAGCCCCTTCCTCCGTGGGTGTTACTTTTAAAGTTGAGCATTTAACATTTGACAGCTTCTGCTGCTGCAGTTTTCAATGTCAGGGTTAGGCTAGATGATGGGATGCTCCAGCATCCTCCAGTAGCAGCTAGAGGTTCAAGCACGGATGAAGGAGAGCTTCAACCTTGTGCATGATGTTAAAGGATTCAGTGGTGGAGCAGGGTGTCAAGGGGTGCAAGGTGGGAAAATTAAGGTACTACCCACTCAGTCATTACCCTTCTTGTTGCACATACCAAAGTTAGCAGGCGGAGGCAGTGGAGTAATAAAATCTAAACACCTTTAAAAACTATGAGTTTGGGGATTAATACTAAAGTTTTAATCTCAACCAATTCTCTTTGGGGTTTTATGGTCCGGCTTCCCCTTTACACAACCAGCCAGCAGAAAAAACAAGAAGAACAGGAATCCAGCCTGCAGAAAGATTTTAACAAATGGTGGATTCTGCCCCAAAGATACTTTTTAGAATTCTTTTAACTCTTTACAATAAAACAAAGGCCTTTCAGTAAACCTATGAGGCAGACCCTAGCTGTATGGGGACCCCAGGGCCTGAATTGCTGTTCTCATGCACGTGTTTATGCATGAGAGTGGGCTGGTATTTTGTTCTTGAGTGACAGCCCAGTATCATCTCTGAAGGCTTCATCTCAACCCCAGCTGCAAAGCAGATGACTTCGATACGAACTGCAGAAAACATATCGGGGATGCCACCTGGCTCTTACTTTTGGAGGATTCATAAAAGCGTTAGACTGGGACTTGGCCATTCTGTGGACATTTTGAGCAAATCTTTCCATCTTTCTCAGTTTCCAGCTCTTTCCTTTCTATATGAAGCTTGCAAGTCATCTGTTACATGTATGAACAGAACCTCAGGAGGTAACAGGATTAGGCTCACATCACTAAAGTTATGCAGATACAGGAAGTACCCATCAGTGACAGAGTGCTTTGATCTTTGCAGGGTGAGGTGTCCTAGATGTTTACTTTTATACTCAGGGTGTGCCCTGAACTTACAGTTTAGGCATTACAGCGTTGCCTTGTTAAAATAGAAATGTCTGCGTGTACCTACTAGGTAGGTAGATTAACAGAAAACAATCGCCAAAAGCAATCAACAACATTCTAAAGCAGTTGTTCAGCCTCCCCACAGCTGCTCTACTTTTCCTCAATAAAAAAACCCACACCAACTCACACACACAACCCTCTTCCATAGTCTTGCTCTTACTCTAGACCAGTAGCTACAGCCTGTAGGAAATACTACTCCTGAAAAATCAGCCTAACCATCCAGTCTTGTCAATAGATGATAAAAATGGAACTTTTCCTACATTTTCCCTCCAGCAATTAACTAGCAGACCATTGCTCCAAGCAATAAATTCTTAGGGATTACTGTTTAACAAAAACATAACACAGTGGGAAAATGATCCACTGGAAGAAACATAAATTACAGAAGATGCTGTAATGCAATCTCTGTGTGCAGTTACCTTTAAAGTAAAAGCAATTAAAGGAAATGGGAGAAGCTGAAATGTATTTTGTTGTTCAAGTTGTTGAAAATAAAATAAGAAGTTGCTTAACCTGACTCAGTTTGAATGGAAAATGCCATTTTCTGATCTCAGCCAAATTGTCTCATCCTCTAGCAAAACCTTTGGACATCCCTATGCATTTCTGTGTTTGGGCACTCTCTCTCACACACACACACCCTTCATTTCAGTTACTCCAACCAAGGTGAAAGCTGACACACAAGGGTTCTCCAGAACATGTTGAAGGGCACCTACCCAGTCTCTGTTCACCGACAAGCAGAGCCAGGGCAGAGACTGCCCTCCTAGGAGCATAGAAACACATATTCCCAAGAAGCATCCAAAACTTGTCAGACAAAGGCAGGATCCCATCAAATCTTTCAGAAGCAGGAGGTAAGCCGAACTGGTCCAAGCAGGGGTAAACACCTTTTCCCAGCACGCATGCACCCAGAGAGCAAGGGGACAGGTCCCTGTCGGACTGGCTATTAAGAGAATATAATAGAACTTCACTGATAGAAATCAAACTGGAGGAAATGAAGGAAAAGCCTGTTTTGCCTCTGGAATGCTCCAAAGAAAACTGGAGGTAACGGCTGCAGAGGTAAAGAGAAAACTCGTGGGAGTGGGATTAGGTCCCTGACTGACATAGCCTGAGCTGGTGCCATCCATACTGCACGGAAACCATCACCTGGCATTAAAAAAACCCCAATATTAAAAATAGCCAGAACATTTGCCCTACATTTCTTGGATTAAATTGCCCTATAATCCAAAGGTCAGCTCATTCCCAGCTTCTGTTAAAGATAACAGTTCTAGCGTTTCCCTGATGGTTTTGTGTCATCCCATGTACTGTTAGACAAGGCAATTTGTTAATGACATTAAACATCCCCTTTTGTGTGTTGACAACACATTAACAAGAAGCCAGACCTAAAGACCATTTTCCTACTGAAACTATAAAATTTTGTGTATAATTCATTTAGCCATGTAATGGAAACTTAATGGCATATGAAAAGCATAAAACAGAATTTGTGGTAAATGTCTTAAGTCTTAAAGATACATTTGTACCCGTTCCGGCTCTAGAACTGTTGCAGAAAGAAGAGTTCTCAGCTTCAAAGTTGTGGAAGGTCTGCTTTAAATCTCTGGGAGGTAGAAGAGGGATTCTGTGTAAAAGACCCTAATTTTCTCTAATTTACCCACAGGTTCTCTCTGTCTGCAGACCTCCCTTGCTGATAACAGCTCCCTGGCCCATACGGACGCGGGAGAAATGCCTGGCTGTGTCATTTGGATACCTCTGATGGCTCCATTAGTGCAAACAGGTAATTATGAAATGGTGAGATGCAGGAAATAACAGGTAGAGAGTATCTGCGTTCTGAGACAAAAGCTATTGCCAGGCTTTCTGCTTTCCCCACGATTCCTGCAAACCTTCTGGCTGGTTTGAGGCAAGGCGGGTGTTTACTGACATCATCTCTTGTACTAAAATACGGCATTGCTCTCACCTTGTACACTGCACAACACCCAGGTTGAGGCATCGGACTCGAATAAAGACAGCCAAGCTTTCATCCAAGATTAGATACAAGCCTGGCTAAATTACTGGGGAAATTCGCCATCGGTTTAAAACACCCCAGGGATTAATGAATCCACGCTCTGCCTGTAGCTGAAGGAAGGAACTGGCACTGTGGGTGTAACTAACTGATTTCTTGAACCAAGGAAATACTGAGTCAGGTGAGAGATGCCTGCAGCGGTCTGGCAGGTTGGCTGGCAAACTCAGCCTGTCCTTCTTGCACTGGCTGCTGCTGGAAACATCTTGGCATTTTTTTGAAGCTACAGTAGTGAAGTGCATTCAAATCTGACATGTTTTTTTCTGTCTGGCTTCTTTATCTGCCTAGATACTTTAGTGTAGCTAATTGTCTTCTCAAATATCTCTTCCCTCCTCCTTTTGTAAAGCTCAAAACTTAGGAAATCAAATATCTAGATAATTTCCTTGGAAGTACATGGGTGCTACATATACCTGGTGCATTTATTTACAGGTGAAGGACAGTATGTTATCCACTATTCCAAAGCTGCTGATTGTAGTGTCCATAACTTTGCAGAAAAAGGAGAGATTTTTCTGCTGGTGTACGCTTATCAAGCCAAAAGTTTGTATCGGGTTTGAGGTTTAACCAAGGTATCTCATTTAGGAGACAGCAGGCACATATAAAGAATTCAGTAGCAAATATTCTATTTTCAAACCTTGTTTTAGGAACATCCTTGAAGGAATAATATCAATTGACTCATGTTCCTGGTGATTCTGTGAGCTTTTAAAGCAAGCTAGCTTTGAAATTCTGATGATTAGCTAATGCATTTTCATGCAGTGGTCAATATTAATGAACCAACACGCAGACACAACTGATAGGGCTACACAGAAAGACATCAACAGAGCTGGAAGATTACACATACGGGAGGATTTGCTTTGGAAGTTTAGGGCAGAAGTTTTTTGGATGTTCACAGAGTTTTCTAAGTTTGCATTGTAAAGCAATGGAGCCCAGTATTTCTGATGAAGTTTCTGTTGGTCAGAAGTGTCTTTAACATTTCTCAGGGGCACCCTCCAAGAGCGGGCAGGTTTCTCACATGCAGTACTTCCATCCCAGAAGCCAGAGCCTTTACCTCCGGGATTTCTCTGCCATGACCTGTGCACAGGAATGTGGAATGGGGAAACGGACTCTCGGAGCCTCTCAGGCAGGGAGGTCCTGAGCTGTGGTGTCACGGACGGTACCTGGTAATGCTGTGGTTAAGGTGCTGAGAACACAAGCCCTGGTTAACTCCGTTGCCCAAAAGAGCCCTCCTGAGAACTGTCTAGCCTTTCTTTCCATCTTAATTGCCTCGGCACAGGTGATTGGGCTGAGATTTTTCTCTCCCTTCATTTGTTGCTTCCCAACTGTCTCTGCAGAAGTCAGCAAGCCATTGCTCGAGCTTCTCCTGTACAGTTTCAGCTGATACGTTCTGCTGCTTCCCACCTGCTACTCTTGACATTGAGAGGTTTTATAGGATCTCTGTACTAACAGCGGCCAAGGGAAGGGGGAAAGAAACCTGACCACCAAACCACTCTTCTGGCTACTCTGGCTACTGAACTGCCTTCGGCTTGCACCGTGGAAAAAAAACCACCAGAACCAAATCCCCCCAAAACAGAGTGAGGGTTTGGCTCCTGCCTGACTTAGGCATGCAGGCAACTTCCTTGTCAGTATTTTTTTCTATTAAATGGGACTTGTCATTTGTTTTAAAGCAGGCAGAAGACAAGCTGGTTTAATAAAGGTAACTTCTCCAAGAAGAACTTGGTTTTATCCTGTTGCCTCTGGACCAAATTCAAGGCTCCCTATCAGCATCGATGGATTTGGCTCCTTTTTCTCACCTGCTTGGCTCACTCTTCCTTCCCTTGTGACTTCCTTGTCATAGTTCTGTCTTGATATGTTGGCCAGACTAGGAGAGCTGTTATTCCATTTCACAGTGGTGATTTAAAGGCTCAACTTGGAGTGGATACCTGGTGTAATAACTTGTGTCCAAACGCATTAATACAGGTTAATGCAAAGCCTCTTAACAATTTAAGCAGAAAGCTACATGAGAAGGTAGGAAACAGGAGAATTTTTTGCTCCACTTTGGAACTGATGGTCAGAAAGATTTCGAGAAGTCTGTGTGGAGTATCTGCTTGAGAGGTAGGGATTTGTACACTGGGCTGCTGAGCACCAGGTCGGTGCCTTCAATCACAAAACATTGCCTTGCTCTACCTGGAATGTTTCTGGACTTTGGGACAGCTGAATGTTATTCCAAGGAGTTTACTTGTAGTATCATCCTCTACGGTGACATTGCTGTCTGGCTTAGAGAGAGAGACAAACCCAGGCAGACAGGGCTGCCGTGCTGGGTCACAAGAAAATTTCCTCTTGTCTCAACTGTCTGGAAAGCAAACTGATATATAACATTGTCAAGCGTAAATTCCAGAAGGAAAATCTTGTTTTTCAGATATGTGGGAAGGCTGGAAATATCTGTTGTCCATTGTAGGGATTTTTTTTTTCTTCCTTTGGCTTTGAAATCAGTGCCTCAAATGGAGAACAAAACCCAGAAGAGATGAAGTTCAGGGGTAGTTTAATTTGCGATGCTCTCCTGATCCAAAACAGAAATGTGCCATCAAAATTATGCCCTTTCTATTTGCAGCGAATACACAGGGTTTTTATTTCTTGAAGTATCACTTCAAGAGCATAAGCTGTGCACCGTCCTCAGCCATCAAAAAACCTGCAAATGTGACTGCCTTGGGAGAAAGCTGCTGCTGGGCATGAATAGAAAAGAATCTTTCGCTTATTTTTGTTTCTACCTTCATATGTTATTTATTATCAGTTGCTTCCAGGTATATTTGCAGCCTCCCTAGGGGCCATTGCTGGAGCGACATTAAATGAGTTTACTCAGATGCTGCTGTCTGTGATGCACTCTAATTTTAGACTTTGTCTCCCTGGTTTCTGTATTTGGATGCAAAGAAGTGACAAGCGCTTCTCTCTCTTTCCTGTATAATCTACATTTAAAGGATGGGAGCAGCTCAGGTTTTTGACAGAAGTCGGAGGAAGACGGGGTTGAAAAAATGCATCCTGGGGTCACATTTGCCAGCTTAATCAACAGCATCAGCAGGGGCTGCTCAGGGCAGGGCTGTCGCTGGCGTGGGCTGTCAGCCAGACCCGATTTCCAGGTGCTAAATCAGGAGGCCAGCGGAGCTACTCCCCTTCGCTCTCAGGAAACTGAGCCACCATCAGGCTGTTCCCAAGGGAGGGAATAATAATAAACAGAGGGGATTAGGAAAAGGCTGAGCACAGGAGGAGAGTGAAAACATGCTGGTAAGGAAAGATAAATGGAACAGCAGCACGAATTGCTGTCTGGGGAGGAGCGCGGAGGGAGCGCAGATGGAGAGAGGAGAGAGCGCTTGGTGTCGGGAGCGGCGTGGGTGCTCTCAGGTGGCAGCGTGCTTTTTTGCAGAAAGACACTGGGACCCGGTTACAGTTCACCTCCATCAATTATAGACGTGCCTTGACTGTCCTCAACCCATCCGGGACCAAATCATGCTCCTGAGGAACCTGTCAGAGCCTGAAGCCAGGATGCCTCTCCACTACTCTTATAGAGGGCATGAGTTTGGGAGCCTGAGCCTGCGGCTGGTCAGAGAAAGTGATGCCAGGAGGTACGCGGGCACATTTCGGAGACTGACAGCTCTTGAGACCCTGAAGACAAGTTCATGGCAGGCTTCCATCTTTGCCACTGGCTCTACCTACTCTTCAGCTGCGCTAATAAGGAGCTGATCCTTTGCAGAGTCAGAAACGTCTATTTTAGTTTCACAGCAATTTTTCATTCAGGGAAAAGACAGACCCACCAGGGATTACCTTTAATGGCCTTTTCCTGGGGGAGCGATCTCCTGGGGATTGCCTCCTCCTGTGGTGCTCTGAGCCAGGCTGCATTTACAGCAGATACTGCCAAGACGACTGTATATTTGCTGAACGTTCTTGTGCCAATGGTTAACGCCGCAGCTTCGGTAGGCTGCCGCTGTGTTAAATATCCAGCCATGATGACAAACAGCCCAGCTGACAGGGATAGTCATAGTAGCTGCTTTTCAGTAAAGACCAACTACTCCCCATCACCACCTTTCTGCTCAGCGGTGCTCAGAATAATACTGAATTGCCTGTTCATTTGTCGCAGTATATATATATTTTTTTTCCCCCTTATTTCCTCCAGAAGGCTGTGTAAAGCTTGGGAAATAGGTGGGACCACTAGGAACAATTACACCAGGTGCAAATTCTTATTAGCTTTATTGCAAAATAACCAGCTTGGACCCTACGTGGATTACAGCTGGGAAGCTGAGCCCTTTCCCCAGGTCTATCTGTTCCACTTAATGTGTGTTGCCAATAATGTTATTCCATTACAGGAAACCAGAGTTAGAAGCCCTTTTGTTTACTGTGTTATACAAATTCAATTTGTCATAGAGCTGGGTGTATAAATTAGAAATAAGGGATGTTAGCAAAATTAAATGATAAGGCATTTGCCAGTTGCCATTGCAGCTAAGACTGGTCTGATAAATTGGAACTGCCAAGCAATATTTGGTGAACTAAAATAAAGCCACAAAGTAGATACATAAATAAGTCAGTAATAGACAGTGTGTAGATCGACATGAGTATCTTGGATCTTCTTCCCTGCTCTTGCGTTACAGAAAACTGGGAGGAAGGTATTAAGAAATCCGGATTTTCTCCTTTGGTGCATGCTGTTGCCAGCCTGATCTGCAGAAGGCAGTAAAGCAGCCTCGTCTTATGGCCACCTCTTTCGTCTTGCCCGCCCTCCGCAGACCTGCTGCCTACGCACTATGGCTTTACTAACCGGTGGCACAGGGAATGCAAGCGGAGAAGGGCTCTTTGTCTGCCCAAGGAGAAGCAACAACTGCTAGTGCTTGATTACTGAGAGTAAGACCTTATTCTGTGGGTTTGAGTTGCAGCTTGTTAAGCCAGGAGACAGAGATACACCCCAGGATAACCTGTGAGATGAGAGCTCAGGAAACCAAGGTCTGGAGCTGGGAAGGTATCCCTGTCCCGTTCTCCTCAGAGGGACTTGTGGGTTAGTGAGGAGCTGTCACGTACCGCTGAAGGGACCTGTACCAGGTGAGCTGAGGGTACCTTCTCGCTGCTCCAGAGCCCCAAGGACCGCTGTGAGGAGGGTTTTGGGGTGTGCTACAGCGAACAGGAGGGAAGGGGCAGGATCGGTTTGTCTCTAAACATGCTCTCCCCCCCTTTTTCCTATTGGAAGAGATCAGAACAGATCAGACATCTACTTCCCTTCGTAGCTCCTTCCTGATGTTTACTGCCTTGTCTTTCAGAGCAGTCATGCTACATGCTAAAATATTGAAGCCTAGCTTTTTGTTCCTGAGTCTGAAACTGTCCCTAATAAGCCCAGATACGGAAAAGATGTTTCTCCAGCTGCTACATTCCTTAAATTACTCCTAACTCTTAAAATTTACATGTTCTTTCCTCACAAGGACGTGTTACACTGTACCTGCAACACCCTATATAATACAGCATTGTAAGTAGGACGGAGAGACAGAGTTTTGTACTCACTCTACATTATTCAAGCTACTCATTGCGATTTTAGAACACCAGTAAAAAATTAAACTCCTTCAGAATAATGGCAGAAGCACTGTAGGGAAGGGTGGTTGATTTTCTGCTGAAGTTCAGGCCTTTTTCCTGCCTTCCAGGGAATGCTAACAGTTCTCTGCTCCAAAAGCATTTGCTGTTGGAGACAAAGCACCACAAAAAATGTGATTGAAAGGAAGAAGAGTTGACATGGCTGTGATGGGGAGGTAAGTCATGTTGATGGAAATCCTTGAACTCAGTTCATTTTTAAGGGAGAAGGGGCAAAGGAAACATGCTGTGTTGTTTCCAGGGTCAGAGAAATCAGTCTGATGCTTTTTCTCCTGGAAAGTTTCTTGCTCAGAAGAGCATCACAACAGTAAGGGGAGGGGGGAAGGGAGACATTTTCCTCTTATCCTTTTGTATTACATGGTGTATCACAGGATGCCCAAGATGTTCCAGTTATTCTGCAGCTGATGAAGTTTTCTCCTGTACTTTGCAGCAATATCCATCAGTAGGGCTCAGGGGCAATTCTCTGGATCTTCAGCCCGTGTTTTGGGAGCAGACTGGCACAACTATTACCTGACAACACCTGACCACCACCTTCTTATCTAGGGGAATGTTGCTGGGCTCTGAAACGCTGCCTGTTCGGGTAGAATGGCTAATCCCCCCCAGGGAGGGACTGTTCGGAGCGGAGGGGATACAAGGAAATAAACTCCGATCTGTAACACAAGAAGCCATGTAGAATGAATTCCTTATAACAGGAGGGGGTGGGGAAATACTTGCCAGTAGGACTTAGGTCCTGGAGCTCTCTGTCATGTACGCTAATGATTCCCAGACACATTCTATAACGCGAAGCAGCAGCTGCCTCATGGAGCTGCACATTTTGCCTTTGCATGTTGCAGTTCTGTTCCAGGATAAAAGTTGAGCTAAAAATTCCAGTGGCAGGATTGTACTCCCTTTTTCCATAAAAAGATTTAGCCCCTTCCTTGCCAAGCTCTCAGACTGTAGGTGAGTAGAGGCAGAAAACAGCAACGTTCTGGTTACCTTTCTGTGACAGATGGGTGGAAACTGCAGAAGCATTTACATGTCTCTGAGTGTCCTGTATGGACCTGATCTTTCACGTATCAGTGCTTTGCTGACCCAGAAATTCATGAAGCTGGAGGTCCCTGGCTCCTGAAGAATTGTTCCTTGTGTCAGCAAAACTTCTTGCTTTACATGGATTGGCCTCCCTTGGAAAAAACTTGGAATTTTTCTTGTTTTAACTCTGTTCCCAACTATTTTCGTCACAAAAAAAGGAACAAAACTTGCCTTCAGTACTGGGGCAGTAAGAAAGGAGGAAAAACAAACGAAGGAAAGAATCGTTACGAAAGACACACCAAATTATTCAGCTGCTGTGACATGACCAGAGGGGAAAGTAGAAGGTTCCTTGCTAGAGTGTGACTGAAAGCCTCGTGTATGTCATTCTGCAGTGAAAACTACCAGATAATTTACGTTAACTGTCAATTAGGAAGATTTCATACTTTCTAGAAGGAAAGTAGCCCTGCAAATGCCTCATGCTTGCTTATGTTGACTGAGTAAAATTCCACATTTACTGAGAACGTCTGACACCTGAACCTGGCCCCAAACAGAGCCCTAGCCTGCACATGTGATGAGAAGAGGTTAAGATAAATAATTTTTCTTTTTCACTTCTCCCTCTTACCTTCTCGTTTATAAATCTCCACAGGCTCAATAGCTGTTACAGACTCTGGCAGACAGATGTTAAGCAGGGAAGGGAGGAATCAAAAAATGCCAGGGAGGAAGGAAAGCATCAACATTACCCGCCAGGTTAAATTTAACAGTGCCATTTCCAAAGGAGCTATGAGCAATTTGAGAGGTCTCCCATGTACTGCACATCATACTTCTCCTTTGGTATGAGTTACTTCGGGTAGCACTGATCCGTGACCTTACACACTCCAACAGCCACACAGACACATACGATGCTTGTTGCACGGGGTAAACGTTACAAACTCAATGCAAACCCCAGTTTAGATTATGCTTTTAGGTCCAGCTCCAGGAAAAGGCTCAAAGCAAGCTCCCAGGAGGAACCCTCAGAGCAGGAGGTAATGTAACCATGGCCCTAAAAGTGGTTTCTCCCATTTCCTTCTTGCCCCAACAAGGCAGAGAATGTTTTATGGAGACTGCCGCTACCTTCCCACCTGCATGTTCATGGATTGTTTTCCCAGAGCTTCTTCTAATCGAGTGATCTTAGTTAAATCTTTCCACTATCAATTCTCTCCAAGTCCATGTAAAAAATTATTACCTAGAGGATCCAAAGCAGACCAAAGACTTTTTTCATGAGTTGTTGAACAAAATCTGAGACTAGTAGCCCTGGCCCTGAAAGACTTTGTTTCTAAGTAGGCAGATAATGAGAACAGATAATGAGAAATGTAATACTGGGAGCCAGCAGGCAGCTGTGACAGGTTACATGACTGGGCACAACATAGAGCGCAGCAGCCCACAGGATCTCAGGCATCTCATGCCCTGCCCAGTCACCCTGGAGGGTATGAGAGGCATGGCCAACAGCCGGCAACTGGTTCTCTTCTCTTTGCAAAGCATGAATACCTAAACTAGAAGCATCCCAGAGACAAGTGGCCATCGGACTCACACTGAATAGCTTCACTGTTTTTAACTTTAACACCTCCCTCAACTATTGCTATATCTCCTAGGTCATGTCTTCCGAGAAGGAAGAAGTCTTCATATGTTTCTCTGTAAAGGGAGAGGACTGAAGGGGGTGGGGAGGGACTCAGATGATGTACCGTTGTCTGATAGCCTACAGATAAATTCCAACAACTCACCATGCTGAGAAAGCTACAAGGATTAAGAAAAAGCCTCGCATATAACCAGCATCACAGGGCAAGAAAAAGATTTGAGACAACGCTGGGATAATGCAGAGGAAAAGAGTAAGACGTATAAGCTGAAGACAGCTGGCTAGGAAAACCAGCGGACGCAGGGCAGGACACAGAGACTGGGCAGCTACATCAGCACACCGACTGCAACAAAGAGAAGAGTTGAGATCGAAATAAGAAGGCAAAGGGAAGAGGCTGAAGCTACATAGGTGAGAAACGAGCTTTTCTTTCGCCTCTCCAACTCACAGCTTGGCCCTATAGCTTAGAAGTTGTTGCGGTTGCTTGATGTGAAAATGGTCCCAAATTTGAAACTGTGCAGAAAGATCACACCAGGTATTTGGGTTGGGTTTTTACAGGGCTGAAAGATAGGTGATCAATGGGTTTCTTTTGGTCCTCAAACTCACCAGTGCACAACCAGCATATCTACTTCTTGCACCAAAGGGAGTAGAATAGGTCCCTGGTGATCAAACAGTTGTGTCATCCAAACAAATGCTGTGACAACGTCTCTGGTTAATGGTATATATCCATTTTTCTGAAAACTTTCTGCTTATTTCAATGCTGTTTTTAGGGGTTTTTTTAAATCCTACACCATTGCCAGCAGCAAAGAATAAAAGATCCTCAAGCATGCAGTGCAGTTCACTTACAGCTCCTTTATCACATCCCTCGTTTTAAAGCAGTCTCTTCAAACCTCTTGAAGTCAGACCCATGTTAAAACACCTTTGCTGAGTTGAGGCCTTAATCACCTCAGGTTCCTTGGGTTCTCAGGAGATAAGTGATGTAAATTTTACCTTGCTTGGGTGATGTTGGAATAAGCTCATTAAATTAATAGTTACAAAGTGCCATCTATCTCCCTGCAAATCACAGATGTGCTTCAGAGGGGAAACTCCTCTAGACGAGCAGGTGGAGCAGCTCTCATTCTAAGGAATAAAGCACTTCTCTGCTTAATAAGCTGGATGTGCCAGCTGCATGACAAAGAGGGCTAAATGAGCATAGGGACTTGTGAAGTGTCTGGTTGAAATGGGACTGGAGAAAGCAGGACTCTAGAACATGGATACAGTACTTATCTGGCAGGTCTGAGGGTTTTACTAATCAGCCTAATTATTTTAAAAGTGATTACCTGTTACCCCTCTCACTACACTTGGAGTTAGATGCGATTCAACTGGCACTGCGTTCTGAGATTAATATACTGGAACTGTGTTTTTCCAAAGAGCCCAGGACATAAGCAGGGCTCCTTGTACTGCCTGCTCGCAGTGCTCATGGAGTTTGTCACCCCTGAAAGATACTCAGCTGTTCCAACCAAAGTTCTCAGGGGCAAGCAGCGTGGTATTTTGCTACGTGCTTATACTTTGTGCATCAAAAAAAAGCCCTGGCAACTTTCCCCCTGTTGCAGCTGTACCACAACCATGCTTTTAGGGTAGCTCTGTATTTTCTTCTGCATGCAAACTGAGAAGAACCTGGTTTTAGAAGTTAGAGCCGTCTAGCATTTCTGTACTGCGCTTTCTCCATAGGGATGCAAAGGCTGATGGTTCACACATACACCCAGAGCATATGTGTGGTTTACGTATATATCCAGCAACGCTGCAAGATGCTTGGGTTGCTGGTTATGTGAGAATGGTGTCTGGAGGCTACAGAGCCACCAGCACTGTCACAGGCTGCCCCCCTGGCCCTCAGGGAACTGCGGTTATATCCACGGTCACGTGCGCCTGCAGCTCTTAAAATAAATGTGCAGATTGTATTTATTATTCAGCATCCACAGGCAGCAGTGGCCAGATGGCCAGGAAGCCGAGTGTGTGACGCTTCCAAAGGGGCCCTGTACGGAGTGGTATTTCATAAAGAATTAGAACTCCCCGCGGTGACATGAAGTGTGTCGCATTTAATTCTGGGTGTAGCTGCTGACCTGGCTTGAACTCCATTAGGGAGCATAAAACAAATGAAGTATAGCGCAGAACTTGGAGAGCTGGGTCCACTGAATCACCGAGACTGACTGAAATCAGCAGGCTGACGAGCCTGATATTGTTTGTTTCAGAGGACACTGGTGGGGAGAGCGATAAGGCCGGGACTGAAGAAAGGCAAGGGGTTGAAGAATTGGAGAAAAGTGTGATGAGAAGACGGTCGATCTTTCTTGGCCATCAGCTGTATCACCTATCTCCTCTGCTCGTCTCCATACCCAGAGCAAGGGATGCCCACTCAGCATCCTAGCTTGGTCCAGACCACCGTGGACCAAAAAGAAAACAGACTCCTTTGTTCCTCCTTAAAATCTGCCTCTGGCATGACATCTGCCAAACCCTGTGACAGCCTTTCCTTCCGTGGCTCTTGCTTTTTTGGAATCACAGCTTTGCCGTCTAACACACTTTCACATCCAGGCTCCTTCAAAGCACCTTTCTGCTCTCAATAACTTTGAGGTCTCTATCAACACATCTAAATAAACAAACAAGAAGTCTGTCCGGCAGTTTTTATGGAAGTATCCTTGGATATACCTATAATGTCTGTAGTTTGTTGCATTTTATTCTCTTTTTATGGAAGCGGGAGCTGCATGTATTTTCCTTCTGGGTTCCTGCAGCTCCTCATGCTGTGTGCCTCAGGTCAGAGTTGCTGGTGTGAGGTCCCACTGCATAATAAACAACTTAATTAGCAAATAAAATGCTTTGCTCAACTTTGGTGTCTTCCATTCTTCCCAAACACAGGGAATTTTGATGATTGCAAGGCCGGTTACCAAATTCCCTGTAAATATTATGAACCTCTTTTGTCTAGGTAGAAATCCTTAGGAAAAAGTCCAGTAAAAAAAAAAAAAAATGTTTCCCTGATCCAAAATGGAATAAAGTGCAGCAATATTCAGAACAGAACAGAGTTATTTTCATTTAGAAACTGACATCGAACAACCTGAACAATGCAGTTCCAGACGCATAATTAAAATTAAAATTGAAAACAAGGAGCATGCAGATATAATTGCATTTTTTAAATAGAAAGACATTGAAAGAAAGGCAGAGAATCAACGATTTACAATTTTTTCTGGTGATGACTCTGCAGTTAAAGCAGAGCTATCCCCTGAGGATTCCTGAATCACTTAATATTCCGCTTTTTTTTTTCCTAGGCTGCTTTCTATTACATTTTCTCTGTAGAGGGGTATATGTGTCAGAGTGAAGAGGAGAGCAGACCCTGGACAAAATATCAAGTAAAAGAAAACTAAATTATCTGTGTAATTCCCGAATTATTTCCCCAAAGAAAGAAACCATGTTATCTTCAGAAAACCAGGATAGGCGTTGCCCCCGTGCCCTCGCATCGGCCGGTTTGAATGGCTGTGGAGATGAGATACACTTGCTTATCGCTGCTCTTTCGGAAGAGGGCATCACCATCCTTGAGCAGTCATATGTCGGAGTGTGGTATTTCGATACAGCAGACATAGAAACTAGGGTTATCCTGACAGCTACGAACCCAGCTGATAAGAGGGGAGTAATACTGAATAGAAATTGGGTTAAAACAAGAAATAGCCTTATCAGGGCTCGAACCGGGCTAAACGGGATGAAAAGCCTTATCTGCTTCTGTTGATGTTCTCTGAACCATGAGAGAAGGAGACTCCAAAAGCAGGGAGACCTCTTCAGGGCATGAAAGCAGGTGAAGTGGGAACCTTATTCCAGATGTTTCAGGTTCCAAAGGGAGAGAGAATCCAGCCAAAGCCACGGCACTGGCTCAGCTGCAGTAAGTAGGTTTCTAAGGACAGAGTCCTTTGCATGAAATGTTTCCCTGGT
This sequence comes from Ibycter americanus, assembly GCA_035590275.1. Taxonomy (NCBI): domain Eukaryota; kingdom Metazoa; phylum Chordata; class Aves; order Falconiformes; family Falconidae; genus Ibycter; species Ibycter americanus. The sequence continues at coordinate 6,272,822 of JAVJGI010000039.1, read as the reverse complement.
TCAAAAGTTATTACAAGGTCTGTTTGTCCTCTTTAGGCTGCCACCTTTGCTTATATTTGTCACCATAGCCGTCAGAGCCGCCACGCTGCCCTGCGAGCAGACACTTTTCCCTGTGGGAAGCAATGGGAGCAGAGAGACATAATGGCCAAACTGGAATTAAAGAAAACAATGCTTCTTCTGGTTATCGCCGTGCAAATGAGATATTCTGTGGGATGATCTACAAATTCAATGCATCGCTATTTTGTGAGCAGCACAAAGCCAACAGATCGAGCAGCTTGCTTCATTATGAGAAACAAATGGGGGAAAGAACGACCGTGAATTTCCTATTCCAGACTCTACCCTTGGACTTCAAACTTCATAAAAGCTCCAGAACACCTCTCCAATTGCTACAATAGCTACTGACTTATTGATGTCCAAAGCAGAACAAAACAACAAAACCACAAAACCATGGGGCATGAGCCTGTGATCTCTAGCAAAGCACAACGAGAATCATTTCAGACCCTGCTGGATCCAAAAAAATGAAAAGGTTTGCCTGAAGAGTAGGAATGAAAGGAACTCAGTTTCCCAGTGCATTTGTCAGAGGAAGGTCCTCCCTCAGTACTTCTGGAGTTATTCAATGTAGCAAACAACATTCCGTTTCATTTGTCTCATTTGTTTATGAGTGTTAATTCTGGCTTGCCAAGGAATGCCTGCCTGATGAATATTGCCAGCAGAAAGATGGATTTTATTCTGAGAGCACACTGCAAGCTGCTTCCCTGCTCGGTGCCCTATTTCTCTGGGGTAGGAAGGATCTGTGCTATTGCATTTGTTTTACACTCTGTTTAGTGTTCCCAGGCATGGATTTCTCACTCAACAGAGACCAACGAGCAGGTCAAAGTGGAGCTGGGAAAGAGCCTTTCTGTGCCAGCCAGCGTAGTAAACACTTCATGTCGACTGCTATTCATTTTCCACACTGGGCATTCTGCAGCTCTGGAGACACTTCCCTAACAGAACTCAGCTGCTGATGAGAAGGTGGCTTTGGCACGTTTCGCAGTGATTTTCCCAGATACAAAAGCTTTTGGACATTCACACAAACCAAATTTCCAACACAAAGCTAAGGAAAGAGCCTGGTCTCCAGAAGCTGTTTCCAGGTGCTTCTGCTGGGAGCTCAGCTGCCAGCACCGCATCGCACTGCTGTCCCAGGTGCTCCTCACAGCAGGGGATCTGCAGGGACATGTCCCCAGAGGCAGGACAAGCGGTGGTCCATGGGGCAGCAGCACTGCTGCAGCCGGGCTGCCCCTTCAATCCCTGCACAGCTCTACCAAGAGCACCTCTTCCTGCACAAAGCCAGCCAACCTGACAGGGAAGATGCTACCTGCATTTCTAAGCTTAATTTAGGAGGCTTCATATAGTGACTGGACAGAAACAGGTACTTGGGGTTGCCCTTAACAGCTGGCTCACGGTGGGTGCTCTGGTTCCCCCCTCTGCTGAGCGCCAGAGCAGGCTGCAGGCACATCCCTCGCAGCCCCTCTGCCCCCAGCACCCACTTCAGACCTTAACTGGGTGTTCGCTGAAGGTATCTGGCTGCTGGTCCAGCGGACCAAACTATGGACAGCACAAAGCATCGAGGAGACGCGAAGGCTAGAAGGGAGGTCTTAGGATATGCAACACCCGTTTTCTTTTTCTCCATGCAAGAACAGGAGATTAACAGAAATTAAATTCTAGAGAAGGGAAGACTGCCATACTTCAACAGCCACTCCAAGGATTTGCAGCTGTGAGCGCTCTTTCCCTTTTCCATACGTTTCCCAGCATGTTCTGCCTAGAACCAGGGTGTTAGCGCTTAAAATATTTTTGAGCCCCCAGTAGTGCTCAACACAGTCAGTGCCCGAGCTGCCAGGCAGAGAAGCAAGACTTGCCACGTCTTGGTAACGTTATTCATTATATCAAAAAGATAAATGCATAAAAAATAAATGCAATATATGGAATCCACCTCTGCCTGGGCAAGGGCTTCTTATTACTCTGTGCGTGTGCGTGCTCGTGCACACGTGTGTAACAGGCAAAGTACCCGGCCGTGTTTCGGAAGAACTGACTGCTCCGACGGCCGCATGGGAAGCGCTGAGCAGGAGCGCCTGAGGTGTCTGGTGGCCCTGCAACGCAGCCTCGGCGGTGGCTGCTCGTCGCCAGTGGCAGGTTGGCAGACAGCAGATAAATCTGCCGCGCACGTGTCCACGCATAATGAACACTGTCTTTATGTACTGCCTCTGCTGTGTAATCATCTATTAGTGCTAATTGCTAGAGCCTAGGGCTGAAGTGGCCTTTCACATTAAATAATATGATAATAAATAATATAGATAAAAGATCTTCTGAAAGGGCAGCTGTAACAGAAAGCTCATCCCTGGTTTAATACATTGCTTTTTCTGCCCAGGGTAGAACTCTCCGCCGCACCTTTGGTGCAAGCAGACATTTGGTGTGAGGAGGAAGAGGCTCCCTGGGGATGCTGGAAGGCAAGAGGGCCACCCTACAGATAGCATTGCTGATGCTCCAGCATTTACCTCTCTTCCTTGCTCTGCTATCAGCTACGTCTGAACATGCCATTCAGGGTTTGCCAGCTATTGAAGCCCCCCCGATGCCGTAGGGTGAGGTACAGCTCGCCAGTGCCCGTGGCACAGGGCTGGCTGGTCCCTCTGCAGCCAGGCAGCGTAATAGATACGAAGGATGGGAATTCTTCATAAACAGCTCTTCCACGTACCTCGCACCGCAGGATGGGATGCATTACATGGGTATCATTCCGAGTTGTTTTATGAGGCTCTGATGAGGAAGGAGGGATCTTACCCAATATGTTTATCACTGAGTGCTTAACCATGATAGTGTGACTGAAACACATCCGTCGGCTGGGGGGTGGCAGGTCTGGTGGCTTGCGCTGTATTTTAGGAGCCATATCTGACCAGGGCTTATTTGCAAGTTTCTGACACTGTCCCCAAAACAACTCTTGCCTGTGCCTCCCATTAGTCCAGCAACTAAACTGCTCCAAACCGAAGGCAACAGGGTGCCAGCGAGCAAACCACAGGGATGTGACCTTTAGATTACAGGTCCTCAAGCTATTTTCTGCCCACAAATTCTGCAGACCCAGCAGATGATTGCAGTGGAGATTATTATAACTGTGGTGCCAGCTTCAATCCTGCTCAGCATTAAAAAATGAAGAGGAGAAGGAATGAAAACTGAGCTGCAGGTGGCTGAAAGTGTTCCTGTACTAAGAAGGAAGGTGATCCCATAGGTTCTGCTCACCGCACTGGTTTGAACTGGCTGAGACATGATGTCCTGAGAACATCAGGTCAGATCAACACTAAACCAGAAACAACTGAGATTGTGAAACCTCAATTAAGCCTGAGTCTGCACGAGATAAGAGTTCAGTGTTTTGGACCAAAACCACAACTAATTAGAGAAGGTGATCCATTTAGCGTTACAGACTGACTCACTTTGAGTGACAAGAGGGTTTTATAACACTTAGACACCACCGCGTTTTAAAACTGTAGGTTACAGAATTGCAAGATCCTTCCCCCATCATGGACACGTGTGCATACGGAAAAAAGCCTTTCAGTCCTTAGGTTTAAGTCCTTCACGTAGCCAAGAAATCTCGGTGGAAAAAGTTTAGGGGTCCTTACATGACAGGCACAGTTCTTTAATGGATTGTGCTGCCAGAAGGGACAGCTGTGACGCAGGGCACAGGCCAAAGAACATTACCTTCTCGGTAACGTTTGGACTGTGGCAGAAGTAAGATTTGAACCCAGATCTTTCTTTGGAAAGCAAAATTAATGGTGTGTTTCTAGAGCCTCAGCCCACCAAGCCTTCAACAGTTGCGCTGTTTATTTCATTGTAATAAAAATAACGGTGCAGGGGGGAAAAAAGGCCAAAAATTGGTGCTGCACCACTTCCAAGCAGTGAGTTTTTGATCACATTCATATTCCCAATCATCAGAGCAGAGGCCCTGTTTTGTAAGGCTCTCATAATTTTATAAAGCTCTTTATATATACATTTATTTTGTTGCTGAAGACCTAGTCCTTCCTTACAGGTCCCACGGTGGGACCTTTCCCCAGCAGGGCAAACTGGGGTGTGTTTTGTAAGCAGGCATTCTGTGAAAGCCTTGGGGGTAGAAAACTCATGTATGCTGAATTCTTGCCAGGACAGGCCAGGTGAGATGCTGCTCTCTGGTTTGACATCATTCATCTCTCCTGTATGTGCTTCCTATTTTCCTTTCCCCTCCCGGCTTTTTGGCAAGGTGACTAGAGAAGGGGTTGTATGGCTGACAGAGGATTACTTTGCTCACATCCCATTAAAAGCTCCAGAACCACCCATCTAGGAAGCTGGGGAAAGAGCAGCTTTTGCAATCAAGACATTGCAAAGCTGGCACAAAACGCAAACCACCGACACCACCCTTGGACTCATTCCTGATACGGAAACAAGTGCCGATTTTAATTTAAGAGGTTCACAAAAGCCAACAGGAGAAGAAAAAGGAAAAGCCCTGTGCAGATTTGTCTGGGGTGTCAGAATTCATCTCAGTTCCTCCAGCAAAAAGATCCTTCAAGGCACTGCTGTTGCAGAGACATCTGCTGTTGTAAAGGATATTGTAGTTCTGCCAGCCCTCATGATTAAACCATGAGGTACCAGATTTATGCTTTTAACCTGACTTTTTCGTTATCTCAATACTTTGTATGCAAATTGCTGAGTTTCTGCCCACCCTTCACCACCTCGTTAAAATAACTTGTCAATTGTATGGGTTTCCTGGATGCCTGGTGGGAGCAGAGCAGGATCTTAACAGCAGCTGATTCCCCACATCTTACGTACAGCTCTCTCCGGCTCACTCGCAAAGGAGAGGCTGGATGCTGTCTCGCTTCATCCTTTTCCCTAAGAGACTTCAGCTAGACAGGGCAACTGCGATAGTTTTATTCCGATCTCTTGACCTGCAGTAGCTCAGGCCAGAAAATTATACCCAATGATTTTTCCAGCTGGAGTTCAGCAACACATGGTTAAATGAAGCTGTGGAGTTACTCCTCAGCAGCGACTCTTTCTAACCCAGCGGTGTGCAGCACCTTCCCCGCCTTCTGCCGTCTTTCTCTTGCAAGGATTTGTGTCATCAGATATGGGGTTTTTCCAAGTGCAAGAGCTTAAGTAAGTATCAGGAGCCCCTTGCATCACAGAATAGCCTGAGGAGTAGCAACAACAAGGCTGCACCCAGGGCACTCTCCCTCTCTGGATGGACTTAAATCATTTACTACCAGGATTTTGCCAACTCAGCCCGTTTTGACCTGCATGGCTCAGGGAGCACTTACGTTGCTGATCCCTTGTCAGAGGGAGAGGACATAAGATAAGCAGCAAGCCTGTGCTTTGAAAAGCAGTTAATTGCTGCAGTTTGCAGACTGCCTGGTTACCTATGTCCTGAACTACAGTCCCGTAAAGCAGGAACGCACACTTCCACTTTGCACTAATTTAGCTGTGAGGCTGCGATGCCCACGCAGAGACCATGGCTGGAACTTAGCCATGTAGTCAGAAATCATCCTGGTTCAGCGGCAGAGCTGCAAGGCACGGCTACTACTGCAACAATTAAGAGCTACCCTAATAGATGTGACAAAAGTACTAGAGATATGAAAAACTACTCTGTTCTTTTGCTCTCGGCTGTTGTGCTTAAGAGCTCCTCCTCTGCCTGTTGCTGGCTTGATATGTCATTAAAGATTAAAATAAGGCTTTTCGAGCTGTGCTTGTGTCTTGTCCTTCCCTGTTAAGCAGTTAACCGGGAAGGGAATGTTATTTACCAGGCTGATTTCCACCCCCTACTTTTTTTTTTTTTTTTTGTCTGTGTGCACATTTTCAGAAAAGTTTAAACCCTGTAAGCTGACCCAGAGCAACAAGGTATACACGGGAACTAAGGGGTCTCTTGTCCCCTGGGTCATGCAGTCCATCCACTGACAGAAGAACTTAAATGGCTCTGAAAGGGCTTTTCATTGAGACTCTGGGAAAGGCCAGCATCTTGCTGCCCTGCACTAATTCCTCTCCACATTGTTTTCTTAACCCACTGAAGCCTCTGCTGAGCTTAGCCTTCGCCTCGTCCCATATATGAGCCAGTTCCCATTCGTATAAGTATCCCAGGAGCAGCAACGCAGGTGGCACAGTAGCCAATAAGAGCTGACCAGCAGGCAAAGGGACAAGGGAGGCAAAAGCAGATTAAAGTTGATGGCCAGGAGTGGACTAAATGACAGAGAAGTCAAGGGGCTAAGAAAACTGTGTAAAAGGCAGTGGGAGAGAGATGCCGGCCATACAGGGTGCTTTAGGCAGCTGTAACTAGATCCAATGGGGAAAGTTATAGGCTTATAATAATATGTTTGAGTAAAGCCCTGTCACCAAAGGACACAAACTGTTCTGTTTAACAACAAAGTACAAGGACACGGGGTTGTGACGGTCTCCTTTTGTTTTTTTTCAGAGCAACAAAACGCTTGAACAAAAGCTCAAGTTACGAGCCACATAAAAATGAGTTGTTATGAATGTTTTCCTTTGATTCTAGAGAGGGCCAAGGTAGGAACAGAGGGGAAATAAAGGAGGTGCAGAGCTCCTAGCCTGAACATTTGGGATGCAGCAGAGCGTTTAGACTCTTGGATGCTGCCAGGGTCCAGCTGCCAGTCAGCAGGAATGGGCTGTATCTGCAGCTACAGAAATGAAGATAGCAAAGCAGAGGTTTAGTGGCTACAGGGGTTTTCTGTGAATGAGACCCTGGCCGGGCACTCAATGAACCAGAGGACTCCTACCCCTTCCTTCGGGAACCCTTGAGAGAAGAGATGAAGGCAAGCGACGGCACGGAGGTACATGTGGGGGTGTGGATCAGCAGCGAAGGCACCGCCACTTCCCAACAGGGAGAAACAGTCATCCACGGACTGGCCAGCTGCAGTCCCGTCCAACAGCACATTCTCCCAGAAAACTGATTTAGAAAAAAAGAGTGGTATTATAGAGATCCTTCACGATGCTTTACTCGCAAAGTGTCCTCGTGACCACTTCGAAGGTAGTGTTGATGGATAAAGTTGCTCGGGATATAATTTCTCAGTCAGAAAATCTTTTGATTGCTTTCAGCAATCTGCATCTCTGATCAAACAGGCCAGTAAGTGTGATTAACGGAGCCAAGGGCTGGAATAGCTAAAGCACCTGAGGAAGTCAAGGGGAGAGAGAAGCTGGAGGTTTAGTGAAAGTGCCTAGAGGCAAGAACAGAGGCGAGGGAAAACTGGAAACTGTAAGATGAGGATGTGTACATTCAGGATAAACCCACAGGGCCATTTACTCATCTATCAAGGAAAAGTATCTTCAGTGCTACCAAAAATACAAAAACCTTCCCCAGAGAATTTAGTCTGATTACTCTGAATAGATAAACGGTAACAGAACAAACATAAAAGTCTGGTTGTGGCTTTAGCATGTACTTTGTGGAAAGGATACTGGCAGGATACTGTAGGCTGTGCATGTATACTAATTCCAGCTCCTAGGTTATTTTAAATAGTGGGGGGAAAGCTTGCTTTTCATTTTCCCC